>OX326958.1:5328936-5737190 GCA_946800325.1 Luzula sylvatica | reverse complement strand
AAAATCGCTCGTCTCGACAAGAGAAATGCAGCCACGCGACTGGATTTGGGAGATTTGGTCTTTTTCACCCGAATTAGCAGAAAACATAGTTTATTGTAATTCAGTCATGAATTATTATATACGATGATTATGGCATGATTTTGCGAGTTGAAAACGATCTATTTTGCGCGAAGAAATGAAGGAGGAGTGACCGCCTCCGGTGAATTTCCGTCGTATAATTTAAGGATAAAAATTATTCTTTATTTAAACAATTAATTGTAAAATTCTGATAATAATAAATTAGAGAAAATGGTAATGCCGTAATGTTAAAACCCTCGTTACTTTCTCATACTTTTTTTCACCAAATGGCACGATCTATATATCAAAATCGCTCGTCTCGACGAGAGAAATGCAGCCACGCGACATGATTTGGGAGATTTGGTCTTTTTGACCCGAATTAGCAGAAAACACAGTTTATTGTAATTCAGTCATGAATTATTATATACGATGATTATGGCATGATTTTGCGCGTTGAAAACGATCTATTTTGCGCGAAGAAATGAAGGAGGACTGACCGCCTCCGGTGATTTTCCGGAGTATAATTTAAGGATAAAAATTATTCTTTATTTAAACAATTAATTGTAAAATTCAGATAACAATAAATTAGAGAAAATGGTAATGCCGTAATGTTAAAACCCTCGTTACTTTCTCATACTTTTTTTCACCAAATGGCACGATCTATATATCAAAATCGCTCGTCTCGACGAGAGAAATGCAGCCACGTGACTGGATTTGGGAGATTTGGTCTTTTTGACCCGAATTAGCAGAAAACAAAATTTATTGTAATTCAGTCATGAATTATAATATACGATGATTATGGCATGATTTTGCGAGTTGAAAACGATCTATTTTGCGCGAAGAAATGAAGGAGGAGTGACCGCCTCCGGTGAATTTCCGGCGTATAATTTAAGGATAAAAATTATTCTTTATTTAAACAATTAATTGTAAAATTCAGATAACAATAAATTAGAGAAAATGGTAATGCCGTATTGTTAAAACCCTCGTTAATTTCTCATACTTTTTTTCACCAAATGGCACGATCTATATATCAAAATCGCTCGTCTCGACAAGAGAAATGCAGCCACGCGACTGGATTTGGGAGATTTGGTCTTTTTCACCCGAATTAGCATAAAACACAGTTTATTGTAATTCAGTCATGAATTATTATATACGATGATTATGGAATGATTTTGCGAGTTGAAAACGATCTATTTTGCGCGAAGAAATGAAGGAGGAGTGACCGCATCCGGTGAATTTCCTGCGTATAATTTAAGGATACAATTTATTCTTTATTTAAACAATTAATTGTAAAATTCAGATAACAATAAATTAGAGAAAATGGTAATGCCGTAATGTTAAAACCCTCGTTACTTTCTCATACTTTTTTTCACCAAATGGCACGATCTATATATCAAAATCGCTCATCTCGACGAGAGAAATGCAGCCAAGCGACTGGATTTGGGAGATTTGGTCTTCTTGACCCGAATTAGCAGAAAATACAGTTTATTGTAATTCAGTCATGAATTATTATATACGATGATTATGGCATGATTTTGCGAGTTGAAAACGATCTATTTTGCGCGAAGAAATGAAGGAGGAGTGACCGCCTCCGGTGAATTTCCGGCGTATAATTTAAGGATAAAAATTATTCTTTATTTAAACAATTAATTGTAAAATTCAGATAACAATAAATTAGAGAAAATGGTAATGCCGTAATGTTAAAACCCTCGTTACTTTCTCATACTTTTTTTCACCAAATGGCACGATCTATATATCAAAATCGCTCGTCTCGACAAGAGAAATGCACCCACGCGACTGGATTTGGGAGATTTGGTCTTTTTGACCCGAATTAGCATAAAACACAATTTATTGTAATTCAGTCATGAATTATTATATACGATGATTATGGCATGATTTTGCGAGTTGAAAACGATCTATTTTGCGCAAAGAAATGAAGGAGGAGTGACCGCCTCCGGTGAATTTCCGGCGTAAAATTTAAGGATAAAAATTATTCTTTATTTAAACAATTAATTGTAAAATTCAGATAACAATAAATTAGAGAAAATAGTAATGCCGTAATGTTAAAACCCTCGTAAATGGCACGATCTATATATCAAAATCGCTCGTCTCGACAAGAGAAATGCAGCCACGCGACTGGATTTGGGAGATTTGGTCTTTTTGACCCGAATTAGCAGAAAACACAGTTTATTGTAATTCAGTCATGAATTATTATATACGATGATTATGGCATGATTTTGCGCGTTGAAAACGATCTATTTTGCGCGAAGAAATGAAGGAGGAGTGACCGCCTCCGGTGATTTTCCGGAGTATAATTTAAGGATAAAAATTATTCTTTATTTAAACAATTAATTGTAAAATTCAGATAACAATAAATTAGAGAAAATGGTAATGCCGTAATGTTAAAACCCTCGTTACTTTCTCATACTTTTTTTCACCAAATGGCACGATCTATATATCAAAATCGCTCGTCTCGACGAGAGAAATGCAGCCACGTGACTGGATTTGGGAGATTTGGTCTTTTTGACCCGAATTAGCAGAAAACAAAATTTATTGTAATTCAGTCATGAATTATAATATACGATGATTATGGCATGATTTTGCGAGTTGAAAACGATCTATTTTGCGCGAAGAAATGAAGGAGGAGTGACCGCCTCCGGTGAATTTCCGGCGTATAATTTAAGGATAAAAATTATTCTTTATTTAAACAATTAATTGTAAAATTCAGATAACAATAAATTAGAGAAAATGGTAATGCCGTATTGTTAAAACCCTCGTTAATTTCTCATACTTTTTTTCACCAAATGGCACGATCTATATATCAAAATCGCTCGTCTCGACAAGAGAAATGCAGCCACGCGACTGGATTTGGGAGATTTGGTCTTTTTCACCCGAATTAGCATAAAACACAGTTTATTGTAATTCAGTCATGAATTATTATATACGATGATTATGGAATGATTTTGCGAGTTGAAAACGATCTATTTTGCGCGAAGAAATGAAGGAGGAGTGACCGCATCCGGTGAATTTCCTGCGTATAATTTAAGGATACAATTTATTCTTTATTTAAACAATTAATTGTAAAATTCAGATAACAATAAATTAGAGAAAATGGTAATGCCGTAATGTTAAAACCCTCGTTACTTTCTCATACTTTTTTTCACCAAATGGCACGATCTATATATCAAAATCGCTCATCTCGACGAGAGAAATGCAGCCAATCGACTGGATTTGGGAGATTTGGTCTTCTTGACCCGAATTAGCAGAAAATACAGTTTATTGTAATTCAGTCATGAATTATTATATACGATGATTATAGCATGATTTTGCGAGTTGAAAACGATCTATTTTGCGCGAAGAAATGAAGGAGGAGTGACCGCCTCCGGTGAATTTCCGGCGTATAATTTAAGGATAAAAATTATTCTTTATTTAAACAATTAATTGTAAAATTCAGATAACAATAAATTAGAGAAAATGGTAATGCCGTAATGTTAAAACCCTCGTTACTTTCTCATACTTTTTTTCACCAAATGGCACGATCTATATATCAAAATCGCTCGTCTCGACAAGAGAAATGCACCCACGCGACTGGATTTGGGAGATTTGGTCTTTTTGACCCGAATTAGCATAAAACACAATTTATTGTAATTCAGTCATGAATTATTATATACGATGATTATGGCATGATTTTGCGAGTTGAAAACGATCTATTTTGCTTAAAGAAATGAAGGAGGAGTGACCGCCTCCGGTGAATTTCCGGCGTAAAATTTAAGGATAAAAATTATTCTTTATTTAAACAATTAATTGTAAAATTCAGATAACAATAAATTAGAGACAATAGTAATGCCGTAATGTTAAAACCCTCGTTACTTTCTCATACTTTTTTTCACCAAATGGCACGATCTATATATCAAAATCGCTCGTCTCGACAAGAGAAATGCAGCCACGCGACTGGATTTGGGAGATTTGGTCTTTTTCACCCGAATTAGCAGAAAACATAGTTTATTGTAATTCAGTCATGAATTATTACATACGATGATTATGGCATGATTTTGCGAGTTGAAAACGATCTATTTTGCGCGAAGAAATGAAGGAGGAGTGACCGCATCCGGTGAATTTCCGTCGTATAATTTAAGGATAAAAATTATTCTTTATTTAAACAATTAATTGTAAAATTCTGATAATAATAAATTAGAGAAAATGGTAATGCCGTAATGTTAAAACCCTCGTTACTTTCTCATACTTTTTTTCACCAAATGGCACGATCTATATATCAAAATCGCTCGTCTCGACGAGAGAAATGCAGCCACGCGACATGATTTGGGAGATTTGGTCTTTTTGACCCGAATTAGCAGAAAACACAGTTTATTGTAATTCAGTCATGAATTATTATATACGATGATTATGGCATGATTTTGCGCGTTGAAAACGATCTATTTTGCGCGAAGAAATGAAGGAGGACTGACCGCCTCCGGTGATTTTCCGGAGTATAATTTAAGGATAAAAATTATTCTTTATTTAAACAATTAATTGTAAAATTCAGATAACAATAAATTAGAGAAAATGGTAATGCCGTAATGTTAAAACCCTCGTTACTTTCTCATACTTTTTTTCACCAAATGGCACGATCTATATATCAAAATCGCTCGTCTCGACGAGAGAAATGCAGCCACGTGACTGGATTTGGGAGATTTGGTCTTTTTGACCCGAATTAGCAGAAAACAAAATTTATTGTAATTCAGTCATGAATTATAATATACGATGATTATGGCATGATTTTGCGAGTTGAAAACGATCTATTTTGCGCGAAGAAATGAAGGAGGAGTGACCGCCTCCGGTGAATTTCCGGCGTATAATTTAAGGATAAAAATTATTCTTTATTTAAACAATTAATTGTAAAATTCAGATAACAATAAATTAGAGAAAATGGTAATGCCGTATTGTTAAAACCCTCGTTAATTTCTCATACTTTTTTTCACCAAATGGCACGATCTATATATCAAAATCGCTCGTCTCGACAAGAGAAATGCAGCCACGCGACTGGATTTGGGAGATTTGGTCTTTTTCACCCGAATTAGCATAAAACACAGTTTATTGTAATTCAGTCATGAATTATTATATACGATGATTATGGAATGATTTTGCGAGTTGAAAACGATCTATTTTGCGCGAAGAAATGAAGGAGGAGTGACCGCATCCGGTGAATTTCCTGCGTATAATTTAAGGATACAATTTATTCTTTATTTAAACAATTAATTGTAAAATTCAGATAACAATAAATTAGAGAAAATGGTAATGCCGTAATGTTAAAACCCTCGTTACTTTCTCATACTTTTTTTCACCAAATGGCACGATCTATATATCAAAATCGCTCATCTCGACGAGAGAAATGCAGCCAAGCGACTGGATTTGGGAGATTTGGTCTTCTTGACCCGAATTAGCAGAAAATACAGTTTATTGTAATTCAGTCATGAATTATTATATACGATGATTATGGCATGATTTTGCGAGTTGAAAACGATCTATTTTGCGCGAAGAAATGAAGGAGGAGTGACCGCCTCCGGTGAATTTCCGGCGTATAATTTAAGGATAAAAATTATTCTTTATTTAAACAATTAATTGTAAAATTCAGATAACAATAAATTAGAGAAAATGGTAATGCCGTAATGTTAAAACCCTCGTTACTTTCTCATACTTTTTTTCACCAAATGGCACGATCTATATATCAAAATCGCTCGTCTCGACAAGAGAAATGCACCCACGCGACTGGATTTGGGAGATTTGGTCTTTTTGACCCGAATTAGCATAAAACACAATTTATTGTAATTCAGTCATGAATTATTATATACGATGATTATGGCATGATTTTGCGAGTTGAAAACGATCTATTTTGCGCAAAGAAATGAAGGAGGAGTGACCGCCTCCGGTGAATTTCCGGCGTAAAATTTAAGGATAAAAATTATTCTTTATTTAAACAATTAATTGTAAAATTCAGATAACAATAAATTAGAGAAAATAGTAATGCCGTAATGTTAAAACCCTCGTAAATGGCACGATCTATATATCAAAATCGCTCGTCTCGACAAGAGAAATGCAGCCACGCGACTGGATTTGGGAGATTTGGTCTTTTTGACCCGAATTAGCAGAAAACACAGTTTATTGTAATTCAGTCATGAATTATTATATACGATGATTATGGCATGATTTTGCGCGTTGAAAACGATCTATTTTGCGCGAAGAAATGAAGGAGGAGTGACCGCCTCCGGTGATTTTCCGGAGTATAATTTAAGGATAAAAATTATTCTTTATTTAAACAATTAATTGTAAAATTCAGATAACAATAAATTAGAGAAAATGGTAATGCCGTAATGTTAAAACCCTCGTTACTTTCTCATACTTTTTTTCACCAAATGGCACGATCTATATATCAAAATCGCTCGTCTCGACGAGAGAAATGCAGCCACGTGACTGGATTTGGGAGATTTGGTCTTTTTGACCCGAATTAGCAGAAAACAAAATTTATTGTAATTCAGTCATGAATTATAATATACGATGATTATGGCATGATTTTGCGAGTTGAAAACGATCTATTTTGCGCGAAGAAATGAAGGAGGAGTGACCGCCTCCGGTGAATTTCCGGCGTATAATTTAAGGATAAAAATTATTCTTTATTTAAACAATTAATTGTAAAATTCAGATAACAATAAATTAGAGAAAATGGTAATGCCGTATTGTTAAAACCCTCGTTAATTTCTCATACTTTTTTTCACCAAATGGCACGATCTATATATCAAAATCGCTCGTCTCGACAAGAGAAATGCAGCCACGCGACTGGATTTGGGAGATTTGGTCTTTTTCACCCGAATTAGCATAAAACACAGTTTATTGTAATTCAGTCATGAATTATTATATACGATGATTATGGAATGATTTTGCGAGTTGAAAACGATCTATTTTGCGCGAAGAAATGAAGGAGGAGTGACCGCATCCGGTGAATTTCCTGCGTATAATTTAAGGATACAATTTATTCTTTATTTAAACAATTAATTGTAAAATTCAGATAACAATAAATTAGAGAAAATGGTAATGCCGTAATGTTAAAACCCTCGTTACTTTCTCATACTTTTTTTCACCAAATGGCACGATCTATATATCAAAATCGCTCATCTCGACGAGAGAAATGCAGCCAAGCGACTGGATTTGGGAGATTTGGTCTTCTTGACCCGAATTAGCAGAAAATACAGTTTATTGTAATTCAGTCATGAATTATTATATACGATGATTATGGCATGATTTTGCGAGTTGAAAACGATCTATTTTGCGCGAAGAAATGAAGGAGGAGTGACCGCCTCCGGTGAATTTCCGGCGTATAATTTAAGGATAAAAATTATTCTTTATTTAAACAATTAATTGTAAAATTCAGATAACAATAAATTAGAGAAAATGGTAATGCCGTATTGTTAAAACCCTCGTTAATTTCTCATACTTTTTTTCACCAAATGGCACGATCTATATATCAAAATCGCTCGTCTCGACAAGAGAAATGCAGCCACGCGACTGGATTTGGGAGATTTGGTCTTTTTCACCCGAATTAGCATAAAACACAGTTTATTGTAATTCAGTCATGAATTATTATATACGATGATTATGGAATGATTTTGCGAGTTGAAAACGATCTATTTTGCGCGAAGAAATGAAGGAGGAGTGACCGCATCCGGTGAATTTCCTGCGTATAATTTAAGGATACAATTTATTCTTTATTTAAACAATTAATTGTAAAATTCAGATAACAATAAATTAGAGAAAATGGTAATGCCGTAATGTTAAAACCCTCGTTACTTTCTCATACTTTTTTTCACCAAATGGCACGATCTATATATCAAAATCGCTCATCTCGACGAGAGAAATGCAGCCAAGCGACTGGATTTGGGAGATTTGGTCTTCTTGACCCGAATTAGCAGAAAATACAGTTTATTGTAATTCAGTCATGAATTATTATATACGATGATTATGGCATGATTTTGCGAGTTGAAAACGATCTATTTTGCGCGAAGAAATGAAGGAGGAGTGACCGCCTCCGGTGAATTTCCGGCGTATAATTTAAGGATAAAAATTATTCTTTATTTAAACAATTAATTGTAAAATTCAGATAACAATAAATTAGAGAAAATGGTAATGCCGTAATGTTAAAACCCTCGTTACTTTCTCATACTTTTTTTCACCAAATGGCACGATCTATATATCAAAATCGCTCGTCTCGACAAGAGAAATGCACCCACGCGACTGGATTTGGGAGATTTGGTCTTTTTGACCCGAATTAGCATAAAACACAATTTATTGTAATTCAGTCATGAATTATTATATACGATGATTATGGCATGATTTTGCGAGTTGAAAACGATCTATTTTGCGCAAAGAAATGAAGGAGGAGTGACCGCCTCCGGTGAATTTCCGGCGTAAAATTTAAGGATAAAAATTATTCTTTATTTAAACAATTAATTGTAAAATTCAGATAACAATAAATTAGAGAAAATAGTAATGCCGTAATGTTAAAACCCTCGTTACTTTCTCATACTTTTTTTCACCAAATGGCACGATCTATATATCAAAATCGCTCGTCTCGACAAGAGAAATGCAGCCACGCGACTGGATTTGGGAGATTTGGTCTTTTTCACCCGAATTAGCAGAAAACATAGTTTATTGTAATTCAGTCATGAATTATTACATACGATGATTATGGCATGATTTTGCGAGTTGAAAACGATCTATTTTGCGCGAAGAAATGAAGGAGGAGTGACCGCCTCCGGTGAATTTCCGTCGTATAATTTAAGGATATAAATTATTCTTTATTTAAACAATTAATTGTAAAATTCTGATAATAATAAATTAGAGAAAATGGTAATGCCGTAATGTTAAAACCCTCGTTACTTTCTCATACTTTTTTTCACCAAATGGCACGATCTATATATCAAAATCGCTCGTCTCGACGAGAGAAATGCAGCCACGCGACTGGATTTGGGAGATTTGGTCTTTTTGACCCGAATTAGCAGAAAACACAGTTTATTGTAATTCAGTCATGAATTATTATATACGATGATTATGGCATGATTTTGCGCGTTGAAAACGATCTATTTTGCGCGAAGAAATGAAGGAGGAGTGACCGCCTCCGGTGATTTTCCGGAGTATAATTTAAGGATAAAAATTATTCTTTATTTAAACAATTAATTGTAAAATTCAGATATAAATAAATTAGAGAAAATGGTAATGCCGTAATGTTAAAACCCTCGTTACTTTCTCATACTTTTTTTCACCAAATGGCACGATCTATATATCAAAATCGCTCGTCTCGACGAGAGAAATGCAGCCACGTGACTGGATTTGGGAGATTTGGTCTTTTTGACCCGAATTAGCAGAAAACAAAATTTATTGTAATTCAGTCATGAATTATAATATACGATGATTATGGCATGATTTTGCGAGTTGAAAACGATCTATTTTGCGCGAAGAAATGAAGGAGGAGTGACCGCCTCCGGTGAATTTCCGGCGTATAATTTAAGGATAAAAATTATTCTTTATTTAAACAATTAATTGTAAAATTCAGATAACAATAAATTAGAGAAAATGGTAATGCCGTATTGTTAAAACCCTCGTTACTTTCTCATACTTTTTTTCACCAAATGGCACGATCTATATATCAAAATCGCTCGTCTCGACAAGAGAAATGCAGCCACGCGACTGGATTTGGGAGATTTGGTCTTTTTCACCCGAATTAGCATAAAACACAGTTTATTGTAATTCAGTCATGAATTATTATATACGATGATTATGGAATGATTTTGCGAGTTGAAAACGATCTATTTTGCGCGAAGAAATGAAGGAGGAGTGACCGCCTCCGGTGAATTTCCTGCGTATAATTTAAGGATACAATTTATTCTTTATTTAAACAATTAATTGTAAAATTCAGATAACAATAAATTAGAGAAAATGGTAATGCCGTAATGTTAAAACCCTCGTTACTTTCTCATACTTTTTTTCACCAAATGGCACGATCTATATATCAAAATCGCTCGTCTCGACGAAAGAAATGCAGCCACGCGACATGATTTGGGAGATTTGGTCTTTTTGACCCGAATTAGCAGAAAACATAGTTTATTGTAATTCAGTCATGAATTATTACATACGATGATTATGGCATGATTTTGCGAGTTGAAAACGATCTATTTTGCGCGAAGAAATGAAGGAGGAGTGACCGCCTCCGGTGAATTTCCGTCGTATAATTTAAGGATATAAATTATTCTTTATTTAAACAATTAATTGTAAAATTCTGATAATAATAAATTAGAGAAAATGGTAATGCCGTAATGTTAAAACCCTCGTTACTTTCTCATACTTTTTTTCACCAAATGGCACGATCTATATATCAAAATCGCTCGTCTCGACGAGAGAAATGCAGCCACGTGACTGGATTTGGGAGATTTGGTCTTTTTGACCCGAATTAGCAGAAAACAAAATTTATTGTAATTCAGTCATGAATTATAATATACGATGATTATGGCATGATTTTGCGAGTTGAAAACGATCTATTTTGCGCGAAGAAATGAAGGAGGAGTGACCGCCTCCGGTGAATTTCCGGCGTATAATTTAAGGATAAAAATTATTCTTTATTTAAACAATTAATTGTAAAATTCAGATAACAATAAATTAGAGAAAATGGTAATGCCGTAATGTTAAAACCCACGTTACTTTCTCATACTTTTTTTCACCAAATGGCACGATCTATATATCAAAATCGCTCGTCTCGACAAGAGAAATGCAGCCACGCGACTGGATTTGGGAGATTTGGTCTTTTTGACCCGAATTAGCATAAAACACAGTTTATTGTAATTCAGTCATGAATTATTATATACGATGATTATGGAATGATTTTGCGAGTTGAAAACGATCTATTTTGCGCGAAGAAATGAAGGAGGAGTGACCGCCTCCGGTGAATTTCCTGCGTATAATTTAAGGATACAATTTATTCTATATTTAAACAATTAATTGTAAAATTCAGATAACAATAAATTAGAGAAAATGGTAATGCCGTAATGTTAAAACCCTCGTTACTTTCTCATACTTTTTTTCACCAAATGGCACGATCTATATATCAAAATCGCTCATCTCGACGAGAGAAATGCAGCCTAGCGACTGGATTTGGGAGATTTGGTCTTCTTGACCCGAATTAGCAGAAAATACAGTTTATTGTAATTCAGTCATGAATTATTATATACGATGATTATGACATGATTTTGTGAGTTGAAAACGATCTATTTTGCGCGAAGAAATGAAGGAGGAGTGACCGCCTCCGGTGAATTTCCGGCGTATAATTTAAGGATAAAAATTATTCTTTATTTAAACAATTAATTGTAAAATTCAGATAACAATAAATTAGAGAAAATGGTAATGCCGTAATGTTAAAACCCTCGTTACTTTCTCATACTTTTTTTCACCAATTGGCACGATCTATATATCAAAATCGCTCGTCTCGACAAGAGAAATGCACCCACGCGACTGGATTTGGGAGATTTGGTCTTTTTGACCCGAATTAGCATAAAACACAGTTTATTGTAATTCAGTCATGAATTATTATATACGATGATTATGGCATGATTTTGCGAGTTGAAAACTATCTATTTTGCGCAAAGAAATGAAGGAGGAGTGACCGCCTCCGGTGAATTTCCGGCGTAAAATTTAAGGATAAAAATTATTCTTTATTTAAACAATTAATTGTAAAATTCTGATAACAATAAATTAGAGAAAATAGTAATGCCGTAATGTTAAAACCCTCGTTACTTTCTCATACTTTTTTTCACCAAATGGCACGATCTATATATCAAAATCGCTCGTCTCGACAAGAGAAATGCAGCCACGCGACTGGATTTGGGAGATTTGGTCTTTTTGACCCGATTAGCAGAAAACACAGTTTATTGTAATTCAGTCATGAATTATTATATACGATGATTATGGCATGATTTTGCGAGTTGAAAACGATCTATTTTGCGCGAAGAAATGAAGGAGGAGTGACCGCCTCCGGTGAATTTCCGTCGTATAATTTAAGGATAAAAATTATTCTTTATTTAAACAATTAATTGAAAAATTCTGATAATAATAAATTAGAGAAAATGGTAATGCCGTAATGTTAAAACCCTCGTTACTTTCTCATACTTTTTTTCACCAAATGGCACGATCTATATATCAAAATCGCTCGTCTCGACGAGAGAAATGCAGCCACGCGACATGATTTGGGAGATTTGGTCTTTTTGACCCGAATTAGCAGAAAACACAGTTTATTGTAATTCAGTCATGAATTATTATATACGATGATTATGGCATGATTTTGCGCGTTGAAAACGATCTATTTTGCGCGAAGAAATGAAGGAGGAGTGACCACCTCCGGTGAATTTCCGGCGTATAATTTATGGATAAAAATTATTCTTTATTTAAACAATTAATTGTAAAATTCAGATAACAATAAATTAGAGAAAATGGTAATGCCGTAATGTTAAAACCCTCGTTACTTTCTCATACTTTTTTTCACCAAATGGCACGATCTATATATCAAAATCGCTCGTCTCGACGAGAGAAATGCAGCCACATGACTGGATTTGGGAGATTTGGTCTTTTTGACCCGAATTAGCAGAAAACAAAATTTATTGTAATTCAGTCATGAATTATAATATACGATGATTATGGCATGATTTTGCGAGTTGAAAACGATCTATTTTGCGCGAAGAAATGAAGGAGGAGTGACCGCCTCCGGTGAATTTCCGGCGTATAATTTAAGGATAAAAATTATTCTTTATTTAAACAATTAATTGTAAAATTCAGATAACAATAAATTAGAGAAAATGGTAATGCCGTAATGTTAAAACCCTCGTTACTTTCTCATACTTTTTTTCACCAAATGGCACGATCTATATATCAAAATCGCTCGTCTCGACGAGAGAAATGCAGCCACGCGACTGGATTTGGGAGATTTGGTCTTTTTGACCCGAATTAGCAGAAAACACAGTTTATTGTAATTCAGTCATGAATTATTATATACGATGATTATGGCATGATTTTGCGCGAAGAAATGAAGGAGGAGTGACCGCCTCCGGTGAATTTCCGGCGTATAATTTAAGGATAAAAATTATTCTTTATTTAAACAATTAATTGTAAAATTCAGATAACAATAAATTAGAGAAAATGGTAATGCCGTAATGTTAAAACCCTCGTTACTTTCTCATACTTTTTTTCACCAAATGGCACGATCTATATATCAAAATCGCTCGTCTCGACAAGAGAAATGCAGCCACGCGACTGGATTTGGGAGATTTGGTCTTTTTGACCCGAATTAGCATAAAACACAGTTTATTGTAATTCAGTCATGAATTATTATATACGATGATTATGGAATGATTTTGCGAGTTGAAAACGATCTATTTTGCGCGAAGAAATGAAGGAGGAGTGACCGCCTCCGGTGAATTTCCTGCGTATAATTTAAGGATACAATTTATTCTATATTTAAACAATTAATTGTAAAATTCAGATAACAATAAATTAGAGAAAATGGTAATGCCGTAATGTTAAAACCCTCGTTACTTTCTCATACTTTTTTTCACCAAATGGCACGATCTATATATCAAAATCGCTCATCTCGACGAGAGAAATGCAGCCAAGCGACTGGATTTGGGAGATTTGGTCTTCTTGACCCGAATTAGCAGAAAATACAGTTTATTGTAATTCAGTCATGAATTATTATATACGATGATTATGGCATGATTTTGTGAGTTGAAAACGATCTATTTTGCGCGAAGAAATGAAGGAGGAGTGACCGCCTCCGGTGAATTTCCGGCGTATAATTTAAGGATAAAAATTATTCTTTATTTAAACAATTAATTGTAAAATTCAGATAACAATAAATTAGAGAAAATGGTAATGCCGTAATGTTAAAACCCTCGTTACTTTCTCATACTTTTTTTCACCAATTGGCACGATCTATATATCAAAATCGCTCGTCTCGACAAGAGAAATGCACCCACGCGACTGGATTTGGGAGATTTGGTCTTTTTGACCCGAATTAACATAAAACACAGTTTATTGTAATTCAGTCATGAATTGTTATATACGATGATTATGGCATGATTTTGCGAGTTGAAAACGATCTATTTTGCGCGAAGAAATGAAGGAGGAGTGACCGCCTCCGGTGAATTTCCGGCGTATAATTTAAGGATAAAAATTATTCTTTATTTAAACAATTAATTGTAAAATTCAGATAACAATAAATTAGAGAAAATGGTAATGCCGTAATGTTAAAACCCTCGTTACTTTCTCATACTTTTTTTCACCAAATGGCACGATCTATATATCAAAATCGCTCGTCTCGACAAGAGAAATGCAGCCACGCAACTGGATTTGGGAGATTTGGGCTTTTTGACCCGAATTAGCAGAAAACACAGTTTATTGTAATTCAGTCATGAATTATTATATACGATGATTATGGCATGATTTTGCGAGTTGAAAACGATCTATTTTGCGCGAAGAAATGAAGGAGGAGTGACCGCCTCCGGTGAATTTCCTGCGTATAATTTAAGTATAAAAATTATTCTTTATGTAAACAATTAATTGTAAAATTCAGATAACAATAAATTAGAGAAAATGGTAATGCCGTAATGTTAAAACCCTCGTTACTTTCTCATACTTTTTTTCACCAAATGGCACGATCTATATATCAAAATCGCTCATCTCGACGAGAGAAATGCAGCCAAGCGACTGGATTTGGGAGATTTGGTCTTTTTGACCCGAATTAGCAGAAAATACAGTTTATTGTAATTCAGTCATGAATTATTATATACGATGATTATGGCATGATTTTGCGAGTAGAAAACGATCTATTTTGCGCGAAGAAATGAAGGAGGAGTGACCGCCTCCGATGAATTTCCGACGTATAATTTAAGGATAAAAATTATTCTTTATTTAAACAATTAATTGTAAAATTCAGATAACAATAAATTAGAGAAAATGGTAATGCCGTAATGTTAAAACCCTCGTTACTTTCTCATACTTTTTTTCACCAAATGGCACGATCTATATATCAAAATCGCTCGTCTCGACAAGAGAAATGCAGCCACGCGACTGGATTTGGGAGATTTGGTCTTTTTGACCCGAATTAGCAGAAAACACAGTTTATTGTAATTCAGTCATGAATTATTATATACGATGATTATGGCATGATTTTGCGAGTTGAAAACGATCTATTTTGCGCGAAGAAATGAAGGAGGAGTGACCGCCTCCGGTGAATTTCCTGCGTATAATTTAAGGATAAAAATTATTCTTTATTTAAACAATTAATTGTAAAATTCAGATAACAATAAATTAGAGAAAATGGTAATGCCGTAATGTTAAAACCCTCGTTACTTTCTCATGCTTTTTTTCACCAAATGGCACGATCTATATATCAAAATCGCTCATCTCGACGAGAGAAATGCAGCCAAGCGACTGGATTTGGGAGATTTGGTCTTCTTGACCCGAATTAGCAGAAAATACAGTTTATTGTAATTCAGTCAGGAATTATTATATACGAAGATCATGGCATGATTTTGCGAGTTGAAAACGATCTATTTTGCGCGAAGAAATGAAGGAGGAGTGACCGCCTCCGGTGATTTTCCGGAGTATAATTTAAGGATAAAAATTATTCTTTATTTAAACAATTAATTGTAAAATTCAGATAACAATAAATTAGAGAAAATGGTAATGCCGTAATGTTAAAACCCTCGTTACTTTCTCATGCTTTTTTTCACCAAATGGCACGATCTATATATCAAAATCGCTCATCTCGACGAGAGAAATGCAGCCAAGCGACTGGATTTGGGAGATTTGGTCTTCTTGACCCGAATTAGCAGAAAATACAGTTTATTGTAATTCAGTCAGGAATTATTATATACGAAGATCATGGCATGATTTTGCTAGTTGAAAACGATCTATTTTGCGCGAAGAAATGAAGGAGGAGTGACCGCCTCCGGTGATTTTACGGAGTATAATTTAAGGATAAAAATTATTCTTTATTTAAACAATTAATTGTAAAATTCAGATAACAATAAATTAGAGAAAATGGTAATGCCGTAATGTTAAAACCCTCGTTACTTTCTCATACTTTTTTTCACCAAATGGCACGATCTATATATCAAAATCGCTCGTCTCGTCAAGAGAAATGCAGCCACGCGACTGGATTTGGGAGATTTGGTCTTTTTGACCCGAATTAGCATAAAACACAGTTTATTGTAATTCAGTCATGAATTATTATATACGATGATTATGGCATGATTTTGCGAGTTGAAAACGATCTATTTTGCGCGAAGAAATGAAGGAGGAGTGACCGCCTCCGGTGAATTTCCGAAGTATAATTTAAGGATAAAAATTATTCTTTATTTAAACAATTAATTATAAAATTCAGATAACAATAAATTAGAGAAAATGGTAATGCCGTAATGATAAAACCCTCGTTACTTTCTCATACTTTTTTTCACCAAATGGCACGATCTATATATCAAAATCGCTCGTCTCGACGAGAGAAATGCAGCCACGCGACTGGATTTGGGAGATTTGGTCTTTTTGACCCGAATTAGCAGAAAACACAGTTTATTGTAATTCAGTCATGAATTATTATATTTGATGATTATGGCATGATTTTGCGAGTTGAAAACGATCTATTTTGCGCGAAGAATGAAGTAGGAGTGACCGCCTCCGGTGAATTTCCGGCGTATAAATTAAGAAAAAAAATTATTCTTTATTTAAACAATTAATTGTAAAATTCAGATAACAATAAATTAGAGAAAATGGTAATGCCGTAATGATAAAACCCTCGTTACTTTCTCATACTTTTTTTCACCAAATGGCACGATCTATATATCAAAATCGCTCGTCTCGACGAGAGAAATGCAGCCACGCGACTGGATTTGGGAGATTTGGTCTTTTTGACCCGAATTAGCAGAAAACACAGTTTATTGTAATTCAGTCATGAATTATTATATTTGATGATTATGGCATGATTTTGCGAGGTGAAAACGATCTATTTTGTGCGAAGAATGAAGTAGGAGTGACCGCCTCCGGTGAATTTCCGGCGTATAATTTAAGGAAAAAAATTATTCTTTATTTAAACAATTAATTGTAAAATTCAGATAACAATAAATTAGAGAAAATGGTAATGCCGTAATGTTAAAACCCTCGTTACTTTCTCATACTTTTTTTCACCAAATGGCACGATCTATATATCAAAATCGCTCGTCTCGTCAAGAGAAATGCGGCCACGCGACTGGATTTGGGAGATTTGGTCTTTTTGACCCGAATTAGCATAAAACACAGTTTATTGTAATTCAGTCATGAATTATTCAATAATGATAGGATCCCCACTTTTTTCCCCGCTTATTTTCCCGAATTGCTGATGTGGCAATGGTTTGCCACATCAGCAAACTCATGCTAACTTTTTTCCTTCTTTTGAACTGTGCTTTTTCTCTTCACTCAACAGTCAACGCATACTCTCTCTCTCTCTCTTTTCCGAACTTTTTATCTCCCCTGAACTCTCTCTCTTGCTAACCCTAAGGCCTACTCTTCCTTTAGGTCGTTTTTTTTTCTTCTATTAGTTCGAGCAACGTTCAAGAGCTCGCAAAAGAGAAGTGCGTATACATTTTTTTTGATGTTCTTGTTCGCAAAATTTTCTATACGCAAAATTTTCAGCTTTAATCCGCTTAATTTTTTAGATAAAATCCATGCACGAGTGCGTTTAGATCTGGGCATTTACCTCTAATCCTTTAGAAACCATTTCAGGTATCAATTTTTCTGTGGTTTTTCTACGATTTTTCTGAATATTCAGTTTTTTCTGCATTTTTTCTGCGATTTTGATCATTGAGATTTAGTCGTGTGTATTAGTGTATAAATTTTTATCATCGAGAATCCAATTTTTCTGTAATTTTTGCAATATTTCAAATTAAGAAGGAAATCATTGTTGAACTTGAAATCTCATATTTTTTTTCAATTTATGTTCGATTTGTGTAATACGTTCAATTTTGTATTCCAAAACGAATGGACGATTTTGAGGCCTATAAGAAAAAAGAATGTATTATTGGAGGCATACATTTCATTTTCTATTATAATCTCTTTAAATTCTAAATTATCGAAATTCCATTTCCATTTTCTGTACTAGTTATGTTCTATTGTAACGAAGTATTATTTTTTGTGTGGAATGTATCTGAAAATTTGATAGTTTACAGGAATATATTTGAGGTAATTAACATACATGGAGCATGTAAAGCAATGAATTTGATATTTGGGTGCTCAATTTAGCGACGATTTTGGAAAATTACACATGTATAGAACTTGTTATCAGTGGATAGTGGATGTATTAATTGTTATTTTTTGTGTGAATGTATCTAATAATTGTCATGTTACTTATGTTCACTTAATTTGCTATGCAACTAATTTGTTCTGCAAGGAAATTAAAATTATAACATTAATTACTTGAGCATTCATATTATTTCGTCGCATATGTACATATACGCATACTTCAAATTTACTTATTCCAAAATATTTATTCATCCTTAATAGTTAATACCACCATTTCAATTTCAACACCCGCAATACATGTATGTACTAAATATTTCTATACTAAATCATAAAGATTAACATCTTCATCAATTCTTACAAAACAATTCTCCTAACTTGCCAATTCTTACAAAACAAAACAATCTTCGTTAAATTTTTCAACTCTCTTCTCAAAAAATTACATGCACTGAAAGTTAAGACCAAATTACTTGATATCTTTCGAAAATATTTGATTGGTACACCGTCCCTACAAATCACAATAAATATGTGATATATTGAATGAGAAATAAAACCCTAATCTCAGAAAAAACATCCGGATAAACGCTGATACACCTACAAAATATGAAAATATCATGTATGTTCCAACAAATCATAATAAATATCATATGTACCCTTCAACTACGTGTTTCGATAGCTATTATATAGTCTACAATGATTAACGCGGAATAATGGTGATTGCAAAGCTTCTCATTATAGTACATATTCTGGAGAGGTATATGTCAATTATGAGGTTTTGTAGGGTTACGTGTGAAATTAGACCATATCACCACATTCTCTCTTTTATCAAATTTAGTAAAATTCTCTTTTATCAAATTTAGTAAATAGATCCTAATTTCAAAAAATTTAACCCTAATTCAGTAAAATTAATCCTAATTTTAGAAGATAAAACCCGAACTCAGTACGATTAAACCCTAATTCTCAGTAAAAAAACTAATTTAAGAGAATTATACCTATAAAATACGATCTGGTGGTCTACTTCTTGATTGGCGGTCGACTGGCTTCGTCGTGGTGGTTCGACTGGCCTTCCACTATCTTGATAAATGAGTCGTGGTCTGCTGCGCGTGGGCGCGTGGTTTGCCTGCGTCTCTTCTGCTCGCTCGAGCTAGGATCAGAATCTCCGGTGACCTAAAATCTCTAATTCCATTATGGGATCAAAATCTCCGGTGACCTAAAATCTTCTGGTGACATCGGCCTCTCTCTCTCTCGAGATCGATCGGTCTCCTCTATTTCGTCGCCTATCGCTCCTCTCTCTCTCTCTCTTTCTCTCTTGTACGATGGGAATGTAAAAATGATTCGTTCTTAGGCTTGTTTTCTGAACTGAAATGGGTTTAATGACATGGTGCTCCAAAGAATACCACATCAGCATTCGGGGAAAAAAGTGGGGAAATAGGTGGGGTTAGTATCATTACTGTGAATTATTATATACGATGATTATGGCATGATTTTGCGAGTTGAAAACGATCTATTTTGCGCGAAGAAATGAAGGAGGAGTGACCGCCTCCGGTGAATTTCCGAAGTATAATTTAAGGATAAAAATTATTCTTTATTTAAACAATTAATTGTAAAATTCAGATAACAATAAATTAGAGAAAATGGTAATGCCGTAATGATAAAACCCTCGTTACTTTCTCATACTTTTTTTCACCAAATGGCACGATCTATATATCAAAATCGCTCGTCTCGACGAGAGAAATGCAGCCACGCGACTGGATTTGGGAGATTTGGTCTTTTTGACCCGAATTAGCAGAAAACACAGTTTAATGTAATTCAGTCATGAATTATTATATTGGATGATTATGGCATGATTTTGCGAGTTGAAAACGATCTATTTTGCGCGAAGAATGAAGGAGGAGTGACCGCCTCCGGTGAATTTCCGGCGTATAATTTAAGGAAAAAAATTATTCTTTATTTAAACAATTAATTGTAAAATTCAGATAACAATAAATTAGAGAAAATGGTAATGCCGTAATGTTAAAACCCTCGTTACTTTCTCATACTTTTTTTCACCAAATGGCACGATCTATATATCAAAATTGCTCGTCTCGACGAGAGAAATGCAGCCACGCGACTGGATTTGGGAGATTTGGTCTTTTTGACCCGAATTAGCAGAAAACACAGTTTATTGTAATTCAGTGATGAATTATTATATACGATGATTATGGCATGATTTTGCGCGTTGAAAACGATCTATTTTGCGCGAAGAAATGAAGGAGGAGTGACTGCCTCCGGTGAATTTCCGGCGTATAATTTAAGAATAAAAATTATTCTTTATTTAAACAATTAATTGTAAAATTCAGATAACAATAAATTAGAGAAAATGGTAATGCCGTAATGTTAAAACCCTCGTTACTTTCTCATACTTTTTTTCACCAAATGGCACGATATATATATCAAAATCGCTCGTCTCACCGAGACAAATGCGGCCACGCGACTGGATTGGGGAGATTTGGTCTTTTTGACCCGAATTAGCAGAAAATACAGTTTATTGTAAATCAGTCATGAATTATTATATATGATGATTATGGCATGATTTTGCGAGTTGAAAACGTCATATTTTGCGCGAAGAAATGAAGAAGGAGTGACCGCCTCCGGTGAATTTCCGGCGTATAATTTAAGATAAAAAATTATTCTTTATTTAAACAATTAATTGTAAAATTCAGATAACAATAAATTAGAGAAAATGGTAATGCCGTAATGTTCAAACCCTCGTTACTTTCTCATACTTTTTTTCACCAAATGGCACGATCTATATATCAAAATCGCTCGTCTCGACGAGAGAAATGCAGCCTCACGACTGGATTTGGGAGATTTGGTCTTTTAGACCCGAATTAGCAGAAAACACAGTTTATTGTAATTCAGTCATGAATTATTATATACTATGATTATGGCATGATTTTGCGAGTTCAAAACGATCTATTTTGCGCGAAGAAATGAAGGAGGAGTGACCGCCTCCGGTGAATTTCCGGCGTATAATTTAAGGAAAAAAATTATTCTTTATTTAAACAATTAATTGTAAAATTCAGATAACAATAAATTAGAGAAAATTGTAATGCCGTAATGTTAAAACCCTCGTTACTTTCTCATACTTTTTTTCACCAAATGGCACGATCTATATATCAAAATCGCTCGTCTCGACGAGAGAAATGCAGCCACGTGACTGGATTTGGGAGATTTGGTCTTTTTGACCCGAATTAGCAGAAAACACAGTTTATTGTAAATCAGTCATGAATTATTATATACGATTATTATGGCATGATTTTGCGAGTAGAAAACGATCTATTTTGCGCGAAGAAATGAAGGAGGAGTGACCGCCTCCGGTGAATTTCCGGCGTATAATTTAAGGATAAAAATTATTCTTTATTTAAACAATTAATTGTAAAATTCAGATAACAATAAATTAGAGAAAATGGTAATGCCGTAATGTTAAAACCCTCGTTACTTTCTCATACTTTTTTTCACCAAATGGCACGATCTATATATCAAAATCGCTCGTCTCGACGGGAGAAATGCAGCCACGGATATGGATTTGGGAGATTTGGTCTTTTTGACCCGAATTAGCAGAAAACACAGTTTATTGTAATTCAGTCATGAATTATTATATACGATGATTATGGCATGATTTTGCGAGTTGAAAACGATCTATTTTGCGCGAAGAAATGAAGGAGGAGTGACCGCCTCCGGTGAATTTCCGTCGTATAATTTAAGGATAAAAATTATTCTTTATTTAAATAATAAATTGTAAAATTCTGATAATAATAAATTAGAGAAAATGGTAATGCCGTAATGTTAAAACCCTCGTTACTTTCTCATACTTTTTTTCACCAAATGGCACGATCTATATATCAAAATCGCTCGTCTCGACGAGAGAAATGCAGCCACGCGACTGGATTTGGGAGATTTGGTCTTTTTGACCCGAATTAGCAGAAAACACAGTTTAATGTAATTCAGTCATGAATTATTATATTGGATGATTATGGCATGATTTTGCGAGTTGAAAACGATCTATTTTGCGCGAAGAATGAAGGAGGAGTGACCGCCTCCGGTGAATTTCCGGCGTATAATTTAAGGAAAAAAATTATTCTTTATTTAAACAATTAATTATAAAATTCAGATAACAATAAATTAGAGAAAATGGTAATGCCGTAATGTTAAAACCCTCGTTACTTTCTCATACTTTTTTTCACCAAATGGCACGATCTATATATCAAAATTGCTCGTCTCGACGAGAGAAATGCAGCCACGCGACTGGATTTGGGAGATTTGGTCTTTTTGACCCGAATTAGCAGAAAACACAGTTTATTGTAATTCAGTGATGAATTATTATATACGATGATTATGGCATGATTTTGCGCGTTGAAAACGATCTATTTTGCGCGAAGAAATGAAGGAGGAGTGACTGCCTCCGGTGAATTTCCGGCGTATAATTTAAGAATAAAAATTATTCTTTATTTAAACAATTAATTGTAAAATTCAGATAACAATAAATTAGAGAAAATGGTAATGCCGTAATGTTAAAACCCTCGTTACTTTCTCATACTTTTTTTCACCAAATGGCACGATATATATATCAAAATCGCTCGTCTCACCGAGACAAATGCGGCCACGCGACTGGATTTGGGAGATTTGGTCTTTTTGACCCGAATTAGCAGAAAATACAGTTTATTGTAAATCAGTCATGAATTATTATATATGATGATTATGGCATGATTTTGCGAGTTGAAAACGTCATATTTTGCGCGAAGAAATGAAGAAGGAGTGACCGCCTCCGGTGAATTTCCGGCGTATAATTTAAGATAAAAAATTATTCTTTATTTAAACAATTAATTGTAAAATTCAGATAACAATAAATTAGAGAAAATGGTAATGCCGTAATGTTCAAACCCTCGTTACTTTCTCATACTTTTTTTCACCAAATGGCACGATCTATATATCAAAATCGCTCGTCTCGACGAGAGAAATGCAGCCTCACGACTGGATTTGGGAGATTTGGTCTTTTAGACCCGAATTAGCAGAAAACACAGTTTATTGTAATTCAGTCATGAATTATTATATACTATGATTATGGCATGATTTTGCGAGTTCAAAACGATCTATTTTGCGCGAAGAAATGAAGGAGGAGTGACCGCCTCCGGTGAATTTCCGGCGTATAATTTAAGGAAAAAAATTATTCTTTATTTAAACAATTAATTGTAAAATTCAGATAACAATAAATTAGAGAAAATTGTAATGCCGTAATGTTAAAACCCTCGTTACTTTCTCATACTTTTTTTCACCAAATGGCACGATCTATATATCAAAATCGCTCGTCTCGACGAGAGAAATGCAGCCACGTGACTGGATTTGGGAGATTTGGTCTTTTTGACCCGAATTAGCAGAAAACACAGTTTATTGTAAATCAGTCATGAATTATTATATACGATTATTATGGCATGATTTTGCGAGTAGAAAACGATCTATTTTGCGCGAAGAAATGAAGGAGGAGTGACCGCCTCCGGTGAATTTCCGGCGTATAATTTAAGGATAAAAATTATTCTTTATTTAAACAATTAATTGTAAAATTCAGATAACAATAAATTAGAGAAAATGGTAATGCCGTAATGTTAAAACCCTCGTTACTTTCTCATACTTTTTTTCACCAAATGGCACGATCTATATATCAAAATCGCTCGTCTCGACGGGAGAAATGCAGCCACGGATCTGGATTTGGGAGATTTGGTCTTTTTGACCCGAATTAGCAGAAAACACAGTTTATTGTAATTCAGTCATGAATTATTATATACGATGATTATGGCATGATTTTGCGAGTTGAAAACGATCTATTTTGCGCGAAGAAATGAAGGAGGAGTGACCGCCTCCGGTGAATTTCCGTCGTATAATTTAAGGATAGAAATTATTCTTTATTTAAATAATAAATTGTAAAATTCTGATAATAATAAATTAGAGAAAATGGTAATGCCGTAATGTTAAAACCCTCGTTACTTTCTCATACTTTTTTTCACCAAATGGCACGATCTATATATCAAAATCGCTCGTCTCGACAAGAGAAATGCAGCCACGCGACTGGATTTGGGAGATTTGGTCTTTTTGACCCGAATTAGCAGAAAACACAGTTTAATGTAATTCAGTCATGAATTATTATATTGGATGATTATGGCATGATTTTGCGAGTTGAAAACGATCTATTTTGCGCGAAGAATGAAGGAGGAGTGACCGCCTCCGGTGAATTTCCGGCGTATAATTTAAGGAAAAAAATTATTCTTTATTTAAACAATTAATTATAAAATTCAGATAACAATAAATTAGAGAAAATGGTAATGCCGTAATGTTAAAACCCTCGTTACTTTCTCATACTTTTTTTCACCAAATGGCACGATCTATATATCAAAATTGCTCGTCTCGACGAGAGAAATGCAGCCACGCGACTGGATTTGGGAGATTTGGTCTTTTTGACCCGAATTAGCAGAAAACACAGTTTATTGTAATTCAGTGATGAATTATTATATACGATGATTATGGCATGATTTTGCGCGTTGAAAACGATCTATTTTGCGCGAAGAAATGAAGGAGGAGTGACTGCCTCCGGTGAATTTCCGGCGTATAATTTAAGAATAAAAATTATTCTTTATTTAAACAATTAATTGTAAAATTCAGATAACAATAAATTAGAGAAAATGGTAATGCCGTAATGTTAAAACCCTCGTTACTTTCTCATACTTTTTTTCACCAAATGGCACGATATATATATCAAAATCGCTCGTCTCACCGAGACAAATGCGGCCACGCGACTGGATTTGGGAGATTTGGTCTTTTTGACCCGAATTAGCAGAAAATACAGTTTATTGTAAATCAGTCATGAATTATTATATATGATGATTATGGCATGATTTTGCGAGTTGAAAACGTCATATTTTGCGCGAAGAAATGAAGAAGGAGTGACCGCCTCCGGTGAATTTCCGGCGTATAATTTAAGATAAAAAATTATTCTTTATTTAAACAATTAATTGTAAAATTCAGATAACAATAAATTAGAGAAAATGGTAATGCCGTAATGTTCAAACCCTCGTTACTTTCTCATACTTTTTTTCACCAAATGGCACGATCTATATATCAAAATCGCTCGTCTCGACGAGAGAAATGCAGCCTCACGACTGGATTTGGGAGATTTGGTCTTTTAGACCCGAATTAGCAGAAAACACAGTTTATTGTAATTCAGTCATGAATTATTATATACTATGATTATGGCATGATTTTGCGAGTTCAAAACGATCTATTTTGCGCGAAGAAATGAAGGAGGAGTGACCGCCTCCGGTGAATTTCCGGCGTATAATTTAAGGAAAAAAATTATTCTTTATTTAAACAATTAATTGTAAAATTCAGATAACAATAAATTAGAGAAAATTGTAATGCCGTAATGTTAAAACCCTCGTTACTTTCTCATACTTTTTTTCACCAAATGGCACGATCTATATATCAAAATCGCTCGTCTCGACGAGAGAAATGCAGCCACGTGACTGGATTTGGGAGATTTGGTCTTTTTGACCCGAATTAGCAGAAAACACAGTTTATTGTAAATCAGTCATGAATTATTATATACGATTATTATGGCATGATTTTGCGAGTAGAAAACGATCTATTTTGCGCGAAGAAATGAAGGAGGAGTGACCGCCTCCGGTGAATTTCCGGCGTATAATTTAAGGATAAAAATTATTCTTTATTTAAACAATTAATTGTAAAATTCAGATAACAATAAATTAGAGAAAATGGTAATGCCGTAATGTTAAAACCCTCGTTACTTTCTCATACTTTTTTTCACCAAATGGCACGATCTATATATCAAAATCGCTCGTCTCGACGAGAGAAATGCAGCCACGCGACTGGATTTGGGAGATTTGGTCTTTTTGACCCGAATTAGCAGAAAACACAGTTTAATGTAATTCAGTCATGAATTATTATATACGATGATTATGGCATGATTTTGCGAGTTGAAAACGATCTATTTTGCGCGAAGAATGAAGGAGGAGTGACCGCCTCCGGTGAATTTCCGGCGTATAATTTAAGGAAAAAAATTATTCTTTATTTAAACAATTAATTATAAAATTCAGATAACAATAAATTAGAGAAAATGGTAATGCCGTAATGTTAAAACCCTCGTTACTTTCTCATACTTTTTTTCACCAAATGGCACGATCTATATATCAAAATTGCTCGTCTCGACGAGAGAAATGCAGCCACGCGACTGGATTTGGGAGATTTGGTCTTTTTGACCCGAATTAGCAGAAAACACAGTTTATTGTAATTCAGTGATGAATTATTATATACGATGATTATGGCATGATTTTGCGCGTTGAAAACGATCTATTTTGCGCGAAGAAATGAAGGAGGAGTGACTGCCTCCGGTGAATTTCCGGCGTATAATTTAAGAATAAAAATTATTCTTTATTTAAACAATTAATTGTAAAATTCAGATAACAATAAATTAGAGAAAATGGTAATGCCGTAATGTTAAAACCCTCGTTACTTTCTCATACTTTTTTTCACCAAATGGCACGATATATATATCAAAATCGCTCGTCTCACCGAGACAAATGCGGCCACGCGACTGGATTTGGGAGATTTGGTCTTTTTGACCCGAATTAGCAGAAAATACAGTTTATTGTAAATCAGTCATGAATTATTATATATGATGATTATGGCATGATTTTGCGAGTTGAAAACGTCATATTTTGCGCGAAGAAATGAAGAAGGAGTGACCGCCTCCGGTGAATTTCCGGCGTATAATTTAAGATAAAAAATTATTCTTTATTTAAACAATTAATTGTAAAATTCAGATAACAATAAATTAGAGAAAATGGTAATGCCGTAATGTTCAAACCCTCGTTACTTTCTCATACTTTTTTTCACCAAATGGCACGATCTATATATCAAAATCGCTCGTCTCGACGAGAGAAATGCAGCCTCACGACTGGATTTGGGAGATTTGGTCTTTTAGACCCGAATTAGCAGAAAACACAGTTTATTGTAATTCAGTCATGAATTATTATATACTATGATTATGGCATGATTTTGCGAGTTCAAAACGATCTATTTTGCGCGAAGAAATGAAGGAGGAGTGACCGCCTCCGGTGAATTTCCGGCGTATAATTTAAGGAAAAAAATTATTCTTTATTTAAACAATTAATTGTAAAATTCAGATAACAATAAATTAGAGAAAATTGTAATGCCGTAATGTTAAAATCCTCGTTACTTTCTCATACTTTTTTTCACCAAATGGCACGATCTATATATCAAAATCGCTCGTCTCGACGAGAGAAATGCAGCCACGTGACTGGATTTGGGAGATTTGGTCTTTTTGACCCGAATTAGCAGAAAACACAGTTTATTGTAAATCAGTCATGAATTATTATATACGATTATTATGGCATGATTTTGCGAGTAGAAAACGATCTATTTTGCGCGAAGAAATGAAGGAGGAGTGACCGCCTCCGGTGAATTTCCGGCGTATAATTTAAGGATAAAAATTATTCTTTATTTAAACAATTAATTGTAAAATTCAGATAACAATAAATTAGAGAAAATGGTAATGCCGTAATGTTAAAACCCTCGTTAATTTCTCATACTTTTTTTCACCAAATGGCACGATCTATATATCAAAATCGCTCGTCTCGACGGGAGAAATGCAGCCACGCATCTGGATTTGGGAGATTTGGTCTTTTTGACCCGAATTAGCAGAAAACACAGTTTATTGTAATTCAGTCATGAATTATTATATACGATGATTATGGCATGATTTTGCGAGTTGAAAACGATCTATTTTGCGCGAAGAAATGAAGGAGGAGTGACCGCCTCCGGTGAATTTCCGTCGTATAATTTAAGGATAAAAATTATTCTTTATTTAAATAATAAATTGTAAAATTCTGATAATAATAAATTAGAGAAAATGGTAATGCCGTAATGTTAAAACCCTCGTTAATTTCTCATACTTTTTTTCACCAAATGGCACGATCTATATATCAAAATCGCTCGTCTCGACGAGAGAAATGCAGCCACGCGACATGATTTGGGAGATTTGGTCTTTTTGACCCGAATTAGCAGAAAACACAGTTTATTGTAATTCAGTCATGAATTATTATATACGATGATTATGGCATGATTTTGCGCGTTGAAAATGATCTATTTTGCGCGAAGAAATGAAGGAGGAGTGACCGCCTCCGGTGAATTTCCGGCGTATAATTTATGGATAAAAATTATTCTTTATTTAAACAATTAATTGTAAAATTCAGATAACAATAAATTAGAGAAAATGGTAATGCCGTAATGTTAAAACCCTCGTTACTTTCTCATACTTTTTTTCACCAAATGGCACGATCTATATATCAAAATCGCTCGTCTCGACGAGAGAAATGCAGCCACGTGACTGGATTTGGGAGATTTGGTCTTTTTGACCCGAATTAGCATAAAACACAGTTTATTGTAATTCAGTCATGAATTATTATATACGATGATTATGGCATGATTTTGCGCGTTGAAAACGATCTATTTTGCGCGAAGAAATGAAGGAGGAGTGACCGCCTCCTGTGAATTTCCTGCGCATAATTTAAGGATAAAATTTATTCTTTATTTAAACAATTAATTGTAAAATTCAGATAACAATAAATTAGAGAAAATGGTAATGCCGTAATGTTAAAACCCTCGTTACTTTCTCATACTTTTTTTCACCAAATGGCACGATCTATATATCAAAATCGCTCATCTCGACGAGAGAAATGCAGCCAAGCGACTGGATTTGGGAGATTTGGTCTTCTTGACCCGAATTAGTAGAAAATACAGTTTATTGTAATTCAGTCATGAATTATTATATACGATGATTATGGCATGATTTTGCGAGTTGAAAACGATCTTTTTTGCGCGAAGAAATGAAGGAGGAGTGACCGCCTCCGGTGAATTTTCGGCGTATAATTTAAGGATAAAAATTATTCTTTATTTAAACAATTAATTGTAAAATTCAGATAACAATAAATTAGAGAAAATGGTAATGCCGTAATGTTAAAACCCTCGTTACTTTCTCATACTTTTTTTCACCAAATGGCACGATCTATATATCAAAATCGCTCGTCTCGACGAGAGAAATGCAGCCACGTGACTGGATTTGGGAGATTTGGTCTTTTTGACCCGAATTAGCAGAAAACACAGTTTATTGTAAATCAGTCATGAATTATTATATACGATTATTATGGCATGATTTTGCGAGTTGAAAACGATCTATTTTGCGCGAAGAAATGAAGGAGGAGTGACCGCCTCCGGTGAATTTCCGGCGTATAATTTAAGGATAAAAATTATTCTTTATTTAAACAATTAATTGTAAAATTCAGATAACAATAAATTAGAGAAAATGGTAATGCCGTAATGTTAAAACCCTCGTTACTTTCTCATACTTTTTTTCACCAAATGGCACGATCTATATATCAAAATCGCTCGTCTCGACGAGAGAAATGCAGCCACGCGACTCGATTTGGGAGATTTGCTCTTTTTGACCCGAATTTGCAGAAAACACAGTTTATTGTAATTCAGTCATGAATTATTATATACGATGATTATGGCATGATTTTGCGCGTTGAAAACGATCTATTTTGCTCGAAGAAATGAAGGAGGAGTGACCGCCTCCGGTGAATTTCCGGCGTATAATTTAAGGATAAAAATTATTCTTTATTTAAACAATTAATTGTAAAATTCAGATAACAATAAATTAGAGAAAATGGTAATGCCGTAATGTTAAAACCCTCGTTACTTTCTCATACTTTTTTTCACCAAATGGCACGATCTATATATCAAAATCGCTCGTCTCGACGGGAGAAATGCAGCCACGCGACTGGATTTGGGAGATTTGGTCTTTTTGACCCGAATTAGCAGAAAACAAAGTTTATTGTAACTCAGTCATGAATTATTATATACGATGATTATGGCATGATTTTGCGAGTTGAAAACGATCTATTTTGCGCGAAGAAATGAAGGAGGAGTGACCGCCTCCGGTGAATTTCCGTCGTATATTTTAAGGATAAAAATTATTCTTTATTTAAACAATTAATTGTAAAATTCTGATAATAATAAATTAGAGAAAATGGTAAAGCCGTAATGTTAAAACCCTCGTTACTTTCTCATACTTTTTTTCACCAAATGGCACGATCTATATATCAAAATAGCTCGTCTCGACGAGAGAAATGCAGCCACGTGACATGATTTGGGAGATTTGGTCTTTTTGACCCGAATTAGCAGAAAACACAGTTTATTGTAATTCAGTCATGAATTATTATATACGATGATTATGGCATGATTTTGCGCGTTGAAAACGATCTATTTTGCGCGAAGAAATGAAGGAGGAGTGACCACCTCCGGTGAAATTCCGGCGAATAATTTATGGATAAAAATTATTCTTTATTTAAACAATTAATTGTAAAATTCAGATAACAATAAATTAGAGAAAATGGTAATGCCGTAATGTTAAAACTCTCGTTACTTTCACATACTTTTTTTCACCAAATGGCACGATCTACATATCAAAATCGCTCGTCTCGACGACAGAAATGCAGCGACGTGACTGGATTTGGGAGATTTGGTCTTTTTGACCCGAATTAGCAGAAAACACAGTTTATTGTAATTCAGTCATGAATTATAATATACGATGATTATGGCATGATTTTGCGAGTTGAAAACGATCTATTTTGCGCGAAGAAATGAAGGAGGAGTGACCGCCTCCGGTGAATTTCCGGCGTATAATTTAAGGATAAAAATTATTCTTTATTTAAACAATTAATTGTAAAATTCAGATAACAATAAATTAGAGAAAATGGTAATGCCGTAATGTTAAAACCCTCGTTACTTTCTCATACTTTTTTTCACCAAATGGCACGATCTATATATCAAAATCGCTCGTCTCGACGAGAGAAATGCAGCCACGCGACTGGATTTGGGAGATTTGGTCTTTTTGACCCGAATTAGCAGAAAACACAGTTTATTGTAATTCAGTCATGAATTATTATATACGATGATTATGGCATGATTTTGCGCGAAGAAATGAAGGAGGAGTGACCGCCTCCGGTGAATTTCCGGCGTATAATTTAAGGATAAAAATTATTCTTTATTTAAACAATTAATTGTAAAATTCAGATAACAATAAATTAGAGAAAATGGTAATGCCGTAATGTTAAAACCCTCGTTACTTTCTCATACTTTTTTTCACCAAATGGCACGATCTATATATCAAAATCGCTCGTCTCGACAAGAGAAATGCAGTCACGCGACTGGATTTGGGAGATTTGGTCTTTTTGACCCGAATTAGCATAAAACACAGTTTATTGTAATTCAGTCATGAATTATTATATACGATGATTATGGCATGATTTTGCGAATTGAAAACGATCTATTTTGCGCGAAGAAATGAAGGAGGAGTGACCGCCTCCTGTGAATTTCCTGCGTATAATTTAAGGATAAAATTTATTCTTTATTTAAACAATTAATTGTAAAATTCAGATAACAATAAATTAGAGAAAATGGTAATGCCGTAATGTTAAAACCCTCGTTACTTTCTCATACTTTTTTTCACCAAATGGCACGATGTATATATCAAAATCGCTCATCTCGACGAGAGAAATGCAGCCAAGCGACTGGATATGGGAGATTTGGTCTTCTTGACCCGAATTAGCAGAAAATACAGTTTATTGTAATTCAGTCATGAATTATTATATACGATGATTATGGCATGATTTTGCGAGTTGAAAACGATCTATTTTGCGCGAAGAAATGAAGGAGGAGTGACCGCCTCCGGTGAATTTCCGGCGTATAATTTAAGGATAAAAATTATTCTTTATTTAAACAATTAATTGTAAAATTCAGATAACAATAAATTAGAGAAAATGGTAATGCCGTAATGTTAAAACCCTCGTTATTTTCTCATGCTTTTTTTCACCAAATGGCACGATCTATATATCAAAATCGCTCGTCTCGACAAGAGAAATGCAGCCACGCGACTGGATTTGGGAGATTTGGTCTTTTTGACCCGAATTAGCATAAAACACAGTTTATTGTAATTCAGTCATGAATTATTATATACGATGATTATGGCATGATTTTGCGAGTTGAAAACGATCTATTTTGCGCGAAGAAATGAAGGAGGAGTGACCGCCTCCGGTGAATTTACGGCGTATAATTTAAGGATAAAAATTATTCTTTATTTAAACAATTAATTGTAAAATTCAGATAACAACAAATTAGAGAAAATTGTAATGCCGTAATGTTAAAACCCTCGTTACTTTCTCATACTTTTTTTCACCAAATGGCACGATCTATATATCAAAATTTCTCCTCTCGACAAGAGAAATGCAGCCACGCGACTGGATTTGGGAGATTTGGCCTTTTTGACCCGAATTAGCATAAAACACAGTTTATGGTAATTCAGTCATGAATTATAATATACGATGATTATGGCATGATTTTGCGAGTTGAAAACGATCTATTTTGCGCGAAGAAATGAAGGAGGAGTGACCGCCTCCGGTGAATTTCCGACGTATAATTTAAGGATAAAAATTATTCTTTATTTAAACAATTAATTGTAAAATTCAGATAACAATAAATTAGAGAAAATGGTAATGCCGTAATGTTAAAACCCTCGTTACTTTCTCATACTTTTTTTCACCAAATGGCACGATCTATATATCAAAATCGCTCGTCTCGACGAGAGAAATGCAGCCACGCGACTGGATTTGGGAGATTTAGTCTTTTTGACCCGAATTAGCAGAAAACACAGTTTATTGTAATTCAGTCAAACGATGATTATGGCATGATTTTGCGAGTTGAAAACGATCTATTTTGCGCGAAGAAATGAAGGAGGAGTGACCGCCTCCGGTGAATTTCCGGCGTATAATTTAAGGATAAAAATTATTCTTTATTTAAACAATTAATTGTAAAATTCAGATAACAATAAATTAGAGAAAATGGTAATGCCGTAATGTTAAAACCCTCGTTACTTTCTCATACTTTTTTTCACCGAATGGCACGATCTATATATCAAAATCGCTCGTCTCGACGAGAGAAATGCAGCCACGCGACTGGATTTGGGAGATTTGGTCTTTTTTACCCGAATTAGCAGAAAACACAGTTTATTGTAATTCAGTCATGAATTATTATATACGATGATTATGGCATGATTTTGCGAGTTGAAAACGATCTATTTTGCGCGAAGAAATGAAGGAGGAGTGACCGCCTCCGATGAATTTCCGGCGTATAATTTAAGGATAAAAATTATTCTTTATTTAAACAATTAATTGTAAAATTCAGATAACAATAAATTAGAGCAAATGGTAATGCCGTAATTTTAAAACCCTCGTTACTTTCTCATACTTTTTTTCACCGAATGGCACGATCTATATATCAAAATCGCTCGTCTCGACGAGAGAAATGCAGCCACGCGACTGGATTTGGGAGATTTGGTCTTTTTTACCCGAATTAGCAGAAAACACAGTTTATTGTAATTCAGTCATGAATTATTATATACGATGATTATGGCGTGATTTTGCGAGTTGAAAACGATCTATTTTGCGCGAAGAAATGAAGGAGGAGTGACCGCCTCCGGTGAATTTCCGGCGTATAATTTAAGGATAAAAATTATTCTTTATTTAAACAATTAATTGTAAAATTCAGATAACAATAAATTAGAGAAAATGGTAATGCCGTAATTTTAAAACCCTCGTTACTTTCTCATACTTTTTTTCACCAAATGGCACGATCTATATATCAAAATCGCTCGTCTCGACGAGAGAAATGCAGCCACGCGACTGAATTTGGGAGATTTGGTCTTTTTGACCCGAATTAGCAGAAAACACAGTTTATTGTAATTCAGTCAAGAATTATTATATACGATGATTATGGCATGATTTTGCGAGTTGAAAACGATCTATTTTGCGCGAAGAAATGAAGGAGGAGTGACCGCCTCCGGTGAATTTCCGGCGTATAATTTAAGGATAAAAATTATTCTTTATTTAAACAATTAATTGTAAAATTCAGATAACAATAAATTAGAGAAAATGGTAATGCCATAATGTTAAAACCCTCGTTACTTTCTCATACTTTTTTTCACCAAATGGCACGATCTATATATCAAAATCGCTCGTCTCGAAGAGACAAATGCAACCTCGCGACTGGATTTGGAAGATTTGGTCTTTTTAGCCCAAATTAGCAGAAAACACAGTTTATTGTAATTCAGTCATGAATTATTATATACGATGATTATGGCATGATTTTGCGAGTTGAAAACGATCTATTTTGCGCGAAGAAATGAAGGAGGAGTGACCGCCTCCGGTGAATTTCCGGCGTATAATTTAAGGATAAAAATTATTCTTTATTTAAACAATTAATTGTAAAATTCATATAACAATAAATTAGAGAAAATGGTAATGCCGTAATGTAAAAACCCTCGTTACTTTCTCATACTTTTTTTCACCAAATGGCCCGATCTATATATCAAAATCGCTCGTCTCGACGAGAGAAATGAAGCCACGCGACTGGATTTGGGAGATTTGGTCTTTTTGACCCGAATTAGCAGAAAACACAGTTTATTGTAATTCAGTCATGAATTATTATATACGATGATTATGGCATGATTTTGCGAGTTGAAAACGATCTATTTTGCGCGAAGAAATGAAGGAGGAGTGACCGCCTCCGGTGAATTTCCGGCGTATAATTTAAGGATAAAAATTATTCTTTATTTAAACAATTAATTGTAAAATTCAGATAACAATAAATTAGAGAAAATGGTAATGCCGTAATGTTAAAACCCTCGTTACTTTCTCATACTTTTTTTCACCAAATGGCACGATCTATATATCAAAATCGCTCGTCTCGACGAGAGAAATGCAGCCACGCGACTGGATTTGGGAGATTTGGTCTTTTTTACCCGAATTAGCAGAAAACACAGTTTATTGTAATTCAGTCATGAATTATTATATACGATGATTATGGCATGATTTTGCGAGTTGAAAACGATCTATTTTGCGCGAAGAAATGAAGGAGGAGTGACCGCCTCCGGTGAATTTCCGGCGTATAATTTAAGGATAAAAATTATTCTTTATTTAAACAATTAATTGTAAAATTCAGATAACAATAAATTAGAGAAAATGGTAATGCCGTAATGTTAAAACCCTCGTTACTTTCTCATACTTTTTTTCACCAAATGGCACGATCTATATATCAAAATCGCTCGTCTCGAAGAGACAAATGCAGCCTCGCGACTGGATTTGGAAGATTTGGTCTTTTTAGCCCAAATTAGCAGAAAACACAGTTTATTGTAATTCAGTCATGAATTATTATATACGATGATTATGGCATGATTTTGCGAGTTGAAAACGATCTATTTTGCGCGAAGAAATGAAGGACGAGTGACCGCCTCCGGTGAATTTCCGGCGTATAATTTAAGGATAAAAATTATTCTTTATTTAAACAATTAATTGTAAAATTCATATAACAATAAATTAGAGAAAATGGTAATGCCGTAATGTTAAAACCCTCGTTACTTTCTCACACTTTTTTTCACCAAATGGCACGATCTATATATCAAAATCGCTCATCTCGACGAGAGAAATGCAGCTACGGGACTGTATTTGGGAGATTTGGCCTTTTTGACCCGAATTAGCAGAAAACACAGTTTATTGTAATTCAGTCATGAATTATTATATACCATGATTATGCCATGATTTTGCGAGTTGAAAACGATCTATTTTGCGCGAAGAAATGAAGGAGGAGTGACCGCCTCCGGTGAATTTCCGGCGTATAATTTAAGGATAAAAATTATTCTTTATTTAAACAATTAATTGTAAAATTCAGATAACAATAAATTAGAGCAAATGGTAATGCCGTAATGTTAAAACCCTCGTTAATTTCTCATACTTTTTTTCACCGAATGGCACGATCTATATATCAAAATCGCTCGTCTCGACGAGAGAAATGCAGCCACGCGACTGGATTTGGAAGATTTGGTCTTTTTGACCCGAATTAGCCGAAAACACAGTTTATTGTAATTCAGTCATGAATTATTATATACGATGATTATGGCATGATTTTGCGAGTTGAAAACGATCTATTTTGCGCGAAGAAATGAAGGAGGAGTGACCGCCTCCGGTGAATTTCCGGCGTATAATTTAAGGATAAAAATTATTCTTTATTTAAACAATTAATTGTAAAATTCAGATAACAATAAATTAGAGAAAATGGTAATGCCGTAATGTTAAAACCCTCGTTACTTTCTCATACTTTTTTTCACCAAATGGCACGATCTATATATCAAAATCGCTCGTCTCGACGAGAGAAATGCAGCCACGGGACTGGATTTGGGAGATTTGGTCTTTTTGACCCGAATTAGCAGAAAACACAGTTTATTGTAATTCAGTCATGAATTATTATATACGATGATTATGGCATGATTTTGCGCGAAGAAATGAAGGAGGAGTGACCGCCTCCGGTGAATTTCCGGCATATAATTTAAGGATAAAAATTATTCTTTATTTAAACAATTAATTGTAAAATTCAGATAACAATAAATTAGAGAAAATGGTAATGCCGTAATGTTAAAACCCTCGTTACTTTCTCATACTTTTTTTAACTGAATGGCACGATCTATATATCAAAATCGCTCGTCTCGACGAGAGAAATGCAGCCACGCGACTGGATTTGGGAGATTTGGTCTTTTTGACCTGAATTAGCAGAAAACACAGTTTATTGTAATTCAGTCATGAATTATTATATACGATGATTATGGCATGATTTTACGAGTTGAAAACGATCTATTTTGCGCGAAGAAATGAAGGAGGAGTGACCGCCTCCGGTGAATTTCCGGCGTATAATTCAAGGATAAAAATTATTCTTTATTTAAACAATTAATTGTAAAATTCAGATAACTATAAATTAGAGAAAATGGTAATGCCGTAATGTTAAAACCCTCGTTACTTTCTCATACTTTTTTTCACCAAATGGCACGATCTATATATCAAAATCGCTCATCTCGACGAGAGAAATGCAGCCACGGGACTGGATTTGGGAGATTTGGTCTTTTTGACCCGAATTAGCAGAAAACACAGTTTATTGTAATTCAGTCATGAATTATTATATACGATGATTATGGCATGATTTTGCGAGTTGAAAACGATCTATTTTGCGCGAAGAAATGAAGGAGGAGTGACCGCCTCCGGTGAATTTCCGGCGTATAATTTAAGGATAAAAATTATTCTTTATTTAAACAATTAATTGTAAAATTCAGATAACAATAAATTAGAGAAAATGGTAATGCCGTAATGTTAAAACCCTCGTTACTTTCTCATACTTTTTTTCACCAAATGGCACGATCTATATATCAAAATCGCTCGTCTCGACGAGAGAAATGCAGCCACGCGACTGGATTTGGAAGATTTGGTCTTTTTTACCCGAATTAGCAGAAAACACAGTTTATTGTAATTCAGTCATGAATTATTATATACGATGATTATGGCATGATTTTGCGAGTTGAAAACGATCTATTTTGCGCGAAGAAATGAAGGAGGAGTGACCGCCTCCGGTGAATTTCCGGCGTATAATTTAAGGATAAAAATTATTCTTTATTTAAACAATTAATTGTAAAATTCAGATAACAATAAATTAGAGCAAATGGTAATGCCGTAATGTTAAAACCCTCGTTAATTTCTCATACTTTTTTTCACCGAATGGCACGATCTATATATCAAAATCGCTCGTCTCGACGAGAGAAATGCAGCCACGCGACTTGATTTGGAAGATTTGGTCTTTTTGACCCGAATTAGCAGAAAACACAGTTTATTGTAATTCAGTCAAGAATTATTATATACTATGATTATGGCATGATTTTGCGAGTTGAAAACGATCTATTTTGCGCGAAGAAATGAAGGAGGAGTGACCGCCTCCGGTGAATTTCCGGCGTATAATTTAAGGATAAAAATTATTCTTTATTTAAACAATTAATTGCAAAATTCAGATAACAATAAATTAGAGAAAATGGTAATGCCATAATGTTAAAACCCTCCTTACTTTCTCATACTTTTTTTCACCAAATGGCACGATCTATATATGAAAATCGCTCGTCTCGAAGAGAGAAATGCAGCCTCGCGACTGGATTTGGAAGATTTGGTCTTTTTAGCCCAAATTAGCAGAAAACACAGTTTATTGTAATTCAGTCATGAATTATTATATACGATGATTATGGCATGATTTTACGAGTTGAAAACGATCTATTTTGCACGAAGAAATGAAGGAGGAGTGACCGCCTCCGGTGAATTTCCATCGTATAATTTAAGGATAAAAATTATTCTTTATTTAAACAATTAATTGTAAAAATTCAGATAACAATAAATTAGAGAAAATGGTAATGCCGTAATGTAAGAACCCTCGTTACTTTCTCATACTTTTTTTCACCAAATGGGCCGATCTATATATCAAAATCGCTCGTCTCGACGAGAGAAATGCAGCCACGCGACTGGATTTGGGAGATTTGGTCTTTTTGACCCGAATTAGCAGAAAACACAGTTTATTGTAATTCAGTCATGAATTATTATATACGATGATTATGGCATGATTTTACGAGTTGAAAACGATCTATTTTGCGCGAAGAAATGAAGGAGGAGTGACCGCCTCCGGTGAATTTCCGGCGTATAATTCAAGGATAAAAATTATTCTTTATTTAAACAATTAATTGTAAAATTCAGATAACTATAAATTAGAGAAAATGGTAATGCCGTAATGTAAAAACCCTCGTTACTTTCTCATACTTTTTTTCACCAAATGGCACGATCTATATATCAAAATCGCTCGTCTCGATGAGAGAAATGCAGCCACGCGACTGGATTTGGGAGATTTGGTCTTTTTGACCCGAATTAGCAGAAAACACAGTTTATTGTAATTCAGTCATGAATTATTATATACGATGATTATGGCATGATTTTGCGAGTTGAAAACGATCTATTTTGCGCGAAGAAATGAAGGAGGAGTGACCGCCTCCGGTGAATTTCCGGCGTATAATTTAAGGATAAAAATTATTCTTTATTTAAACAATTAATTGTAAAATTCAGATAACAATAAATTAGAGAAAATGGTAATGCCGTAATGTTAAAACCCTCGTTACTTTCTCATACTTTTTTTCACCAAATGGCACGATCTATATATCAAAATCGCTCATCTCGACGAGAGAAATGCAGCCACGGGACTGGATTTGGGAGATTTGGTCTTTTTGACCCGAATTAGCAGAAAACACAGTTTATTGTAATTCAGTCATGAATTATTATATACGATGATTATGGCATGATTTTGCGAGTTGAAAACGATCTATTTTGCGCGAAGAAATGAAGGAGGAGTGACCGCCTCCGGTGAATTTCCGGCGTATAATTTAAGGATAAAAATTATTCTTTATTTAAACAATTAATTGTAAAATTCAGATAACAATAAATTAGAGAAAATGGTAATGCCTTAATGTTAAAACCCTCGTTACTTTCTCATACTTTTTTTCACCAAATGGCACGATCTATATATCAAAATCGCTCGTCTCGACGAGAGAAATGCAGCCACGCGACTGGATTTGGAAGATTTGGTCTTTTTTACCCGAATTAGCAGAAAACACAGTTTATTGTAATTCGGTCATGAATTATTATATACGATGATTATGGCATGATTTTGCGAGTTGAAAACGATCTATTTTGCGCGAAGAAATGAAGGAGGAGTGGCCGCCTCCGGTGAATTTCCGGCGTATAATTTAAGGATAAAAATTATTCTTTATTTAAACAATTAATTGTAAAATTCAGATAACAATAAATTAGAGAAAATGGTAATGCCGTAATGTTAAAACCCTCGTTACTTTCTCATACTTTTTTTCACCAAATGGCACGATCTATATATCAAAATCGCTCGTCTCGACGAGAGAAATGCTGCCACGCGACTGGATTTGGAAGATTTGGTCTTTTTGACCCGAATTAGCAGAAAACACAGTTTATTGTAATTCAGTCAAGAATTATTATATACTATGATTATGGCATGATTTTGCGAGTTGAAAACGATCTATTTTGCGCGAAGAAATGAAGGAGGAGTGACCGCCTCCGGTGAATTTCCGGCGTATAATTTAAGGATAAAAATTATTCTTTATTTAAACAATTAATTGCAAAATTCAGATAACAATAAATTAGAGAAAATGGTAATGCCATAATGTTAAAACCCTCCTTACTTTCTCATACTTTTTTTCACCAAATGGCACGATCTATATATGAAAATCGCTCGTCTCGAAGAGAGAAATGCAGCCTCGCGACTGGATTTGGAAGATTTGGTCTTTTTAGCCCAAATTAGCAGAAAACACAGTTTATTGTAATTCAGTCATGAATTATTATATACGATGATTATGGCATGATTTTGTGAGTTGAAAACGATCTATTTTGCGCGAAGAAATGAAGGAGGAGTGACCGCCTCCGGTGAATTTCCATCGTATAATTTAAGGATAAAAATTATTCTTTATTTAAACAATTAATTGTAAAAATTCAGATAACAATAAATTAGAGAAAATGGTAATGCCGTAATGTAAAAACCCTCGTTACTTTCTCATACTTTTTTTCACCAAATGGCCCGATCTATATATCAAAATCGCTCATCTCGACGAGAGAAATGCAGCCACGCGACTGGATTTGGGAGATTTGGTCTTTTTGACCTGAATTAGCAGAAAACACAGTTTATTGTAATTCAGTCATGAATTATTATATACGATGATTATGGCATGATTTTGCGAGTTGAAAACGATCTATTTTGCGCGAAGAAATGAAGGAGGAGTGACCGCCTCCGGTGAATTTCCGGCGTATAATTCAAGGATAAAAATTATTCTTTATTTAAACAATTAATTGTAAAATTCAGATAACTATAAATTAGAGAAAATGGTAATGCCGTAATGTTAAAACCCTCGTTACTTTCTCATACTTTTTTTCACCGAATGGCACGATCTATATATCAAAATCGCTCGTCTCGACGAGAGAAATGCAGCCACGGGACTGGATTTGGGAGATTTGGTCTTTTTGACCCGAATTAGCAGAAAACACAGTTTATTGTAATTCAGTCACGAATTATTATATACGATGATTATGGCATGATTTTGCGAGTTGAAAACGATCTATTTTGCGCGAAGAAATGAAGGAGGAGTGACCGCCTCCGGTGAATTTCCGGCGTATAATTTAAGGATAAAAATTATTCTTTATTTAAACAATTAATTGTAAAATTCAGATAACAATAAATTAGAGAAAATGGTAATGCCGTAATGTTAAAACCCTCGTTACTTTCTCATACTTTTTTTCACCGAATGGCACGATCTATATATCAAAATCGCTCGTCTCGACGAGAGAAATGCAGCCACGGGACTGGATTTGGGAGATTTGGTCTTTTTGACCCGAATTAGCAGAAAACACAGTTTATTGTAATTCAGTCACGAATTATTATATACGATGATTATGGCATGATTTTACGAGTTGAAAACGATCTATTTTGCGCGAAGAAATGATGGAGGAGAGACCGCCTCCGGTGAATTTCCAGCGTATAATTTAAGGATAAAAATTATTCTTTATTTAAACAATTAATTGTAAAATTCAGATAACAATAAATTAGAGAAAATGGTAATGCCGTAATGTAAAAACCCTCGTTACTTTCTCATACTTTTTTTCACCAAATGGCCCGATCTATATATCAAAATCGCTCGTCTCGACGAGAGAAATGCAGCCACGCGACTGGATTTGGGAGATTTGGTCTTTTTGACCCGAATTAGCAGAAAACACAGTTTATTGTAATTCAGTCATGAATTATTATATACGATGATTATGGCATGATTTTGCGAGTTGAAAACGTTCTATTTTGCGCGAAGAAATGAAGGAGGAGTGACCGCCTCCGGTGAATTTCCGGCGTATAATTTAAGGATAAAAATTATTCTTTATTTAAACAATTAATTGTAAAATTCAGATAACAATAAATTAGAGAAAATGGTAATGCCGTAATGTTAAAACCTCGTTACTTTCTCATACTTTTTTTCACCGAATGGCATGATCTATATATCAAAATCGCTCGTCTCGACGAGAGAAATGCAGCCACGCGACTGGATTTGGGAGATTTGGTCTTTTTGACCCGAATTAGCAGAAAACACAGTTTATTGTAATTCAGTCATGAATTATTATATACGATGATTATGGCATGATTTTGCGAGTTGAAAACGATCTATTTTGCGCGAAGAAATGATGGAGGAGAGACCGCCTCCGGTGAATTTCCAGCGTATAATTTAAGGATATAAATTATTCTTTATTTAAACAATTAATTGTAAAATTCAGATAACAATAAATTAGAGAAAATGGTAATGCCGTAATGTAAAAACCCTCGTTACTTTCTCATACTTTTTTTCACCAAATGGCCCGATCTATATATCAAAATCGCTCGTCTCGACGAGAGAAATGCAGCCACGCGACTGGATTTGGGAGATTTGGTCTTTTTGACCCGAATTAGCAGAAAACACAGTTTATTGTAATTCAGTCACGAATTATTATATACGATGATTATGGCATGATTTTGCGAGTTGAAAACGATCTATTTTGCGCGAAGAAATGAAGGAGGAGTGACCGCCTCCGGTGAATTTCCGGCGTATAATTTAAGGATAAAAATTATTCTTTATTTAAACAATTAATTGTAAAATTCAGATAACAATAAATTAGAGAAAATGGTAATGCCGTAATGTTAAAACCCTCGTTACTTTCTCATACTTTTTTTCACCGAATGGCACGATCTATATATCAAAATCGCTCGTCTCGACGAGAGAAATGCAGCCACGGGACTGGATTTGGGAGATTTGGTCTTTTTGACCCGAATTAGCAGAAAACACAGTTTATTGTAATTCAGTCACGAATTATTATATACGATGATTATGGCATGATTTTGCGAGTTGAAAACGATCTATTTTGCGCGAAGAAATGAAGGAGGAGTGACCGCCTCCGGTGAATTTCCGGCGTATAATTTAAGGATAAAAATTATTCTTTATTTAAACAATTAATTGTAAAATTCAGATAACAATAAATTAGAGAAAATGGTAATGCCGTAATGTTAAAACCCTCGTTACTTTCTCATACTTTTTTTCACCAAATGGCACGATCTATATATCAAAATCGCTCGTCTCGACGAGAGAAATGCAGCCACGCGACTGGATTTGGGAGATTTGGTCTTTTTGACCCGAATTAGCAGAAAACACAGTTTATTGTAATTCAGTCAAGAATTATTATATACGATGATTATGGCATGATTTTGCGAGTTGAAAACGATCTATTTTGCGCGAAGAAATGAAGGAGGAGTGACCGCCTCCGGTGAATTTCCGGCGTATAATTTAAGGATAAAAATTATTCTTTATTTAAACAATTAATTGTAAAATTCAGATAACAATAAATTAGAGAAAATCGTAATGCCGTAATGTAAAAACCCTCGTTACTTTCTCATACTTTTTTTCACCAAATGGCCCGATCTATATATCAAAATCGCTCGTCTCGACGAGAGAAATGCAGCCACGCGACTGGATTTGGGAGATTTGGTCTTTTTGACCCGAATTAGCAGAAAACACAGTTTATTGTAATTCAGTCATGAATTATTATATACGATGATTATGGCATGATTTTGCGAGTTGAAAACGTTCTATTTTGCGCGAAGAAATGAAGGAGGAGTGACCGCCTCCGGTGAATTTCCGGCGTATAATTTAAGGATAAAAATTATTCTTTATTTAAACAATTAATTGTAAAATTCAGATAACAATAAATTAGAGAAAATGGTAATGCCGTAATGTTAAAACCCTCGTTACTTTCTCATACTTTTTTTCACCGAATGGCATGATCTATATATCAAAATCGCTCGTCTCGACGAGAGAAATGCAGCCACGCGACTGGATTTGGGAGATTTTGTCTTTTTGACCCGAATTAGCAGAAAACACAGTTTATTGTAATTCAGTCATGAATTATTATATACGATGATTATGGCATGATTTTGCGAGTTGAAAACGATCTATTTTGCGCGAAGAAATTAAGGAGGAGTGACCGCCTCCGGTGAATTTCCGGCGTATAATTTAAGGATAAAAATTATTCTTTATTTAAACAATTAATTGTAAAATTCAGATAACTATAAATTAGAGAAAATGGTAATGCCGTAATGTAAAAACCCTCGTTACTTTCTCATACTTTTTTTCACCAAATGGCACGATCTATATATCAAAATCGCTCGTCTCGACGAGAGAAATGCAGCCACGCGACTAGATTTGGGAGATTTGGTCTTTTTGACCCGAATTAGCAGAAAACACAGTTTATTGTAATTCAGTCATGAATTATTATATACGATGATTATGGCATGATTTTACGAGTTGAAAACGATCTATTTTGCGCGAAGAAATGATGGAGGAGAGACCGCCTCCGGTGAATTTCCAGCGTATAATTTAAGGATAAAAATTATTCTTTATTTAAACAATTAATTGTAAAATTCAGATAACAATAAATTAGAGAAAATGGTAATGCCGTAATGTAAAAACCCTCGTTACTTTCTCATACTTTTTTTCACCAAATGGCCCGATCTATATATCAAAATCGCTCGTCTCGACGAGAGAAATGCAGCCACGCGACTGGATTTGGGAGATTTGGTCTTTTTGACCCGAATTAGCAGAAAACACAGTTTATTGTAATTCAGTCATGAATTATTATATACGATGATTATGGCATGATTTTGCGAGTTGAAAACGTTCTATTTTGCGCGAAGAAATGAAGGAGGAGTGACCGCCTCCGGTGAATTTCCGGCGTATAATTTAAGGATAAAAATTATTCTTTATTTAAACAATTAATTGTAAAATTCAGATAACAATAAATTAGAGAAAATGGTAATGCCGTAATGTTAAAACCTCGTTACTTTCTCATACTTTTTTTCACCGAATGGCACGATCTATATATCAAAATCGCTCGTCTCGACGAGAGAAATGCAGCCACGCGACTGGATTTGGGAGATTTGGTCTTTTTGACCCGAATTAGCAGAAAACACAGTTTATTGTAATTCAGTCATGAATTATTATATACGATGATTATGGCATGATTTTGCGAGTTGAAAACGATCTATTTTGCGCGAAGAAATGAAGGAGGAGTGACCGCCTCCGGTGAATTTCCGGCGTATAATTTAAGGATAAAAATTATTCTTTATTTAAACAATTAATTGTAAAATTCAGATAACAATAAATTAGAGAAAATGGTAATGCCGTAATGTTAAAACCCTCGTTACTTTCTCATACTTTTTTTCACCAAATGGCACGATCTATATATCAAAATCGCTCGTCTCGACGAGAGAACTGCAGCCACGGGACTGGATTTGGGAGATTTGGTCTTTTTGACCCGAATTAGCAAAAAACACAGTTTATTGTAATTCAGTCATGAATTATTATATACGATGATTATGGCATGATTTTGCGAGTTGAAAACGATCTATTTTGCGCGAAGAAATGAAGGAGGAGTGACCGCCTCCGGTGAATTTCCGGCGTATAATTTAAGGATAAAAATTATTCTTTATTTAAACAACTAATTGTAAAATTCAGATAACAATAAATTAGAGAAAATGGTAATGCCGTAATGTTAAAACCCTCGTTACTTTCTCATACTTTTTTTCACCGAATGGCACGATCTATATATCAAAATTGCTCGTCTCGACGAGAGAAATGCAGCCACGCGACTGGATTTGGGAGATTTGGTCTTTTTGACCCGAATTAGCAGAAAACACAGTTTATTGTAATTCAGTCATGAATTATTATATACGATGATTATGGCATGATTTTGCGAGTTGAAAACGATCTATTTTGCGCGAAGAAATGAAGGAGGAGTGACCGCCTCCGGTGAATTTCCGGCGTATAATTTAAGGATAAAAATTATTCTTTATTTAAACAATTAATTGTAAAATTCAGATAACAATAAATTAGAGCAAATGGTAATGCCGTAATGTTAAAACCCTCGTTACTTTCTCATACTTTTTTTCACCGAATGGCACGATCTATATATCAAAATCGCTCGTCTCGACGAGAGAAATGCAGCCACGCGACTGGATTTGGGAGATTTGATCTTTTTTACCCGAATTAGCAGAAAACACAGTTTATTGTAATTCAGTCATGAATTATTATATACGATGATTATGGCATGATTTTGCGAGTTGAAAACGATCTATTTTGCGCGAAGAAATGAAGGAGGAGTGACCGCCTCCGGTGAATTTCCGGCGTATAATTTAAGGATAAAAATTATTCTTTATTTAAACAATTAATTGTAAAATTCAGATAACAATAAATTAGAGAAAATGGTAATGCCGTAATGTTAAAACCCTCGTTACTTTCTCATACTTTTTTTCACCAAATGGCACGATCTATATATCAAAATCGCTCGTCTCGACGAGAGAACTGCAGCCACGGGACTGGATTTGGGAGATTTGGTCTTTTTGAACCGAATTAGCAGAAAACACAGTTTATTGTAATTCAGTCATGAATTATTATATACGATGATTATGGCATGATTTTGCGAGTTGAAAACGATCTATTTTGCGCGAAGAAATGAAGGAGGAGTGACCGCCTCCGGTGAATTTCCGGCGTATAATTTAAGGATAAAAATTATTCTTTATTTAAACAATTAATTGTAAAATTCAGATAACAATAAATTAGAGAAAATGGTAATGCCGTAATGTTAAAACCCTCGTTACTTTCTCATACTTTTTTTCACCGAATGGCACGATCTATATATCAAAATCGCTCGTCTCGACGAGAGAAATGCAGCCACGCGACTGGATTTGGGAGATTTGGTCTTTTTGACCCGAATTAGCAGAAAACACAGTTTATTGTAATTCAGTCATGAATTATTATATACGATGATTATGGCATGATTTTGCGAGTTGAAAACGATCTATTTTGCGCGAAGAAATGAAGGAGGAGTGACCGCCTCCGGTGAATTTCCGGCGTATAATTTAAGGATAAAAATTATTCTTTATTTAAACAATTAATTGTAAAATTCAGATAACAATAAATTAGAGAAAATGGTAATGCCGTAATGTTAAAACCCTCGTTAATTTCTCATACTTTTTTTCACCGAATGGCACGATCTATATATCAAAATCGCTCGTCTCGACGAGAGAAATGCAGCCACGAGACTGGATTTGGGAGATTTGGTCTTTTTGACCCGAATTAGCAGAAAACACAGTTTATTGTAATTCAGTCATAAATTATTATATACGATGATTATGGCATGATTTTGCGAGTTGAAAACGATCTATTTTGCGCGAAGAAATGAAGGAGGAGTGACCGCCTCCGGTGAATTTCCGGCGTATAATTTAAGGATAAAAATTATTTTTTATTTAAACAATTAATTGTAAAATTCAGATAACAATAAATTAGAGCAAATGGTAATGCCGTAATGTTAAAACCCTCGTTACTTTCTCATACTTTTTTTCACCGAATGGCACGATCTATATATCAAAATCGCTCGTCTCGACGAGAGAAATGCAGCCACGCGACTGGATTTGGGAGATTTGATCTTTTTTACCCGAATTAGCAGAAAACACAGTTTATTGTAATTCAGTCATGAATTATTATATACGATGATTATGGCATGATTTTGCGAGTTGAAAACAATCTATTTTGCGCGAAGAAATGAAGGAGGAGTGACCGCCTCCGGTGAATTTCCGGCGTATAATTTAAGGATAAAAATTATTCTTTATTTAAACAATTAATTGTAAAATTCAGATAACAATAAATTAGAGAAAATGGTAATGCCGTAATGTTAAAACCCTCGTTACTTTCTCATACTTTTTTTCACCGAATGGCACGATCTATATATCAAAATCGCTCGTCTCGACGAGAGAAATGCAGCCACGAGACTGGATTTGGGAGATTTGGTCTTTTTGACCCGAATTAGCAGAAAACACAGTTTATTGTAATTCAGTCATGAATTATTATATACGATGATTATGGCATGATTTTGCGAGTTGAAAACGATCTATTTTGCGCGAAAAAATGAAGGAGGAGTGACCGCCTCCGGTGAATTTCCGGCGTATAATTTAAGGATAAAAATTATTCTTTATTTAAACAATTAATTGTAAAATTCAGATAACAATAAATTAGAGAAAATGGTAATGCCGTAATGTTAAAACCCTCGTTACTTTCTCATACTTTTTTTCACCGAATGGCACGATCTATATATCAAAATCGCTCGTCTCGACGAAAGAAATGCAGCCACGCCACTGGATTTGGGAGATTTGGTCTTTTTTACCCGAATTAGCAAAAAACACAGTTTATTGTAATTCAGTCATGAATTATTATATACGATGATTATGGCATGATTTTGCGAGTTGAAAACGATCTATTTTGCGCGAAGAAATGAAGGAGGAGTGACCGCCTCCGGTGAATTTCCGGCGTATAATTTAAGGATAAAAATTATTCTTTATTTAAACAACTAATTGTAAAATTCAGATAACAATAAATTAGAGAAAATGGTAATGCCGTAATGTTAAAACCCTCGTTACTTTCTCATACTTTTTTTCACCGAATGGCACGATCTATATATCAAAATTGCTCGTCTCGACGAGAGAAATGCAGCCACGCGACTGGATTTGGGAGATTTGGTCTTTTTGACCCGAATTAGCAGAAAACACAGTTTATTGTAATTCAGTCATGAATTATTATATACGATGATTATGGCATGATTTTGCGAGTTGAAAACGATCTATTTTGCGCGAAGAAATGAAGGAGGAGTGACCGCCTCCGGTGAATTTCCGGCGTATAATTTAAGGATAAAAATTATTCTTTATTTAAACAATTAATTGTAAAATTCAGATAACAATAAATTAGAGCAAATGGTAATGCCGTAATGTTAAAACCCTCGTTACTTTCTCATACTTTTTTTCACCAAATGGCACGATCTATATATCAAAATCGCTCGTCTCGACGAGAGAAATGCAGCCACGTGACTGGATTTGGGAGATTTGATCTTTTTTACCCGAATTAGCAGAAAACACAGTTTATTGTAATTCAGTCATGAATTATTATATACGATGATTATGGCATGATTTTGCGAGTTGAAAACGATCTATTTTGCGCGAAGAAATGAAGGAGGAGTGACCGCCTCCGGTGAATTTCCGGCGTATAATTTAAGGATAAAAATTATTCTTTATTTAAACAATTAATTGTAAAATTCAGATAACAATAAATTAGAGAAAATGGTAATGCCGTAATGTTAAAACCCTCGTTACTTTCTCATACTTTTTTTCACCAAATGGCACGATCTATATATCAAAATCGCTCGTCTCGACGAGAGAACTGCAGCCACGGGACTGGATTTGGGAGATTTGGTCTTTTTGACCCGAATTAGCAAAAAACACAGTTTATTGTAATTCAGTCATGAATTATTATATACGATGATTATGGCATGATTTTGCGAGTTGAAAACGATCTATTTTGCGCGAAGAAATGAAGGAGGAGTGACCGCCTCCGGTGAATTTCCGGCGTATAATTTAAGGATAAAAATTATTCTTTATTTAAACAACTAATTGTAAAATTCAGATAACAATAAATTAGAGAAAATGGTAATGCCGTAATGTTAAAACCCTCGTTACTTTCTCATACTTTTTTTCACCGAATGGCACGATCTATATATCAAAATTGCTCGTCTCGACGAGAGAAATGCAGCCACGCGACTGGATTTGGGAGATTTGGTCTTTTTGACCCGAATTAGCAGAAAACACAGTTTATTGTAATTCAGTCATGAATTATTATATACGATGATTATGGCATGATTTTGCGAGTTGAAAACGATCTATTTTGCGCGAAGAAATGAAGGAGGAGTGACCGCCTCCGGTGAATTTCCGGCGTATAATTTAAGGATAAAAATTATTCTTTATTTAAACAATTAATTGTAAAATTCAGATAACAATAAATTAGAGCAAATGGTAATGCCGTAATGTTAAAACCCTCGTTACTTTCTCATACTTTTTTTCACCGAATGGCACGATCTATATATCAAAATCGCTCGTCTCGACGAGAGAAATGCAGCCACGCGACTGGATTTGGGAGATTTGATCTTTTTTACCCGAATTAGCAGAAAACACAGTTTATTGTAATTCAGTCATGAATTATTATATACGATGATTATGGCATGATTTTGCGAGTTGAAAACGATCTATTTTGCGCGAAAAAATGAAGGAGGAGTGACCGCCTCCGGTGAATTTCCGGCGTATAATTTAAGGATAAAAATTATTCTTTATTTAAACAATTAATTGTAAAATTCAGATAACAATAAATTAGAGCAAATGGTAATGCCGTAATGTTAAAACCCTCGTTAGTTTCTCATACTTTTTTTCACCGAATGGCACGATCTATATATCAAAATCGCTCGTCTCGACGAAAGAAATGCAGCCACGCGACTGGATTTGGGAGATTTGGTCTTTTTTACCCAAATTAGCAGAAAACACATTTATTGTAATTCAGTCATGAATTATTATATACGATGATTATGGCATGATTTTGCGAGTTGAAAACAATCTATTTTGCGCGAAGAAATGAAGGAGGAGTGACCGCCTCCGGTGAATTTCCGGCGTATAATTTAAGGATAAAAATTATTCTTTATTTAAACAATTAATTGTAAAATTCAGATAACAATAAATTAGAGAAAATGGTAATGCCGTAATGTTAAAACCCTCGTTACTTTCTCATACTTTTTTTCACCAAATGGCACGATCTATATATCAAAATCGCTCGTCTCGACGAGAGAAATGCAGCCACGAGACTGGATTTGGGAGATTTGGTCTTTTTGACCCGAATTAGCAGAAAACACAGTTTATTGTAATTCAGTCATAAATTATTATATACGATGATTATGGCATGATTTTGCGAGTTGAAAACGATCTATTTTGCGCGAAGAAATGAAGGAGGAGTGACCGCCTCCGGTGAATTTCCGGCGTATAATTTAAGGATAAAAATTATTCTTTATTTAAACAATTAATTGTAAAATTCAGATAACAATAAATTAGAGCAAATGGTAATGCCGTAATGTTAAAACCCTCGTTACTTTCTCATACTTTTTTTCACCGAATGGCACGATCTATATATCAAAATCGCTCGTCTCGACGAGAGAAATGCAGCCACGCGACTGGATTTGGGAGATTTGATCTTTTTTACCCGAATTAGCAGAAAACACAGTTTATTGTAATTCAGTCATGAATTATTATATACGATGATTATGGCATGATTTTGCGAGTTGAAAACAATCTATTTTGCGCGAAGAAATGAAGGAGGAGTGACCGCCTCCGGTGAATTTCCGGCGTATAATTTAAGGATAAAAATTATTCTTTATTTAAACAATTAATTGTAAAATTCAGATAACAATAAATTAGAGAAAATGGTAATGCCGTAATGTTAAAACCCTCGTTACTTTCTCATACTTTTTTTCACCAAATGGAACGATCTATATATCAAAATCGCTCGTCTCGACGAGAGAAATGCAGCCACGAGACTGGATTTGGGAGATTTGGTCTTTTTGACCCGAATTAGCAGAAAACACAGTTTATTGTAATTCAGTCATGAATTATTATATACGATGATTATGGCATGATTTTGCGAGTTGAAAACGATCTATTTTGCGCGAAAAAATGAAGGAGGAGTGACCGCCTCCGGTGAATTTCCGGCGTATAATTTAAGGATAAAAATTATTCTTTATTTAAACAATTAATTGTAAAATTCAGATAACAATAAATTAGAGAAAATGGTAATGCCGTAATGTTAAAACCCTCGTTAATTTCTCATACTTTTTTTCACCAAATGGCACGATCTATATATCAAAATCGCTCGTCTCGACGAGAGAAATGCAGCCACGAGACTGGATTTGGGAGATTTGGTCTTTTTGACCCGAATTAGCAGAAAACACAGTTTATTGTAATTCAGTCATAAATTATTATATACGATGATTATGGCATGATTTTGCGAGTTGAAAACGATCTATTTTGCGCGAAGAAATGAAGGAGGAGTGACCGCCTCCGGTGAATTTCCGGCGTATAATTTAAGGATAAAAATTATTCTTTATTTAAACAATTAATTGCAAAATTCAGATAACAATAAATTAGAGCAAATGGTAATGCCGTAATGTTAAAACCCTCGTTACTTTCTCATACTTTTTTTCACCGAATGGCACGATCTATATATCAAAATCGCTCGTCTCGACGAGAGAAATGCAGCCACGCGACTGGATTTGGGAGATTTGATCTTTTTTACCCGAATTAGCAGAAAACACAGTTTATTGTAATTCAGTCATGAATTATTATATACGATGATTATGGCATGATTTTGCGAGTTGAAAACAATCTATTTTGCGCGAAGAAATGAAGGAGGAGTGACCGCCTCCGGTGAATTTCCGGCGTATAATTTAAGGATAAAAATTATTCTTTATTTAAACAATTAATTGTAAAATTCAGATAACAATAAATTAGAGAAAATGGTAATGCCGTAATGTTAAAACCCTCGTTACTTTCTCATACTTTTTTTCACCAAATGGCACGATCTATATATCAAAATCGCTCGTCTCGACGAGAGAAATGCAGCCACGAGACTGGATTTGGGAGATTTGGTCTTTTTGACCCGAATTAGCAGAAAACACAGTTTATTGTAATTCAGTCATGAATTATTATATACGATGATTATGGCATGATTTTGCGAGTTGAAAACGATCTATTTTGCGCGAAAAAATGAAGGAGGAGTGACCGCCTCCGGTGAATTTCCGGCGTATAATTTAAGGATAAAAATTATTCTTTATTTAAACAATTAATTGTAAAATTCAGATAACAATAAATTAGAGAAAATGGTAATGCCGTAATGTTAAAACCCTCGTTACTTTCTCATACTTTTTTTCACCGAATGGCACGATCTATATATCAAAATCGCTCGTCTCGACGAAAGAAATGCAGCCACGCGACTGGATTTGGGAGATTTGGTCTTTTTTACCCGAATTAGCAGAAAACACAGTTTATTGTAATTCAGTCATGAATTATTATATACGATGATTATGGCATGATTTTGCGAGTTGAAAACGATCTATTTTGCGCGAAGAAATGAAGGAGGAGTGACCGCCTCCGGTGAATTTCCGGCGTATAATTTAAGGATAAAAATTATTCTTTATTTAAACAATTAATTGTAAAATTCAGATAACAATAAATTAGAGAAAATGGTAATGCCGTAATGTTAAAACCCTCGTTACTTTCTCATACTTTTTTTCACCAAATGGCACGATCTATATATCAAAATCGCTCGTCTCGACGAGAGAACTGCAGCCACGGGACTGGATTTGGGAGATTTGGTCTTTTTGACCCGAATTAGCAGAAAACACAGTTTATTGTAATTCAGTCATGAATTATTATATACGATGATTATGGCATGATTTTGCGAGTTGAAAACGATCTATTTTTCGCGAAAAAATGAAGGAGGAGTGACCGCCTCCGGTGAATTTCCGGCGTATAATTTAAGGATAAAAATTATTCTTTATTTAAACAATTAATTGTAAAATTCAGATAACAATAAATTAGAGCAAATGGTAATGCCGTAATGTTAAAACCCTCGTTACTTTCTCATACTTTTTTTCACCGAATGGCACGATCTATATATCAAAATCGCTCGTCTCGACGAAAGAAATACAGCCAAGCAACTGGATTTGGGAGATTTGGTCTTTTTTACCCGAATTAGCAGAAAACACAGTTTATTGTAATTCAGTCATGAATTATTATATACGATGATTATGGCATGATTTTGCGAGTTGAAAACGATCTATTTTGCGCGAAGAAATGAAGGAGGAGTGACCGCCTCCGGTGAATTTCCGGCGTATAATTTAAGGATAAAAATTATTCTTTATTTAAACAATTAATTGTAAAATTCAGATAACAATAAATTAGAGAAAATGGTAATGCCGTAATGTTAAAATCCTCGTTACTTTCTCATACTTTTTTTCACCAAACGGCCCGATCTATATATCAAAATCGCTCGTCTCGACGAGAGAAATGCAGCCACTCGACTGGATTTGGGAGATTTGGTCTTTTTGACCCGAATTAGCAGAAAACACAGTTTATTGTAATTCAGTCATGAATTATTATATACGATGATTATGGCATGATTTTGCGAGTTGAAAACGATCTATTTTGCGCGAAGAAATGAAGGAGGAGTGACCGCCTCCGGTGAATTTCCGGCGTATAATTTAAGGATAAAAATTATTCTTTATTTAAACAATTAATTGTAAAATTCAGATAACAATAAATTAGAGAAAATGGTAATGCCGTAATGTAAAAACCCTCGTTACTTTCTCATACTTTTTTTCACCAAATGGCACGATCTATATATCAAAATCGCTCGTCTCGACGAGAGAAATGCAGCCACGGGACTGGATTTGGGAGATTTGGTCTTTTTGACCCGAATTAGCAGAAAACACAGTTTATTGTAATTCAGTCATGAATTATTATATACGATGATTATGGCATGATTTTGCGAGTTGAAAACAATCTATTTTGCGCGAAGAAATGAAGGAGGAGTGACCGCCTCCGGTGAATTTCCGGCGTATAATTTAAGGATAAAAATTATTCTTTATTTAAACAATTAATTGTAAAATTCAGATAACAATAAATTAGAGCAAATGGTAATGCCGTAATGTTAAAACCCTCGTTACTTTCTCATACTTTTTTTCACCGAATGGCACGATCTATATATCAAAATCGCTCGTCTCGACGAGAGAAATGCAGCCACGCGACTGGATTTGGGAGATTTGGTCTTTTTTACCCGAATTAGCAGAAAACACAGTTTATTGTAATTCAGTCATGAATTATTATATATTATGGCATGATTTTGCGAGTTGAAAACGATCTATTTTGCGCGAAGAAATGAAGGAGGAGTGACCGCCTCCGGTGAATTTCTGGCGTATAATTTAAGGATAAAAATTATTCTTTATTTAAACAATTAATTGTAAAATTCAGATAACAATAAATTAGAGAAAATGGTAATGCCGTAATGTTAAAACCCTCGTTACTTTCTCATACTTTTTTTCACCAAATGGCACGATCTATATATCAAAATCGCTCGTCTCGACGAGAGAAATGCAGCCACGGGACTGGATTTGGGAGATTTGGTCTTTTTGACCCGAATTAGCAGAAAACACAGTTTATTGTAATTCAGTCATGAATTATTATATACGATGATTATGGTATGATTTTGCGAGTTGAAAACAATCTATTTTGCGAGAAGAAATGAAGGAGGAGTGACCGCCTCCGGTGAATTTCCGGCGTATAATTTAAGGATAAAAATTATTCTTTATTTAAACAATTAATTGTAAAATTCAGATAACAATAAATTAGAGAAAATGGTAATGCCGTAATGTTAAAACCCTCGTTACTTTCTCATACTTTTTTTCACCAAATGGCACGATATATATATCAAAATCGCTCGTCTCGACGAGAGAAATGCAGCCACGAGACTGGATTTGGGAGATTTGGTCTTTTTGACCCGAATTAGCAGAAAACACAGTTTATTGTAATTCAGTCATGAATTATTATATACGATGATTATGGCATGATTTTGCGAGTTGAAAACGATCTATTTTGCGCGAAAAAATGAAGGAGGAGTGACCGCCTCCGGTGAATTTCCGGCGTATAATTTAAGGATAAAAATTATTCTTTATTTAAACAATTAATTGTAAAATTCAGATAACAATAAATTAGAGCAAATGGTAATGCCGTAATGTTAAAACCCTCGTTACTTTCTCATACTTTTTTTCACCGAATGGCACGATCTATATATCAAAATCGCTCGTCTCGACGAAAGAAATGCAGCCACGCGACTGGATTTGGGAGATTTGGTCTTTTTTACTCGAATTAGCAGAAAACACAGTTTATTGTAATTCAGTCATGAATTATTATATACGATGATTATGGCATGATTTTGCGAGTTGAAAACGATTTATTTTGCGCGAAGAAATGAAGGAGGAGTGACCGCCTCCGGTGAATTTCCGGCGTATAATTTAAAGATAAAAATTATTCTTTATTTAAACAATTAATTGTAAAATTCAGATAACAATAAATTAGAGAAAATGGTAATGCCGTAATGTTAAAACCCTCGTTACTTTCTCATACTTTTTTTCACCAAACGGCCCGATCTATATATCAAAATCGCTCGTCTCGACGAGAGAAATGCAGCCACTCGACTGGATTTGGGAGATTTGGTCTTTTTGACCCGAATTAGCAGAAAACACAGTTTATTGTAATTCAGTCATGAATTATTATATACGATGATTATGGCATGATTTTGCGAGTTGAAAACAATCTATTTTGCGCGAAGAAATGAAGGAGGAGTGACCGCCTCCGGTGAATTTCCGGCGTACAATTTAAGGATAAAAATTATTCTTTATTTAAACAATTAATTGTAAAATTCAGATAACAAAAAATTAGAGAAAATGGTAATGCCGTAATGTTAAAACCCTCGTTACTTTCTCATACTTTTTTTCACCAAACGGCCCGATCTATATATCAAAATCGCTCGTCTCGACGAGAGAAATGCAGCCACTCGACTGGATTTGGGAGATTTGGTCTTTTTGACCCGAATTAGCAGAAAACACAGTTTATTGTAATTCAGTCATGAATTATTATATACGATGATTATGGCATGATTTTGCGAGTTGAAAACAATCTATTTTGCGCGAAGAAATGAAGGAGGAGTGACCGCCTCCGGTGAATTTCCGGCGTACAATTTAAGGATAAAAATTATTGTTTATTTAAACAATTAATTGTAAAATTCAGATAACAATAAATTAGAGCAAATGGTAATGCCGTAATGTTAAAACCCTCGTTACTTTCTCATACTTTTTTTCACCGAATGGCACGATCTATATATCAAAATCGCTCGTCTCGACGAGAGAAATGCAGCCACGCGACTGGATTTGGGAGATTTGGTCTTTTTTACCCGAATTAGCAGAAAACACAGTTTATTGTAATTCAGTCATGAATTATTATATACGATGATTATGGCATAATTTTGCGAGTTGAAAACGATCTATTTTGCGCGAAGAAATGAAGGAGGAGTGACCGCCTCCGGTGAATTTCCGGCGTATAATTTAAGGATAAAAATTATTCTTTATTTAAACAATTAATTGTAAAATTCAGATAACAATAAATTAGAGCAAATGGTAATGCCGTAATGTTAAAACCCTCGTTACTTTCTCATACTTTTTTTCACCGAATGGCACGATCTATATATCAAAATCGCTCGTCTCGACGAGAGAAATGCAGCCACGCGACTGGATTTGGGAGATTTGGTCTTTTTTACCCGAATTAGCAGAAAACACAGTTTATTGTAATTCAGTCATGAATTATTATATACGATGATTATGGCATGATTTTGCGAGTTGAAAACGATCTATTTTGCGCGAAGAAATGAAGGAGGAGTGACCGCCTCCGGTGAATTTCCGGCGTATAATTTAAGGATAAAAATTATTCTTTATTTAAACAATTAATTGTAAAATTCAGATAACAATAAATTAGAGCAAATGGTAATGCCGTAATGTTAAAACCCTCGTTACTTTCTCATACTTTTTTTCACCGAATGGCACGATCTATATATCAAAATCGCTCGTCTCGACGAGAGAAATGCAGCCACGCGACTGGATTTGGGAGATTTGATCTTTTTTACCCGAATTAGCAGAAAACACAGTTTATTGTAATTCAGTCATGAATTATTATATACGATGATTATGGCATGATTTTGCGAGTTGAAAACAATCTATTTTGCGCGAAGAAATGAAGGAGGAGTGACCGCCTCCGGTGAATTTCCGGCGTATAATTTAAGGATAAAAATTATTCTTTATTTAAACAATTAATTGTAAAATTCAGATAACAATAAATTAGAGAAAATGGTAATGCCGTAATGTTAAAACCCTCGTTACTTTCTTATACTTTTTTTCACCAAATGGCACGATCTATATATCAAAATCGCTCGTCTCGACGAGAGAAATGCAGCCACGAGACTTGATTTGGGAGATTTGGTCTTTTTGACCCGAATTAGCAGAAAACACAGTTTATTGTAATTCAGTCATGAATTATTATATACGATGATTATGGCATGATTTTGCGAGTTGAAAACGATCTATTTTGCGCGAAAAAATGAAGGAGGAGTGACCGCCTCCGGTGAATTTCCGGCGTATAATTTAAGGATAAAAATTATTCTTTATTTAAACAATTAATTGTAAAATTCAGATAACAATAAATTAGAGCAAATGGTAATGCCGTAATGTTAAAACCCTCGTTACTTTCTCATACTTTTTTTCACCGAATGGCACGATCTATATATCAAAATCGCTCGTCTCGACGAAAGAAATGCAGCCACGCGACTGGATTTGGGAGATTTGGTCTTTTTTACCCGAATTAGCAGAAAACACAGTTTATTGTATTTCAGTCATGAATTATTATATACGATGATTATGGCATGATTTTGCGAGTTGAAAACGATCTATTTTGCGCGAAGAAATGAAGGAGGAGTGACCGCCTCCGGTGAATTTCCGGCGTATAATTTAAGGATAAAAATTATTCTTTATTTAAACAATTAATTGTAAAATTCAGATAACAATAAATTAGAGAAAATGGTAATGTCGTAATGTTAAAACCCTCGTTACTTTCTCATACTTTTTTTCACCAAACGGCCCGATCTATATATCAAAATCGCTCGTCTCGACGAGAGAAATGCAGCCACTCGACTGGATTTGGGAGATTTGGTCTTTTTGACCCGAATTAGCAGAAAACACAGTTTATTGTAATTCAGTCATGAATTATTATATACGATGATTATGGCATGATTTTGCGAGTTGAAAACAATCTATTTTGCGCGAAGAAATGAAGGAGGAGTGACCGCCTCCGGTGAATTTCCGGCGTATAATTTAAGGATAAAAATTATTCTTTATTTAAACAATTAATTGTAAAATTCAGATAACAATAAATTAGAGCAAATGGTAATGCCGTAATGTTAAAACCCTCGTTACTTTCTCATACTTTTTTTCACCAAATGGCACGATCTATATATCAAAATCGCTCGTCTCGACGAGAGAAATGCAGCCACGAGACTGGATTTGGGAGATTTGGTGTTTTTGACCCGAATTAGCAGAAAACACAGTTTATTGTAATTCAGTCATGAATTATTATATACGATGATTATGGCATGATTTGGCGAGTTGAAAACGATCTATTTTGCGCGAAAAAATGAAGGAGGAGTGACCGCCTCCGGTGAATTTCCGGCGTATAATTTAAGGATAAAAATTATTCTTTATTTAAACAATTAATTGTAAAATTCAGATAACAATAAATTAGAGAAAATGGTAATGCCGTAATGTTAAAACCCTCGTTACTTTCTCATACTTTTTTTCACCGAATGGCACGATCTATATATCTAAATCGCTCGTCTCGACGAAAGAAATGCAGCCACGCCACTGGATTTGGGAGATTTGGTCTTTTTTACCCGAATTAGCAGAAAACACAGTTTATTGTAATTCAGTCATGAATTATTATATACGATGATTATGGCATGATTTTGCGAGTTGAAAACGATCTATTTTGCGCGAAGAAATGAAGGAGGAGTGACCGCCTCCGGTGAATTTCCGGCGTATAATTTAAGGATAAAAATTATTCTTTATTTAAACAATTAATTGTAAAATTCAGATAACAATAAATTAGAGCAAATGGTAATGCCGTAATGTTAAAACCCTCGTTAGTTTCTCATACTTTTTTTCACCGAATGGCACGATCTATATATCAAAATCGCTCGTCTCGACGAAAGAAATGCAGCCACGCGACTGGATTTGGGAGATTTGGTCTTTTTTACCCGAATTAGCAGAAAACACAGTTTATTGTAATTCAATCATGAATTATTATATACGATGATTATGGCATGATTTTGCGAGTTGAAAACGATCTATTTTGCGCGAAGAAATGAAGGAGGAGTGACCGCCTCCGGTGAATTTCCGGCGTATAATTTAAGGATAAAAATTATTCTTTATTTAAACAATTAATTGTAAAATTCAGATAACAATAAATTAGAAAAAATGGTAATGCCGTAATGTTAAAACCCTCGTTACTTTCTCATACTTTTTTTCACCAAATGGCACGATCTATATATCAAAATCGCTCGTCTCGACGAGAGAAATGCAGCCACGGGACTGGATTTGGGAGATTTGGTCTTTTTGACCCGAATTAGCAGAAAACACAGTTTATTGTAATTCAGTCATGAATTATTATATACGATGATTATGGCATGATTTTGCGAGTTGAAAACAATCTATTTTGCACGAAGAAATGAAGGAGGAGTGACCGCCTCCGGTGAATTTCCGGCGTATAATTTAAGGATAAAAATTATTCTTTATTTAAACAATTAATTGTAAAATTCAGATAACAATAAATTAGAGAAAATGGTAATGCCGTAATGTTAAAACCCTCGTTACTTTCTCATACTTTTTTTCACCAAATGGCACGATCTATATATCAAAATCGCTCGTCTCGACGAGAGAAATGCAGCCACGAGACTGGATTTGGGAGATTTGGTCTTTTTGACCCGAATTAGCAGAAAACACAGTTTATTGTAATTCAGTCATGAATTATTATATACGATGATTATGGCATGATTTTGCGAGTTGAAAACGATCTATTTTGCGCGAAGAAATGAAGGAGGAGTGACCGCCTCCGGTGAATTTCCGGCGTATAATTTAAGGATAAAAATTATTCTTTATTTAAACAATTAATTGTAAAATTCAGATAACAATAAATTAGAAAAAATGGTAATGCCGTAATGTTAAAACCCTCGTTACTTTCTCATACTTTTTTTCACCAAATGGCACGATCTATATATCAAAATCGCTCGTCTCGACGAGAGAAATGCAGCCACGGGACTGGATTTGGGAGATTTGGTCTTTTTGACCCGAATTAGCAGAAAACACAGTTTATTGTAATTCAGTCATGAATTATTATATACGATGATTATGGCATGATTTTGCGAGTTGAAAACAATTTATTTTGCGCGAAGAAATGAAGGAGGAGTGACCGCCTCCGGTGAATTTCCGGCGTATAATTTAAGGATAAAAATTATTCTTTATTTAAACAATTAATTGTAAAATTCAGATAACAATAAATTAGAGCAAATGGTAATGCCGTAATGTTAAAACCCTCGTTAGTTTCTCATACTTTTTTTCACCGAATGGCACGATCTATATATCAAAATCGCTCGTCTCGACGAAAGAAATGCAGCCACGCGACTGGATTTGGGAGATTTGGTCTTTTTTACCCGAATTAGCAGAAAACACAGTTTATTGTAATTCAATCATGAATTATTATATACGATGATTATGGCATGATTTTGCGAGTTGAAAACGATCTATTTTGCGCGAAGAAATGAAGGAGGAGTGACCGCCTCCGGTGAATTTCCGGCGTATAATTTAAGGATAAAAATTATTCTTTATTTAAACAATTAATTGTAAAATTCAGATAACAATAAATTAGAAAAAATGGTAATGCCGTAATGTTAAAACCCTCGTTACTTTCTCATACTTTTTTTCACCAAATGGCACGATCTATATATCAAAATCGCTCGTCTCGACGAGAGAAATGCAGCCACGGGACTGGATTTGGGAGATTTGGTCTTTTTGACCCGAATTAGCAGAAAACACAGTTTATTGTAATTCAGTCATGAATTATTATATACGATGATTATGGCATGATTTTGCGAGTTGAAAACAATCTATTTTGCACGAAGAAATGAAGGAGGAGTGACCGCCTCCGGTGAATTTCCGGCGTATAATTTAAGGATAAAAATTATTCTTTATTTAAACAATTAATTGTAAAATTCAGATAACAATAAATTAGAGAAAATGGTAATGCCGTAATGTTAAAACCCTCGTTACTTTCTCATACTTTTTTTCACCAAATGGCACGATCTATATATCAAAATCGCTCGTCTCGACGAGAGAAATGCAGCCACGAGACTGGATTTGGGAGATTTGGTCTTTTTGACCCGAATTAGCAGAAAACACAGTTTATTGTAATTCAGTCATGAATTATTATATACGATGATTATGGCATGATTTTGCGAGTTGAAAACGATCTATTTTGCGCGAAGAAATGAAGGAGGAGTGACCGCCTCCGGTGAATTTCCGGCGTATAATTTAAGGATAAAAATTATTCTTTATTTAAACAATTAATTGTAAAATTCAGATAACAATAAATTAGAGCAAATGGTAATGCCGTAATGTTAAAACCCTCGTTACTTTCTCATACTTTTTTTCACCGAATGGCACGATCTATATATCAAAATCGCTCGTCTCGATGAGAGAAATGCAGCCACGCGACTTGATTTGGGAGATTTGGTCTTTTTTACCCGAATTAGCAGAAAACACAGTTTATTGTAATTCAGTCATGAATTATTATATACGATGATTATGGCATGATTTTGCGAGTTGAAAACGATCTATTTTGCGCGAAGAAATGAAGGAGGAGTGACCGCCTCCGGTGAATTTCCGGCGTATAATTTAAGGATAAAAATTATTCTTTATTTAAACAATTAATTGTAAAATTCAGATAACAATAAATTAGAGAAAATGGTAATGCCGTAATGTTAAAACCCTCGTTACTTTCTCATACTTTTTTTCACCAAACGGCCCGATCTATATATCAAAATCGCTCGTCTCGACGAGAGAAATGCAACCACTCGACTGGATTTGGGAGATTTGGTCTTTTTGACCCGAATTAGCAGAAAACACAGTTTATTGTAATTCAGTCATGAATTATTATATACGATGATTATGGCATGATTTTGCGAGTTGAAAACAATCTATTTTGCGCGAAGAAATGAAGGAGGAGTGACCGCCTCCGGTGAATTTCCGGCGTATAATTTAAGGATAAAAATTATTCTTTATTTAAACAATTAATTGTAAAATTCAGATAACAATAAATTAGAGCAAATGGTAATGCCGTAATGTTAAAACCCTCGTTACTTTCTCATACTTTTTTTCACCGAATGGCACGATCTATATATCAAAATCGCTCGTCTCGGCGAGAGAAATGCAGCCACGAGACTGGATTTGGGAGATTTGGTCTTTTTGACCCGAATTAGCAGAAAACACAGTTTATTGTAATTCAGTCATGAATTATTATATACGATGATTATGGCATGATTTTGCGAGTTGAAAACGATCTATTTTGCGCGAAAAAATGAAGGAGGAGTGACCGCCTCCGGTGAATTTCCGGCGTATAATTTAAGGATAAAAATTATTCTTTATTTAAACAATTAATTGTAAAATTCAGATAACAATAAATTAGAGAAAATGGTAATGCCGTAATGTTAAAACCCTCGTTACTTTCTCATACTTTTTTTCACCGAATGGCACGATCTATATATCAAAATCGCTCGTCTCGACGAAAGAAATGCAGCCACGCCACTGGATTTGGGAGATTTGATCTTTTTTACCCGAATTAGCAAAAAACACAGTTTATTGTAATTCAGTCATGAATTATTATATACGATGATTATGGCATGATTTTGCGAGTTGAAAACGATCTATTTTGCGCGAAGAAATGAAGGAGGAGTGACCGCCTTCGGTGAATTTCCGGCGTATAATTTAAGGATAAAAATTATTCTTTATTTAAACAATTAATTGTAAAATTCAGATAACAATAAATTAGAGAAAATGGTAATGCCGTAATGTAAAAACCCTCGTTACTTTCTCATACTTTTTTTCACCAAATGGCACGATCTATATATCAAAATCGCTCGTCTCGACGAGAGAAATGCAGCCACGGGACTGGATTTGGGAGATTTGGTCTTTTTGACCCGAATTAGCAGAAAACACAGTTTATTGTAATTCAGTCATGAATTATTATATACGATGATTATGGCATGATTTTGCGAGTTGAAAACGATCTATTTTGCGCGAAGAAATGAAGGAGGAGTGACCGCCTCCGGTGAATTTCCGGCGTATAATTTAAGGATAAAAATTATTCTTTATTTAAACAATTAACTGTAAAATTCAGATAACAATAAATTAGAGAAAATGGTAATGCCGTAATGTTAAAACCCTCGTTACTTTCTCATACTTTTTTTCACCAAATGGCACGATCTATATATCAAAATCGCTCGTCTCGACGAGAGAAATGCAGCCACGAGACTGGATTTGGGAGATTTGGTCTTTTTGACCCGAATTAGCAGAAAACACAGTTTATTGTAATTCAGTCATGAATTATTATATACGATGATTATGGCATGATTTTGCGAGTTGAAAACGATCTATTTTGGGCGAAGAAATGAAGGAGGAGTGACCGCCTCCGGTGAATTTCCGGCGTATAATTTAAGGATAAAAATTATTCTTTATTTAAACAATTAATTGTAAAATTCAGATAACAATTAATTAGAGCAAATGGTAATGCCGTAATGTTAAAACCCTCGTTACTTTTTCATACTTTTTTTCACCGAATGGCACGATCTATATATCAAAATCGCTCGTCTCGACGAGAGAAATGCAGCCACGCGACTGGATTTGGGAGATTTGTTCTTTTTGACCCGAATTAGCAGAAAACACAGTTTATTGTAATTCAGTCATGAATTATTATATACGATGATTATGGCATGATTTTGCGAGTTGAAAACAATCTATTTTGCGCGAAGAAATGAAGGAGGAGTGACCGCCTCCGGTGAATTTCCGGCGTATAATTTAAGGATAAAAATTATTCTTTATTTAAACAATTAATTGTAAAATTCAGATAACAATAAATTAGCGAAAATGGTAACGCCGTAATGTTAAAACCCTCGTTACTTTCTCATACTTTTTTTCACCAAATGGCACGATCTATATATCAAAATCGCTCGTCTCGACGAGAGAAATGCAGCCACGAAACAGGATTTGGGAGATTTGGTCTTTTTGACCCGAATTAGCAGAAAACACAGTTTATTGTAATTCAGTCATGAATTATTATATACGATGATTATGGCATGATTTTGCGAGTTGAAAACGATCTATTTTGCGCGAAAAAATGAAGGAGGAGTGACCGCCTCCGGTGAATTTCCGGCGTATAATTTAAGGATAAAAATTATTCTTTATTTAAACAATTAATTGTAAAATTCAGATAACAATAAATTAGAGAAAATGGTAATGCCGTAATGTTAAAACCCTCGTTACTTTCTCATACTTTTTTTCACCGAATGGCACGATCTATATATCAAAATGGCTCGTCTCGACGAAAGAAATGCAGCCACGCGACTGGATTTGGGAGATTTGGTCTTTTTTACCCGAATTAGCAGAAAACACAGTTTATGATAATTCAGTCATGAATTATTATATACGATGATTATGGCATGATTTTGCGAGTTGAAAACGATCTATTTTGCGCGAAGAAATGAAGGAGGAGTGACCGCCTCCGGTGAATTTCCGGCGTATAATTTGAGGATAAAAATTATTCTTTATTTAAACAATTAATTGTAAAATTCAGATAACAATAAATTAGAGAAAATGGTAATGCCGTAATATTAAAACCCTCGTTACTTTCTCATACTTTTTTTCACCAAATGGCACGATCTATATATCAAAATCGCTCGTCTCGACGAGAGAAATGCAGCCACTCGACTGGATTTGGGAGATTTGGTCTTTTTGACCCGAATTAGCAGAAAACACAATTTATTGTAATTCAGTCATGAATTATTATATACGATGATTATGGCATGATTTTGCGAGTTGAAAACAATCTATTTTGCGCGAAGAAATGAAGGAGGAGTGACCGCCTCAGGTGAATTTCCGGCGTATAATTTAAGGATAAAAATTATTCTTTATTTAAACAATTAATTGTAAAATTCAGATAACAATAAATTAGAGAAAATGGTAATGCCGTAATGTTAAAACCCTCGTTACTTTCTCATACTTTTTTTCACCAAATGGCACGATCTATATATCAAAATCGCTCGTCTCGACGAGAGAAATGCAGCCACGAGACTGGATTTGGGAGATTTGGTCTTTTTGACCCGAATTAGCAGAAAACACAGTTTATTGTAATTCAGTCATGAATTATTATATACGATGATTATGGCATGATTTTGCGAGTTGAAAACGATCTATTTTGCGCGAAGAAATGAAGGAGGAGTGGCCGCCCCGGTGAATTTCCGGCGTATAATTTAAGGATAAAAATTATTCTTTATTTAAACAATTAATTGTAAAATTCAGATAACAATAAATTAGAGCAAATGGTAATGCCGTAATGTTAAAACCCTCGTTACTTTCTCATACTTTTTTTCACCGAATGGCCCGATCTATATATCAAAATCGCTCGTCCCGACGAGACAAATGCAGCCACGCGACTGGATTTGGGAGATTTGGTCTTTTTGACCCGAATTAGCAGAAAACACAGTTTATTGTAATTCAGTCATGAATTATTATATACGATGATTATGGCATGATTTTGCGAGTTGAAAACGATCTATTTTGCGCGAAGAAATGAAGGAGGAGTGACCGCCTCCGGTGAATTTCCGGCGTATAATTTAAGGATAAAAATTATTCTTTATTTAAACAATTAATTGTAAAATTCAGATAACAATAAATTAGAGAAAATGGTAATGCCGTAATGTAAAAACCCTCGTTACTTTCTCATACTTTTTTCACGAAATGGCCCGATCTATATATCAAAATCGCTCGTCTCGACGAGAGAAATGCAGCCACGCGACTGGATTTGGGAGATTTGGTCTTTTTGACCCGAATTAGCAGAAAACACAGTTTATTGTAATTCAGTCATGAATTATTATATACGATGATTCTGGCATGATTTTGCGAGTTGAAAACGATCTATTTTGCGCGAAGAAATGAAGGAGGAGTGACCGCCTAATGTGAATTTCCGGCGTATAATTTAAGGATAAAAATTATTCTTTATTTAAACAATTAATTGTAAAATTCAGATAACAATAAATTAGAGCAAATGGTAATGCCGTAATGTTAAAACCCTCGTTACTTTCTCATACTTTTTTTCACCGAATGGCACGATCTATATATCAAAATCGCTCGTCTCGACGAGAGAAATGCAGCCACGGGACTGGATTTGGGAGATTTGGACTTTTTGACCCGAATTAGCAGAAAACACAGTTTATTGTAATTCAGTCATGAATTATTATATACGATGATTATGGCATGATTTTGCGAGTTGAAAACGATCTATTTTGCGCGAAGAAATGAAGGAGGAGTGACCGCCTCCGGTGAATTTCCGGCGTATAATTTAAGGATAAAAATTATTCTTTATTTAAACAATTAATTATAAAATTCAGATAACAATAAATTAGAGAAAATGGTAATGCCGTAATGTTAAAACCCTCGTTACTTTCTCATACTTTTTTTCACCGAATGGCACGATCTATATATCAAAATCGCTCGTCTCGACGAGAGAAATGCAGCCAAGCGACTGGATTTGGGAGATTTGGTCTTTTTGACCCGAATTAGCAGAAAACACAATTTATTGTAATTCAGTCATGAATTATTATATACGATGATTATGGCACGATTTTGCGGGTTGAAAACGATCTATTTTGCGCGAAGAAATGAAGGAGGAGTGACCGCCTCCGGTGAATTTCCGGCGTATAATTTAAGGATAAAAATTATTCTTTATTTAAACAATTAATTGTAAAATTCAGATAACAATAAATTAGAGAAAATGGTAATGCCGTAATGTTAAAACCCTCGTTACTTTCTCATACTTTTTTTCACCAAATGGCACGATCTATATATCAAAATCGCTCGTCTCGACGAGAGAAATGCAGCCACGCGACTGGATTTGGGAGATTTGCTCTTTTTGACCCGAATTAGCAGAAAACACAGTTTATTGTAATTCAGTCATGAATTATTATATATGATGATTATGGCATGATTTTGCGGGTTGAAAACGATCTATTTTGCGCGAAGAAATGTAGGAGGAGTGACCGCCTCCGGTGAATTTCCGGCGTATAATTTAAGGATAAAAATTATTCTTTATTTAAACAATTAATTGTAAAATTCAGATAACTATAAATTAGAGAAAATGGTAATGCCGTAATGTAAAAACCCTCGTTACTTTCTCATACTTTTTTTCACCGAATGGCACGATCTATATAACAAAATCGCTCGTCTCGACGAGAGAAATGCAGCCACGCGACTGGATTTGGGAGATTTGGCCTTTTTGACCCGAATTAGCAGAAAACACAGTTTATTGTAATTCAGTCATGAATTATTATATACGATGATTATGGCATGATTTTGCGAGTTGAAAACGATCTATTTTGCGCGAAGAAATGAAGGAGGAGTGACCGCCTCCGGTGAATTTTCGGCGTATAATTTAAGGATAAAAACTATTCTTTCTTTAAACAATTAATTGTAAAATTCAGATAACAATAAATTAGAGAAAATGGTAACGCCGTAATGTTAAAACCCTCGTTACTTTCTCATACTTTTTTTCACCAAATGGCACGATCTATATATCAAAATCGCTCGTCTCGACGAGAGAAATGCAGCCACGAAACTGGATTTGGGAGATTTGGTCTTTTTGACCCGAATTAGCAGAAAACACAGTTTATTGTAATTCAGTCATGAATTATTATATACGATGATTATGGCATGATTTTGCGAGTTGAAAACGATCTATTTTGCGCGAAAAAATGAAGGAGGAGTGACCGCCTCCGGTGAATTTCCGGCGTATAATTTAAGGATAAAAATTATTCTTTATTTAAACAATTAATTGTAAAATTCAGATAACAATAAATTAGAGCAAATGGTAATGCCGTAATGTTAAAATCCTCGTTACTTTCTCATACTTTTTTTCACCGAATGGCACGATCTATATATCAAAATCGCTCGTCTCGACGAAAGAAATGCAGCCACGCGACTGCATTTGGGAGATTTGGTCTTTTTTACCCGAATTAGCAGAAAACACAGTTTATTGTAAGTCAGTCATGAATTATTATATACGATGATTATGTCATGATTTTGCGAGTTGAAAACGATCTATTTTGCGCGAAGAAATGAAGGAGGAGTGACCGCCTCCGGTGAATTTCCGGCGTATAATTTAAGGATAAAAATTATTCTTTATTTAAACAATTAATTATAAAATTCAGATAACAATAAATTAGAGAAAATGGTAATGCCATAATGTTAAAACCCTCGTTACTTTCTCATACTTTTTTCACGAAATGGCCCGATCTATATATCAAAATCGCTCGTCTCGACGAGAGAAATGCAGCCACGCGACTGGATTTGGGAGATTTGGTCTTTTTGACCCGAATTAGCAGAAAACACAGTTTATTGTAATTCAGTCATGAATTATTATATACGATGATTCTGGCATGATTTTGCGAGTTGAAAACGATCTATTTTGCGCGAAGAAATGAAGGAGGAGTGACCGCCTAATGTGAATTTCCGGCGTATAATTTAAGGATAAAAATTATTCTTTATTTAAACAATTAATTGTAAAATTCAGATAACAATAAATTAGAGCAAATGGTAATGCCGTAATGTTAAAACCCTCGTTACTTTCTCATACTTTTTTTCACCGAATGGCACGATCTATATATCAAAATCGCTCGTCTCGACGAGAGAAATGCAGCCACGGGACTGGATTTGGGAGATTTGGACTTTTTGACCCGAATTAGCAGAAAACACAGTTTATTGTAATTCAGTCATGAATTATTATATACGATGATTATGGCATGATTTTGCGAGTTGAAAACGATCTATTTTGCGCGAAGAAATGAAGGAGGAGTGACCGCCTCCGGTGAATTTCCGGCGTATAATTTAAGGATAAAAATTATTCTTTATTTAAACAATTAATTATAAAATTCAGATAACAATAAATTAGAGAAAATGGTAATGCCGTAATGTTAAAACCCTCGTTACTTTCTCATACTTTTTTTCACCGAATGGCACGATCTATATATCAAAATCGCTCGTCTCGACGAGAGAAATGCAGCCAAGCGACTGGATTTGGGAGATTTGGTCTTTTTGACCCGAATTAGCAGAAAACACAATTTATTGTGATTCAGTCATGAATTATTATATACGATGATTATGGCACGATTTTGCGGGTTGAAAACGATCTATTTTGCGCGAAGAAATGAAGGAGGAGTGACCGCCTCCGGTGAATTTCCGGCGTATAATTTAAGGATAAAAATTATTCTTTATTTAAACAATTAATTGTAAAATTCAGATAACAATAAATTAGAGAAAATGGTAATGCCGTAATGTTAAAACCCTCGTTACTTTCTCATACTTTTTTTCACCAAATGGCACGATCTATATATCAAAATCGCTCGTCTCGACGAGAGAAATGCAGCCACGCGACTGGATTTGGGAGATTTGGTCTTTTTGACCCGAATTAGCAGAAAACACAGTTTATTGTAATTCAGTCATGAATTATTATATATGATGATTATGGCATGATTTTGCGGGTTGAAAACGATCTATTTTGCGCGAAGAAATGTAGGAGGAGTGACCGCCTCCGGTGAATTTCCGGCGTATAATTTAAGGATAAAAATTATTCTTTATTTAAACAATTAATTGTAAAATTCAGATAACTATAAATTAGAGAAAATGGTAATGCCGTAATGTAAAAACCCTCGTTACTTTCTCATACTTTTTTTCACCGAATGGCACGATCTATATAACAAAATCGCTCGTCTCGACGAGAGAAATGCAGCCACGCGACTGGATTTGGGAGATTTGGTCTTTTTGACCCGAATTAGCAGAAAACACAGTTTATTGTAATTCAGTCATGAATTATTATATACGATGATTATGGCATGATTTTGCGAGTTGAAAACGATCTATTTTGCGCGAAGAAATGAAGGAGGAGTGACCGCCTCCGGTGAATTTTCGCCGTATAATTTAAGGATAAAAATTATTCTTTCTTTAAACAATTAATTGTAAAATTCAGATAACAATAAATAAGAGAAAATGGTAACGCCGTAATGTTAAAACCCTCGTTACTTTCTCATACTTTTTTTCACCAAATGGCACGATCTATATATCAAAATCGCTCGTCTCGACGAGAGAAATGCAGCCACGAAACTGGATTTGGGAGATTTGGTCTTTTTGACCCGAATTAGCAGAAAACACAGTTTATTGTAATTCAGTCATGAATTATTATATACGATGATTATGGCATGATTTTGCGAGTTGAAAACGATCTATTTTGCGCGAAAAAATGAAGGAGGAGTGACCGCCTCCGGTGAATTTCCGGCGTATAATTTAAGGATAAAAATTATTCTTTATTTAAACAATTAATTGTAAAATTCAGATAACAATAAATTAGAGCAAATGGTAATGCCGTAATGTTAAAACCCTCGTTACTTTCTCATACTTTTTTTCACCGAATGGCACGATCTATATATCAAAATCGCTCGTCTCGACGAAAGAAATGCAGCCACGCGACTGCATTTGGGAGATTTGGTCTTTTTTACCCGAATTAGCAGAAAACACAGTTTATTGTAAGTCAGTCATGAATTATTATATACGATGATTATGGCATGATTTTGCGAGTTGAAAACAATCTATTTTGCGCGAAGAAATGAAGGAGGAGTGACCGCCTCCGGTGAATTTCCGGCGTATAATTTAAGGATAAAAATTATTCTTTATTTAAACAATTAATTGTAAAATTCAGATAACAATAAATTAAAGAAAATGGTAATGCCGTAATGTTAAAACCCTCGTTACTTTCTCATACTTTTTTTCACCAAATGGCACGATCTATATATCAAAATCGCTCGTCTCGACGAGAGAAATGCAGCCACGCGACTGGATTTGGGAGATTTGGTCTTTTTGACCCGAATTAGCAGAAAACACAGTTTATTGTAATTCAGTCATGAATTATTATATATGATGATTATGGCATGATTTTGCGGGTTGAAAACGATCTATTTTGCGCGAAGAAATGTAGGAGGAGTGACCGCCTCCGGTGAATTTCCGGCGTATAATTTAAGGATAAAAATTATTCTTTATTTAAACAATTAATTGTAAAATTCAGATAACTATAAATTAGAGAAAATGGTAATGCCGTAATGTAAAAACCCTCGTTACTTTCTCATACTTTTTTTCACCGAATGGCACGATCTATATAACAAAATCGCTCGTCTCGACGAGAGAAATGCAGCCACGCGACTGGATTTGGGAGATTTGGTCTTTTTGACCCGAATTAGCAGAAAACACAGTTTATTGTAATTCAGTCATGAATTATTATATACGATGATTATGGCATGATTTTGCGAGTTGAAAACGATCTATTTTGCGCGAAGAAATGAAGGAGGAGTGACCGCCTCCGGTGAATTTTCGCCGTATAATTTAAGGATAAAAATTATTCTTTCTTTAAACAATTAATTGTAAAATTCAGATAACAATAAATAAGAGAAAATGGTAACGCCGTAATGTTAAAACCCTCGTTACTTTCTCATACTTTTTTTCACCAAATGGCACGATCTATATATCAAAATCGCTCGTCTCGACGAGAGAAATGCAGCCACGAAATTGGATTTGGGAGATTTGGTCTTTTTGACCCGAATTAGCAGAAAACACAGTTTATTGTAATTCAGTCATGAATTATTATATACGATGATTATGGCATGATTTTGCGAGTTGAAAACGATCTATTTTGCGCGAAAAAATGAAGGAGGAGTGACCGCCTCCGGTGAATTTCCGGCGTATAATTTAAGGATAAAAATTATTCTTTATTTAAACAATTAATTGTAAAATTCAGATAACAATAAATTAGAGCAAATGGTAATGCCGTAATGTTAAAACCCTCGTTACTTTCTCATACTTTTTTTCACCGAATGGCACGATCTATATATCAAAATCGCTCGTCTCGACGAAAGAAATGCAGCCACGCGACTGCATTTGGGAGATTTGGTCTTTTTTACCCGAATTAGCAGAAAACACAGTTTATTGTAAGTCAGTCATGAATTATTATATACGATGATTATGGCATGATTTTGCGAGTTGAAAACAATCTATTTTGCGCGAAGAAATGAAGGAGGAGTGACCGCCTCCGGTGAATTTCCGGCGTATAATTTAAGGATAAAAATTATTCTTTATTTAAACAATTAATTGTAAAATTCAGATAACAATAAATTAGAGAAAATGGTAATGCCGTAATGTTAAAACCCTCGTTACTTTCTCATACTTTTTTTCACCAAATGGCACGATCTCTATATCAAAATCGCTCGTCTCGACGAGAGAAATGCAGCCACGGGACTGGATTTGGGAGATTTGGTCTTTTTGACCCGAATTAGCAGAAAACACAGTTTATTGTAATTCAGTCATGAATTATTATATACGATGATTATGGCATGATTTTGCGAGTTGAAAACAATCTATTTTGCGCGAAGAAATGAAGGAGGAGTGACCGCCTCAGGTGAATTTCCGGCGTATAATTTAAGGATAAAAATTATTCTTTATTTAAACAATTAATTGTAAAATTCAGATAACAATAAATTAGAGAAAATGGTAATGCCGTAATGTTAAAACCCTCGTTACTTTCTCATACTTTTTTTCACCAAATGGCACGATCTATATATCAAAATCGCTCGTCTCGACGAAAGAAATGCAGCCACGAGACTGGATTTGGGAGATTTGGTCTTTTTGACCCGAATTAGCAGAAAACACAGTTTATTGTAATTCAGTCATGAATTATTATATACGATGATTATGGCATGATTTTGCGAGTTGAAAACGATCTATTTTGCGCGAAGAAATGAAGGAGGAGTGGCCGCCCTGGTGAATTTCCGGCGTATAATTTAAGGATAAAAATTATTCTTTATTTAAACAATTAATTGTAAAATTCAGATAACAATAAATTAGAGCAAATGGTAATGCCGTAATGTTAAAACCCTCGTTACTTTCTCATACTTTTTTTCACCGAATGGCACGATCTATATATCAAAATCGCTCGTCTCGACGAGAGAAATGCAGCCACGCGACTGGATTTGGTAGATTTGGTCTTTTTGACCCGAATTAGCAGAAAACACAGTTTATTGTAATTCAGTCATGAATTATTATATACGATGATTATGGCATGATTTTGCGAGTTGAAAACGATCTATTTTGCGCGAAGAAATGAAGGAGGAGTGACCGCCTCCGGTGAATTTCCGGCGTATAATTTAAGGATAAAAATTATTCTTTATTTAAACAATTAATTGTAAAATTCAGATAACAATAAATTAGAGAAAATGGTAATGCCGTAATGTAAAAACCCTCGTTACTTTCTCATACTTTTTTCACCAAATGGCCCGATCTATATATCAAAATCGCTCGTCTCGACGAGAGAAATGCAGCCACGCGACTGGATTTGGTAGATTTGGTCTTTTTGACCCGAATTAGCAGAAAACACAGTTTATTGTAATTCAGTCATGAATTATTATATACGATGATTCTGGCATGATTTTGCGAGTTGAAAACGATCTATTTTGCGCGAAGAAATGAAGGAGGAGTGACCGCCTAATGTGAATTTCCGGCGTATAATTTAAGGATAAAAAATATTCTTTATTTAAACAATTAATTGTAAAATTCAGATAACAATAAATTAGAGCAAATGGTAATGCCGTAATGTTAAAACCCTCGTTACTTTCTCATACTTTTTTTCACCGAATGGCACGATCTATATATCAAAATCGCTCGTCTCGACGAGAGAAATGCAGCCACGGGACTGGATTTGGGAGATTTGGACTTTTTGACCCGAATTAGCAGAAAACACAGTTTATTGTAATTCAGTCATGAATTATTATATACGATGATTATGGCATGATTTTGCGAGTTGAAAACGATCTATTTTGCGCGAAGAAATGAAGGAGGAGTGACCGCCTCCGGTGAATTTCCGGCGTATAATTTAAGGATAAAAATTATTCTTTATTTAAACAATTAATTATAAAATTCAGATAACAATAAATTAGAGAAAATGGTAATGCCGTAATGTTAAAACCCTCGTGACTTTCTCATACTTTTTTTCACCGAATGGCACGATCTATATATCAAAATCGCTCGTCTCGACGAGAGAAATGCAGCCAAGCGACTGGATTTGGGAGATTTGGTCTTTTTGACCCGAATTAGCAGAAAACACAGTTTATTGTAATTCAGCCATGAATTATTATATACGATGATTATGGCATGATTTTGCGGGTTGAAAACGATCTATTTTGCGCGAAGAAATGAAGGAGGAGTGACCGCCTCCGGTGAATTTCCGGCGTATAATTTAAGGATAAAAATTATTCTTTATTTAAACAATTAATTGTAAAATTCAGATAACAATAAATTAGAGAAAATGGTAATGCCGTAATGTTAAAACCCTCGTTACTTTCTCATACTTTTTTTCACCAAATGGCACGATCTATATATCAAAATCGCTCGTCTCGACGAGAGAAATGCAGCCACGCGACTGGATTTGGGAGATTTGGTCTTTTTGACCATAATTAGCAGAAAACACAGTTTATTGTAATTCAGTCATGAATTATTATATACGATGATTTTGGCATGATTTTGCGGGTTGAAAACGATCTATTTTGCGCGAAGAAATGAAGGAGGAGTGACCGCCTCCGGTGAATTTCCGGCGTATAATTTAAGGATAAAAATTATTCTTTATTTAAACAATTAATTGTAAAATTCAGATAACTATAAATTAGAGAAAATGGTAATGCCGTAATGTAAAAACCCTCGTTACTTTCTCATACTTTTTTTCACCGAATGGCACGATCTATATAACAAAATCGCTCGTCTCGACGAGAGAAATGCAGCCACGCGAATGGATTTGGGAGATTTGGTCTTTTTGACCCGAATTAGCAGAAAACACAGTTTATTGTAATTCAGTCATGAATTATTATATATGATGATTATGGCATGATTTTGCGAGTTGAAAACGATCTATTTTGCGCGAAGAAATGAAGGAGGAGTGACCGCCTCCGGTGAATTTTCGGCGTATAATTTAAGGATAAAAATTATTCTTTATTTAAACAATTAATTGTAAAATTCAGATAACAATAAATTAGAGAAAATGGTAACGCCGTAATGTTAAAACCCTCGTTACTTTCTCATACTTTTTTTCACCAAATGGCACGATCTATATATCAAAATCGCTCGTCTCGACAAGAGAAATGCAGCCACGGGACTGGATTTGGGAGATTTGGTCTTTTTGACCCGAATTAGCAGAAAACACAGTTTATTGTAATTCAGTCATGAATTATTATATACGATGATTATGGCATGATTTTGCGAGTTGAAAATGATCTATTTTGCGCGAAGAAATGAAGGAGGAGTGACCGCCTCCGGTGAATTTTCGGCGTATAATTTAAGGATAAAAATTATTCTTTATTTAAACAATTAATTGTAAAATTCAGATAACAATAAATTAGAGAAAATGGTAACGCCATAATGTTAAAACCCTCGTTACTTTCTCATACTTTTTTTCACCAAATGGCACGATCTATATATCAAAATCGCTCGTCTCGACGAGAGAAATGCAGCCACGGGACTGGATTTGGGAGATTTGATCTTTTTGACCCGAATTAGCAGAAAACACAGTTTATTGTAATTCAGTCATGAATTATTATATACGATGATTATGGCATGATTTTGCGAGTTGAAAACGATCTATTTTGCGTTAAGAAATGAAGGAGGAGTGACTGCCACCGGTGAATTTCCGGCGTATAATTTAAGGATAAAAATTATTCTTTATTTAAACAATTAATTGTAAAATTCAGATAACAATAAATTAGAGAAAATGGTAATGCCGTAATGTAAAAACCCTCGTTACTTTCTCATACTTTTTTTCACCAAATGGCACGATCTATATATCAAAATCGCTCGTCTCGACGAGAGAAATGCAGCCACGCGACTGGATTTGGGAGATTTGGTCTTTTTGACCCGAATTAGAAGAAAATATAGTTTATTGTAATTCAGTCATGAATTATTATATACGATGATTATGGCATGATTTTGCGAGTTGAAAACGGTTTATTTTGCGCGAAGAAATGAAGGAGGAGTGACCGTCTCCAGTGAATTTCCGGCGTATAATTTAAGGATAAAAGTTATTCATTATTTAACCAATTAATTGTAAAATGCACAAAACAATAAACTAGAGAAAATGGTAATGCCGTTATGTTAAAATACTCGTAACTTTCTCATACTTTCACCAAATGGCACGATTTTTATATCAAAATCGCTCGTCTCGACGAGAGGAATACAGCCTCGTGACTGGATTTGGAAGATTTGGTCTTTTTAGCCCGAATTAATAGAAAATAAAGTTTATTATAATTTAATCATGGATAATTAAATACGATGAATATGGGATGATTTTGCGAGTTGAAAACGTCCTATTTTGCGCGAAGAAATGAAGAAGGAGAGACCGCCTGCAGTGAATTTCCGGCGTATAATTTAAGGACAAAAATTATTTTTTATTTAAACAATTAATTGTAAAATTCTGATAACAATAAATTAGAGAAAATGGTAATGCCGTAATGTTAAAACCCTCGTTACTTTCTCATACTTTTTTTCACCAAATGGCACGATCTATATATCAAAATCGCTCGTCTCGACGAGAGAAATGCATCCACTCGACTGGATTTGGGAGATTTGGTCTTTTTGACCCGAATTAGTAGAAAACACAGTTTATTGTAATTCAGTCATGAATTATTAAATACGATGATTATGGCATGATTTTGCGAGTTGAAAACGATCTATTTTGCACGAAGAAATGAAGGAGGAGTGACCGCCTCCGGTGAATTTCAGGCGTATAATTTTTGGATAAAATTTATTCTTTATTTAACCAATTAATTGTAAAATGCAGATAACTATAAACTAGAGAAAATGGTAATGCCGTAATGTTAAAACCCTCGTTACTTTCTCATGCTTTTTTTCACCAAATGGCACGATCTATATATCAAAATCACTCGTCTCGAAGAGAGAAATGCAGCCTCGCGACTGGATTTGGAAGATTTGCTCTTTTTAGCCCAAATTAGCAGAAAACACAGTTTATTGTAATTCAGTCATGAATTATTATATACGATGATTATGGCATGATTTTGCGAGTTGAAAACGATCTATTTTGCGCGAAGAAATGAAGGAGGAGTGACCGCCTCCGGTGAATTTCCGGCGTATAATTTAAGGATAAAAATTATTCTTTATTTAAACAATTAATTGTAAAATTCAGATAACAATAAATTAGAAAAAATGGTAATGCCGTAATGTAAAAACCCTCGTTACTTTCTCATACTTTTTTTCACCAAATGGCCCGATCTATATATCAAAATTGCTCGTCTCGACGAGAGAAATGCAGCCACTCGACTGGATTTGGGAGATTTGGTCTTTTTGACCCAAATTAGCAGAAAACACAGTTTATTGTAATTCAGTCATGAATTATTATATACGATGATTCTGGCATGATTTTGCGAGTTGAAAACGTTCTATTTTGCGCGAAGAAATGAAGAGGAGTGACCGCCTAAGGTGAATTTCCGGCGTATAATTTAAGGACAAAAATTATTCTTTATTTAAACAATTAATTGTAAAATTCAGATAACAATAAATTAGAGAAAATGGTAATGCCGTAATGTTAAAACCCTCGTTACTTTCTCAGACTTTTTTTCACCAAATGGCACGATCTTTATATCAAAATCGCTCGTCTCGACGAGAGAAATGCAGCAACGGGACTGGATTTGGGAGATTTGGTCTTTTTGACCCGAATTAGCAGAAAACACAGTTTATTGTAATTCAGTCATGAATTATTATATACGATGATTATGGCATGATTTTGCGAGTTGAAAACGATCTATTTTGCGCGAAGAAATGAAGGAGGAGTGACCGCCTCCGGTGAATTTCCGGCGTATAATTTAAGGATAAAAATTATTCTTTATTTAAACAATTAATTGTAAAATTCAGATAACAATAAATTAGAGAAAATGGTAATGCCGTAATGTAAAAACCCTCGTTACTTTCTCATACTTTTTTTCACCGAATGGCACGATCTATATATCAAAATCGCTCGTCTCGACGAGAGAAATGCAGCCACGCGACTGGATTTGGGAGATTTGGTCTTTTTGACCCGAATTAGCAGAAAACACAGTTTATTGTAATTCAGTCATGAATTATTATATACGATGATTATGGCATGATTTTGCGAGTTGAAAACGATCTATTTTGCGCGAAGAAATGAAGGAGGAGTGACCGCCTCCGGTGAATTTCCGGCGTATAATTTAAGGATAAAAATAATTCTTTATTTAAACAATTAATTGTAAAATTCAGATAACAATAAATTAGAGAAAATTGTAATGCCGTAATGTAAAAACCCTCGTTACTTTCTCATATTATTTTTCACCAAATGGCACGATCTACATATCAAAATCGCTCGTCTCGATGAGAGAAATGCAGCCACGCGACTGGATTTGGGAGATTTGGTATTTTTGACCCGAATTAGAAGAAAATATAGTTTATTATAATTCAGTCATGAATTATTATATACGATGATTATAGCATGATTTTGCGAGTTGAAAACGGTTTATTTTGCGCGAAGAAATGAAGGAGGAGTGACCGCCTCCAGTGAATTTCCGGCGTATAATTTAAGGATAAAAGTTATTCATTATTTAACCAATTAATTGTTAAATGCACAAAACAATAAACTAGAGAAAATGGTAATGCCGTTATGTTAAAATACTCGTAACTTTCTCATACTTTCACCAAATGGCACAATTTTTATATCAAAATCGCTCGTCTCGACGAGAGGAATACAGCCTCGTGACTGGATTTGGAAGATTTGGTCTTTTTAGCCCGAATTAATAGAAAATAAAGTTTATTATAATTTAATCATTGATAATTAATTACGATGATTATGGCATGATTTTGCGAGTTGAAAACGTCCTATTTTGCGCGAAGAAATGAAGAAAGAGAGACCGCCTGCAGTGAATTTCCGGCTTATAATTTAAGGACAAAAATTATTCTTTATTTAAACAATTAATTGTAAAATTCAGATAACTATAAATTAGAGAAAATAGTAATGCCGTAATGTAAAAACCCTCGTTACTTTCTCATACTTTTTTTCACCGAATGGCACGATCTATATAACAAAATCGCTCGTCTCGACGAGAGAAATGCAGCCACGCGACTGGATTTGGGAGATTTGGTCTTTTTGACCCGAATTAGCAGAAAACACAGTTTATTGTAATTCAGTCATGAATTATTATATACGATGATTCTGGCATGATTTTGCGAGTTGAAAACGTTCTATTTTGCGCGAAGAAATGAAGGAGGAGTGACCGCCTAAGGTGAATTTCCGGCGTATAATTTAAGGATAAAAATTATTCTTTATTTAAACAATTAATTGTAAAATTCAGATAACAATAAATTAGAGAAAATGGTAATGCCGTAATGTTAAAACCCTCGTTACTTTCTCATACTTTTTTTCACCAAATGGCACGATCTATATATCAAAATCGCTCGTCTCGACGAGAGAAATGCAGCAACGGGACTGGATTTGGGAGATTTGGTCTTTTTGACCCGAATTAGCAGAAAACACAGTTTATTGTAATTCAGTCATGAATTATTATATACGATGATTATGGCATGATTTTGCGAGTTGAAAACGATCTATTTTGCGCGAAGAAATGAAGGAGGAGTGACCGCCTCCGGTGAATTTCCGGCGTATAATTTAAGGATAAAAATTATTCTTTATTTAAACAATTAATTCTAAAATTCAGATAACAATAAATTAGAGAAAATTGTAATGCCGTAATGTAAAAACCCTCGTTACTTTCTCATATTTTTTTTCACCAAATGGCACGATCTATATATCAAAATCGCTCGTCTCGACGAGAGAAATGCAGCCACGCGACTGGATTTGGGAGATTTGGTCTTTTTGACCCGAATTAGAAGAAAATATAGTTTATTGTAATTCAGTCATGAATTATTATATACGATGATTATGGCATGATTTTGCGAGTTGAAAACGGTTTATTTTGCGCGAAGAAATGAAGGAGGAGTGACCGCCTCCAGTGAATTTCCGGCGTATAATTTAAGGATAAAAGTTATTCATTATTTAACCAATTAATTGTAAAATGCACAAAACAATAAACTAGAGAAAATGGTAATGCCGTTATGTTAAAATACTCGTAACTTTCTCATACTTTCACCAAATGGCACGATTTTTATATCAAAATCGGTCGTCTCGACGAGAGGAATACAGCCTCGTGACTGGATTTGGAAGATTTGGTCTTTTTAGCCCGAATTAATAGAAAATAAAGTTTATTATAATTTAATCATGGATAATTAAATACGATGATTATGGCATGATTTTGCGAGTTGAAAACGATCTATTTTGCGCGAAGAAATGAAGGAGGAGTGACCGCCTCCGGTGAATTTTCGGCGTATAATTTAAGGATAAAAATTATTCTTTATTTAAACAATTAATTGTAAAATTCAGATAACAATAAATTAGAGAAAATGGTAACGCCGTAATGTTAAAACCCTCGTTACTTTCTCATACTTTTTTTCACCAAATGGCACGATCTATATATCAAAATAGCTCGTCTCGACAAGAGAAATGCAGCCACGGGACTGGATTTGGGAGATTTGGTCTTTTTGACCCGAATTAGCAGAAAACACAGTTTATTGTAATTCAGTCATGAATTATTATATACGATGATTATGGCATGATTTTGCGAGTTGAAAACGATCTATTTTGCGCGAAGAAATGAAGGAGGAGTGACCGCCTCCGGTGAATTTCCGGCGTATAATTTAAGGATAAAAATTATTCTTTATTTAAACAATTAATTGTAAAATTCAGATAACAATAAATTAGAGAAAATGGTAATGCCGTAATGTAAAAACCCTCGTTACTTTCTCATACTTTTTTTCACGGAATGGCACGATCTATATATCAAAATCGTTCGTCTCGACGAGAGAAATGCAGCCACGCGACTGGATTTGGGAGATTTGGTCTTTTTGACCCGAATTAGCAGAAAACACAGTTTATTGTAATTCAGTCATGAATTATTATATACGATGATTATGGCATGATTTTGCGAGTTGAAAACGATCTATTTTGCGCGAAGAAATGAAGGAGGAGTGACCGCCTCCGGTGAATTTTCGGCGTATAATTTAAGGATAAAAATTATTCTTTATTTAAACAATTAATTGTAAAATTCAGATAACAATAAATTAGAGAAAATGGTAACGCCGTAATGTTAAAACCCTCGTTACTTTCTCATACTTTTTTTCACCAAATGGCACGATCTATATATCAAAATCGCTCGTCTCGACGAGAGAAATGCAGCCACGGGACTGGATTTGGGAGATTTGGTCTTTTTGACCCGAATTAGCAGAAAACACAGTTTATTGTAATTCAGTCATGAATTATTATATACGATGATTATGGCATGATTTTGCGAGTTGAAAACGATCTATTTTGCGCCAAGAAATGAAGGAGGAGTGACCGCCACCGGTGAATTTCCGGCGTATAATTTAAGGATATAAATTATTCTTTATTTAAACAATTAATTGTAAAATTCAGATAACAATAAATTAGAGAAAATGGTAATGCCGTAATGTAAAAACCTTCGTTACTTTCTCATACTTTTTTTCACCAAATGGCACGATCTATATATCAAAATCGCTCGTCTCGACGAGAGAAATGCAGCCACGCGACTGGATTTTGGAGATTTGGTCTTTTTGACCCGAATTAGAAGAAAATATAGTTTATTGTAATTCAGTCATGAATTATTATATACGATGATTATGGCATGATTTTGCGAGTTGAAAACGGTTTATTTTGCGCGAAGAAATGAAGGAGGAGTGACCGCCTCCAGTGAATTTCCGCCGTATAATTTAAGGATAATAGTTATTCATTATTTAACCAATTAATTGTAAAATGCACAAAACAATAAACTAGAGAAAATGGTAATGCCGTTATGTTAAAATACTCGTAACTTTCTCATACTATCACCAAATGGCACGATTTTTATATCAAAATCGCTCGTCTCGACGAGAGGAATACAGCCTCGTGACTGGATTTGGAAGATTTGGTCTTTTTAGCCCGAATTAATAGAAAATAAAGTTTATTATAAGTTAATCATGGATAATTAAATACGATGATTATGGCATGATTTTGCGAGTTGAAAACGTCCTATTTTGCGCGAAGAAATGAAGAAGGAGAGACCGCCTGCAGTGAATTTCCGGCGTATAATTTAAGGACAAAAATTATTTTTTATTTAAACAATTAATTGTAAAATTCTGATAACAATAAATTAGAGAAAATGGTAATGCCGTAATGTTAAAACCCTCGTTACTTTCTCATACTTTTTTTCACCAAATGGCACGATCTATATATCAAAATCGCTCGTCTCGACGAGAGAAATGCATCCACTCGACTGGATTTGGGAGATTTGGTCTTTTTGACCCGAATTAGCAGAAAACACAGTTTATTGTAATTCAGTCATGAATTATTAAATACGATGATTATGGCATGATTTTGCGAGTTGAAAACGATCTATTTTGCACGAAGAAATGAAGGAGGAGTGACCGGCTCCGGTGAATTTCAGGCGTATAATTTTTGGATAAAATTTATTCTTTATTTAACCAATTAATTGTAAAATGCAGATAACAATAAACTAGAGAAAATGGTAATGCCGTAATGTTAAAACCCTCGTTACTTTCTCATACTTTTTTTCACCAAATGGCACGATCTATATATCAAAATCGCTCGTCTCGACGAGAGAAATGCAGCCACGCGACTGGATTTGGGAGATTTGGTCTTTTTGACCCGAATTAGCAGAAAACACAGTTTATTGTAATTCAGTCAAGAATTATTATATACGATGATTATGGCATGATTTTGCGAGTTGAAAACGATCTATTTTGCGCGAAGAAATGAAGGAGGAGTGACCGCCTCCGGTGAATTTCCGGCGTATAATTTAACGATAAAAATTATTCTTTATTTAAACAATTAATTGTAAAATTCAGATAACAATAAATTAGAGAAAATGGTAATGCCATAATGTTAAAACCCTCGTTACTTTCTCATACTTTTTTTCACCAAATGGCACGATCTATATATCAAAATCACTCGTCTCGAAGAGAGAAATGCAGCCTCGCGACTGGATTTGGAAGATTTGCTCTTTTTAGCCCAAATTAGCAGAAAGCACAGTTTATTGTAATTCAGTCATGAATTATTATATACGATGATTATGGCATGATTTTGCGAGTTGAAAACGATCTATTTTGCGCGAAGAAATGAAGGAGGAGTGACCGCCTCCGGTGAATTTCCGGCGTATAATTTAAGGATAAAAATTATTCTTTATTTAAACAATTAATTGTAAAATTCAGATAACAATAAATTAGAGAAAATGGTAATGCCGTAATGTAAAAACCCTCGTTACTTTCTCATACTTTTTTTCACCAAATGGCCCGATCTATATATCAAAATCGCTCGTCTCGACGAGAGAAATGCAGCCACGCGACTAGATTTGGGAGATTTGGTCTTTTTGACCCAAATTAGCAGAAAACACAGTTTATTGTAATTCAGTCATGAATTATTATATACGATGATTCTGGCATGATTTTGCGAGTTGAAAACGGTCTATTTTGCCCGAAGAAATGAAGGAGGAGTGACCGCCTCCGGTGAATTTCCGGCGTATAATTTAAGGATAAAAATTATTCTTTATTCAAACAATTAATTGTAAAATTCAGATAACAATAAATTAGAGAAAATGGTAATGCCGTAATGTAAAAACCCTCGTTACTTTCTCATACTTTTTTTCACCAAATGGCACGATCTATATATCAAAATCGCTCGTCTCGACGAGAGAAATGCAGCAACGGGACTGGATTTGGGAGATTTGGTCTTTTTGACCCGAATTAGCAGAAAGCACAGTTTATTGTAATTCAGTCATGAATTATTATATACGATGATTATGGCATGATTTTGCGAGTTGAAAACGGTTTATTTTGCGCGAAGAAATGAAGGAGGAGTGACCGCCTCCGGTGAATTTCCGGCGTATAATTTAAGGATAAAAGTTATTCATTATTTAACCAATTAATTGTAAAATGCACAAAACAATAAACTAGAGAAAATGGTTATGCCGTTATGTTAAAATACTCGTAACTTTCTCATACTTTCACCAAATGGCACGATTTTTATATCAAAATCGCTCGTCTCGACGAGAGGAATACAGCCTCGTGACTGGATTTGGAAGATTTGGTCTTTTTAGCCCGAATTAATAGAAAATAAAGTTTATTATAATTTAATCATGGATAATTAAATACGATGATTATGGCATGATTTTGCGAGTTGAAAACGTCCTATTTTGCGCGAAGAAATGAAGAAGGAGAGACCGCCTGCAGTGAATTTCCGGCGTATAATTTAAGGACAAAAATTATTTTTTATTTAAACAATTAATTGTAAAATTCTGATAACAATAAATTAGAGAAAATGGTAATGCCATAATGTTAAAACCCTCGTTACTTTCTCATACTTTTTTTCACCAAATGGCACGATCTATATATCAAAATCGCTCGTCTCGACGAGAGAAATGCATCCACTCGACTGGATTTGGGAGATTTGGTCTTTTTGACCCGAATTAGCAGAAAACACAGTTTATTGTAATTCAGTCATGAATTATTAAATACGATGATTATGGCATGATTTTGCGAGTTGAAAACGATCTATTTTGCACGAAGAAATGAAGGAGGAGTGACCGCCTCCGGTGAATTTCAGGCGTATAATTTTTGGATAAAATTTATTCTTTATTTAACCAATTAATTGTAAAATGCAGATAACAATAAACTAGAGAAAATGGTAATGCCGTAATGTTAAAACCCTCGTTACTTTCTCATACTTTTTATCACTAAATGGCACGATCTATATATCAAAATCGCTCGTCTCGACGAGAGAAATGCAGCCACGCGACTGGATTTGGGAGATTTGGTCTTTTTGACCCGAATTAGCAGAAAACACAGTTTATTGTAATTCAGTCAAGAATTATTATATACGATGATTATGGCATGATTTTGCGAATTGAAAACGATCTATTTTGCGCGAAGAAATGAAGGAGGAGTGACCGCCTCCGGTGAATTTCCGGCGTATAATTTAAGGATAAAAATTATTCTTTATTTAAACAATTAATTGTAAAATTCAGATAACAATAAATTAGAGAAAATGGTAATGCCGTAATGTAAAAACCCTCGTTACTTTCTCATACTTTTTTTCACCAAATGGCCCGATCTATATATCAAAATCGCTCGTCTCGACGAGAGAAATGCAGCCACGCGACTGGATTTGGGAGATTTGGTCTTTTTGACCCGAATTAGCAGAAAACATAGTTTATTGTAATTCAGTCATGAATTATTATATACGATGATTCTGGCATGATTTTGCGAGTTGAAAACGATCTATTTTGCGCGAAGAAATGAAGGAGGAGTGACCGCCTAAGGTGAATTTCCGGCGTATAATTTAAGGATAAAAATTATTCTTTATTTAAACAATTAATTGTAAAATTCAGATAACAATAAATTAGAGAAAATGGTAATGCCGTAATGTTAAAACCCTCGTTACTTTCTCATACTTTTTTTCACCAAATGGCACGATCTATATATCAAAATCGCTCGTCTCGACGAGAGAAATGCAGCCACGGGACTGGATTTGGGAGATTTGGTCTTTTTGACCCGAATTAGCAGAAAACACAGTTTATTGTAATTCAATCATGAATTATTATATACGATGATTATGGTATGATTTTGCGAGTTGAAAACGATCTATTTTGCGCGAAGAAATGAAGGAGGAGTGACCGCCTCCGGTGAATTTCCGGCGTATAATTTAAGGATAAAAATTATTCTTTATTTAAACAATTAATTGTAAAATTCAGATAACAATAAATTAGAGAAAATGGTAATGCCGTAATGTTAAAACCCTCGTTACTTTCTCATACTTTTTTTCACCGAATGGCACGATCTATATATCAAAATCGCTCGTCTCGACGAGAGAAATGCAGCCATGCGACTGGATTTGGGAGATTTGGTCTTTTTGACCCGAATTAGCAGAAAACACAGTTTATTGTAATTCAGTCATGAATTATTATATACGATGATTATGGCATGATTTTGCGAGTTGAAAACGATCTATTTTGCGCGAAGAAATGAAGGAGGAGTGACCGCCTCCGGTGAATTTCCGGCGTATAATTTCAGGATAAAAATTATTCTTTATTTAAACAATTAATTGTAAAATTCAGATAACTATAAATTAGAGAAAATGGTAATGCCGTAATGTAAAAACTCTCGTCACTTTCTCATACTTTTTTTCACCAAATGGCACGATCTATATATCAAAATCGCTCGTCTCGACGAGAGAAATGCAGCCACGCGACTGGATTTGGGAGATTTGGTCTTTTTGACCCGAATTAGCAGAAAACACAGTTTATTGTAATTCAGTCATGAATTATTATATACGATGATTATGGCATGATTTTGCGAGTTGAAAACGATCTATTTTGCGCGATGAAATGAAGGAGGAGTGACCGCCTCCGGTGAATTTCCGGCGTATAATTTAAGGATAAAAATTAATCTTTATTTAAACAATTAATTGTAAAATTCAGATAACAATAAATTAGAGAAAATGTTAATGCCATAATGTTAAAACCCTCGTTACTTTCTCATACTTTTTTTCACCAAATGGCACGATCTATATATCAAAATCGCTCGTCTCGAAGAGAGAAATGCAGCCTCGCGACTGGATTTGGAAGATTTGGTCTTTTTAGCCCAAATTAGCAGAAAACACAGTTTATTGTAATTCAGTCATGAATTATTATATACGATGATTATGGCATGATTTTGCGAGTTGAAAATGATCTATTTTGCGCGAAGAAATGAAGGAGGAGTGACCGCCTCCGGTGAATTTCCGGCGTATAATTTAAGGATAAAAATTATTCTTTATTTAAACAATTAATTGTAAAATTCAGATAACAATAAATTAGAGAAAATGGTAATGCCGTAATGTAAAAACCCTCGTTACTTTCTCATACTTTTTTTCACCAAATGGCCCGATCTATATATCAAAATCGCTCGTCTCGACGAGAGAAATGCAGCCACGCGACTGGATTTGGGAGATTTGGTCTTTTTGACCCGAATTAGCAGAAAACATAGTTTATTGTAATTCAGTCATGAATTATTATATACGATGATTCTGGCATGATTTTGCGAGTTGAAAACGATCTATTTTGCACGAAGAAATGAAGGAGGAGTGACCGCCTCCGGTGAATTTCAGGCGTATAATTTTTGGATAAAATTTATTCTTTATTTAACCAATTAATTGTAAAATGCAGATAACAATAAACTAGAGAAAATGGTAATGCCGTAATGTTAAAACCCTCGTTACTTTCTCATACTTTTTATCACTAAATGGCACGATCTATATATCAAAATCGCTCGTCTCGACGAGAGAAATGCAGCCACGCGACTGGATTTGGGAGATTTGGTCTTTTTGACCCGAATTAGCAGAAAACACAGTTTATTGTAATTCAGTCAAGAATTATTATATACGATGATTATGGCATGATTTTGCGAATTGAAAACGATCTATTTTGCGCGAAGAAATGAAGGAGGAGTGACCGCCTCCGGTGAATTTCCGGCGTATAATTTAAGGATAAAAATTATTCTTTATTTAAACAATTAATTGTAAAATTCAGATAACAATAAATTAGAGAAAATGGTAATGCCGTAATGTAAAAACCCTCGTTACTTTCTCATACTTTTTTTCACCAAATGGCCCGATCTATATATCAAAATCGCTCGTCTCGACGAGAGAAATGCAGCCACGCGACTGGATTTGGGAGATTTGGTCTTTTTGACCCGAATTAGCAGAAAACATAGTTTATTGTAATTCAGTCATGAATTATTATATACGATGATTCTGGCATGATTTTGCGAGTTGAAAACGATCTATTTTGCGCGAAGAAATGAAGGAGGAGTGACCGCCTAAGGTGAATTTCCGGCGTATAATTTAAGGATAAAAATTATTCTTTATTTAAACAATTAATTGTAAAATTCAGATAACAATAAATTAGAGAAAATGGTAATGCCGTAATGTTAAAACCCTCGTTACTTTCTCATACTTTTTTTCACCAAATGGCACGATCTATATATCAAAATCGCTCGTCTCGACGAGAGAAATGCAGCCACGGGACTGGATTTGGGAGATTTGGTCTTTTTGACCCGAATTAGCAGAAAACACAGTTTATTGTAATTCAATCATGAATTATTATATACGATGATTATGGTATGATTTTGCGAGTTGAAAACGATCTATTTTGCGCGAAGAAATGAAGGAGGAGTGACCGCCTCCGGTGAATTTCCGGCGTATAATTTAAGGATAAAAATTATTCTTTATTTAAACAATTAATTGTAAAATTCAGATAACAATAAATTAGAGAAAATGGTAATGCCGTAATGTTAAAACCCTCGTTACTTTCTCATACTTTTTTTCACCGAATGGCACGATCTATATATCAAAATCGCTCGTCTCGACGAGAGAAATGCAGCCATGCGACTGGATTTGGGAGATTTGGTCTTTTTGACCCGAATTAGCAGAAAACACAGTTTATTGTAATTCAGTCATGAATTATTATATACGATGATTATGGCATGATTTTGCGAGTTGAAAACGATCTATTTTGCGCGAAGAAATGAAGGAGGAGTGACCGCCTCCGGTGAATTTCCGGCGTATAATTTCAGGATAAAAATTATTCTTTATTTAAACAATTAATTGTAAAATTCAGATAACTATAAATTAGAGAAAATGGTAATGCCGTAATGTAAAAACCCTCGTTACTTTCTCATACTTTTTTTCACCAAATGGCACGATCTATATATCAAAATCGCTCGTCTCGACGAGAGAAATGCAGCCACGCGACTGGATTTGGGAGATTTGGTCTTTTTGACCCGAATTAGCAGAAAACACAGTTTATTGTAATTCAGTCATGAATTATTATATACGATGATTATGGCATGATTTTGCGAGTTGAAAACGATCTATTTTGCGCGATGAAATGAAGGAGGAGTGACCGCCTCCGGTGAATTTCAGGCGTATAATTTAAGGATAAAAATTATTCTTTATTTAAACAATTAATTGTAAAATTCAGATAACAATAAACTAGAGAAAATGGTAATGCCGTAATGTTAAAACCCTCGTTACTTTCTCATACTTTTTATCACTAAATGGCACGATCTATATATCAAAATCGCTCGTCTCGACGAGAGAAATGCAGCCACGCGACTGGATTTGGGAGATTTGGTCTTTTTGACCCGAATTAGCAGAAAACACAGTTTATTGTAATTCAGTCAAGAATTATTATATACGATGATTATGGCATGATTTTGCGAATTGAAAACGATCTATTTTGCGCGAAGAAATGAAGGAGGAGTGACCGCCTCCGGTGAATTTCCGGCGTATAATTTAAGGATAAAAATTATTCTTTATTTAAACAATTAATTGTAAAATTCAGATAACAATAAATTAGAGAAAATGGTAATGCCGTAATGTAAAAACCCTCGTTACTTTCTCATACTTTTTTTCACCAAATGGCCCGATCTATATATCAAAATCGCTCGTCTCGACGAGAGAAATGCAGCCACGCGACTGGATTTGGGAGATTTGGTCTTTTTGACCCGAATTAGCAGAAAACATAGTTTATTGTAATTCAGTCATGAATTATTATATACGATGATTCTGGCATGATTTTGCGAGTTGAAAACGATCTATTTTGCGCGAAGAAATGAAGGAGGAGTGACCGCCTAAGGTGAATTTCCGGCGTATAATTTAAGGATAAAAATTATTCTTTATTTAAACAATTAATTGTAAAATTCAGATAACAATAAATTAGAGAAAATGGTAATGCCGTAATGTTAAAACCCTCGTTACTTTCTCATACTTTTTTTCACCAAATGGCACGATCTATATATCAAAATCGCTCGTCTCGACGAGAGAAATGCAGCCACGGGACTGGATTTGGGAGATTTGGTCTTTTTGACCCGAATTAGCAGAAAACACAGTTTATTGTAATTCAATCATGAATTATTATATACGATGATTATGGTATGATTTTGCGAGTTGAAAACGATCTATTTTGCGCGAAGAAATGAAGGAGGAGTGACCGCCTCCGGTGAATTTCCGGCGTATAATTTAAGGATAAAAATTATTCTTTATTTAAACAATTAATTGTAAAATTCAGATAACAATAAATTAGAGAAAATGGTAATGCCGTAATGTTAAAACCCTCGTTACTTTCTCATACTTTTTTTCACCGAATGGCACGATCTATATATCAAAATCGCTCGTCTCGACGAGAGAAATGCAGCCATGCGACTGGATTTGGGAGATTTGGTCTTTTTGACCCGAATTAGCAGAAAACACAGTTTATTGTAATTCAGTCATGAATTATTATATACGATGATTATGGCATGATTTTGCGAGTTGAAAACGATCTATTTTGCGCGAAGAAATGAAGGAGGAGTGACCGCCTCCGGTGAATTTCCGGCGTATAATTTCAGGATAAAAATTATTCTTTATTTAAACAATTAATTGTAAAATTCAGATAACTATAAATTAGAGAAAATGGTAATGCCGTAATGTAAAAACCCTCGTTACTTTCTCATACTTTTTTTCACCAAATGGCACGATCTATATATCAAAATCGCTCGTCTCGACGAGAGAAATGCAGCCACGCGACTGGATTTGGGAGATTTGGTCTTTTTGACCCGAATTAGCAGAAAACACAGTTTATTGTAATTCAGTCATGAATTATTATATACGATGATTATGACATGATTTTGCGAGTTGAAAACGTTCTATTTTGCGCGATGAAATGAAGGAGGAGTGACCGCCTCCGGTGAATTTCAGGCGTATAATTTAAGGATAAAAATTATTCTTTATTTAAACAATTAATTGTAAAATTCAGATAACAATAAACTAGAGAAAATGGTAATGCCGTAATGTTAAAACCCTCGTTACTTTCTCATACTTTTTATCACTAAATGGCACGATCTATATATCAAAATCGCTCGTCTCGACGAGAGAAATGCAGCCACGCGACTGGATTTGGGAGATTTGGTCTTTTTGACCCGAATTAGCAGAAAACACAGTTTATTGTAATTCAGTCAAGAATTATTATATACGATGATTATGGCATGATTTTGCGAATTGAAAACGATCTATTTTGCGCGAAGAAATGAAGGAGGAGTGACCGCCTCCGGTGAATTTCCGACGTATAATTTAAGGATAAAAATTATTCTTTATTTAAACAATTAATTGTAAAATTCAGATAACAATAAATTAGAGAAAATGGTAATGCCGTAATGTAAAAACCCTCGTTACTTTCTCATACTTTTTTTCACCAAATGGCCCGATCTATATATCAAAATCGCTCGTCTCGACGAGAGAAATGCAGCCACGCGACTGGATTTGGGAGATTTGGTCTTTTTGACCCGAATTAGCAGAAAACATAGTTTATTGTAATTCAGTCATGAATTATTATATACGATGATTCTGGCATGATTTTGCGAGTTGAAAACGATCTATTTTGCGCGAAGAAATGAAGGAGGAGTGACCGCCTAAGGTGAATTTCCGGCGTATAATTTAAGGATAAAAATTATTCTTTATTTAAACAATTAATTGTAAAATTCAGATAACAATAAATTAGAGAAAATGGTAATGCCGTAATGTTAAAACCCTCGTTACTTTCTCATACTTTTTTTCACCAAATGGCACGATCTATATATCAAAATCGCTCGTCTCGACGAGAGAAATGCAGCCACGGGACTGGATTTGGGAGATTTGGTCTTTTTAACCCGAATTAGCAGAAAACACAGTTTATTGTAATTCAATCGTGAATTATTATATACGATGATTATGGTATGATTTTGCGAGTTGAAAACGATCTATTTTGCGCGAAGAAATGAAGGAGGAGTGACCGCCTCCGGTGAATTTCCGGCGTCTAATTTAAGGATAAAAATTATTCTTTATTTAAACAATTAATTGTAAAATTCAGATAACAATAAATTAGAGAAAATGGTAATGCCGTAATGTTAAAACCCTCGTTACTTTCTCATACTTTTTTTCACCGAATGGCACGATCTATATATCAAAATCGCTCGTCTCGACGAGAGAAATGCAGCCATGCGACTGGATTTGGGAGATTTGGTCTTTTTGACCCGAATTAGCAGAAAACACAGTTTATTGTAATTCGGTCATGAATTATTATATACGATGATTATGGCATGATTTTGCGAGTTGAAAACGATCTATTTTGCGCGAAGAAATGAAGGAGGAGTGACCGCCTCCGGTGAATTTCCGGCGTATAATTTCAGGATAAAAATTATTCTTTATTTAAACAATTAATTGTAAAATTCAGATAACTATAAATTAGAGAAAATGGTAATGCCGTAATGTAAAAACCCTCGTTACTTTCTCATACTTTTTTTCACCAAATGGCACGATCTATATATCAAAATCGCTCGTCTCGACGAGAGAAATGCAGCCACGCGACTGGATTTGGGAGATTTGGTCTTTTTGACCCGAATTAGCAGAAAACACAGTTTATTGTAATTCAGTCATGAATTATTATATACGATGATTATGGCATGATTTTGCGAGTTGAAAACGATCTATTTTGCGCGATGAAATGAAGGAGGAGTGACCGCCTCCGGTGAATTTCAGGCGTATAATTTAAGGATAAAAATTATTCTTTATTTAAACAATTAATTGTAAAATTCAGATAACAATAAACTAGAGAAAATGGTAATGCCGTAATGTTAAAACCCTCGTTACTTTCTCATACTTTTTATCACTAAATGGCACGATCTATATATCAAAATCGCTCGTCTCGACGAGAGAAATGCAGCCACGCGACTGGATTTGGGAGATTTGGTCTTTTTGACCCGAATTAGCAGAAAACACAGTTTATTGTAATTCAGTCAAGAATTATTATATACGATGATTATGGCATGATTTTGCGAATTGAAAACGATCTATTTTGCGCGAAGAAATGAAGGAGGAGTGACCGCCTCCGGTGAATTTCCGGCGTATAATTTAAGGATAAAAATTATTCTTTATTTAAACAATTAATTGTAAAATTCAGATAACAATAAATTAGAGAAAATGGTAATGCCGTAATGTAAAAACCCTCGTTACTTTCTCATACTTTTTTTCACCAAATGGCCCGATCTATATATCAAAATCGCTCGTCTCGACGAGAGAAATGCAGCCACGCGACTGGATTTGGGAGATTTGGTCTTTTTGACCCGAATTAGCAGAAAACATAGTTTATTGTAATTCAGTCATGAATTATTATATACGATGATTCTGGCATGATTTTGCGAGTTGAAAACGATCTATTTTGCGCGAAGAAATGAAGGAGGAGTGACCGCCTAAGGTGAATTTCCGGCGTATAATTTAAGGATAAAAATTATTCTTTATTTAAACAATTAATTGTAAAATTCAGATAACAATAAATTAGAGAAAATGGTAATGCCGTAATGTTAAAACCCTCGTTACTTTCTCATACTTTTTTTCACCAAATGGCACGATCTATATATCAAAATCGCTCGTCTCGACGAGAGAAATGCAGCCACGGGACTGGATTTGGGAGATTTGGTCTTTTTGACCCGAATTAGCAGAAAACACAGTTTATTGTAATTCAATCATGAATTATTATATACGATGATTATGGTATGATTTTGCGAGTTGAAAACGATCTATTTTGCGCGAAGAAATGAAGGAGGAGTGACCGCCTCCGGTGAATTTCCGGCGTCTAATTTAAGGATAAAAATTATTCTTTATTTAAACAATTAATTGTAAAATTCAGATAACAATAAATTAGAGAAAATGGTAATGCCGTAATGTTAAAACCCTCGTTACTTTCTCATACTTTTTTTCACCGAATGGCACGATCTATATATCAAAATCGCTCGTCTCGACGAGAGAAATGCAGCCATGCGACTGGATTTGGGAGATTTGGTCTTTTTGACCCGAATTAGCAGAAAACACAGTTTATTGTAATTCAGTCATGAATTATTATATACGATGATTATGGCATGATTTTGCGAGTTGAAAACGATCTATTTTGCGCGAAGAAATGAAGGAGGAGTGACCGCCTCCGGTGAATTTCCGGCGTATAATTTCAGGATAAAAATTATTCTTTATTTAAACAATTAATTGTAAAATTCAGATAACTATAAATTAGAGAAAATGGTAATGCCGTAATGTAAAAACCCTCGTTACTTTCTCATACTTTTTTTCACCAAATGGCACGATCTATATATCAAAATCGCTCGTCTCGACGAGAGAAATGCAGCCACGCGACTGGATATGGGAGATTTGGTCTTTTTGACCCGAATTAGCAGAAAACACAGTTTATTGTAATTCAGTCATGAATTATTATATACGATGATTATGGCATGATTTTGCGAGTTGAAAACGATCTATTTTGCGCGATGAAATGAAGGAGGAGTGACCGCCTCCGGTGAATTTCCGGCGTATAATTTAAGGATAAAAATTATTCTTTATTTAAACAATTAATTGTAAAATTCAGATAACAATAAATTAGAGAAAATATTAATGCCATAATGTTAAAACCCTCGTTACTTTCTCATACTTTTTTTCACCAAATGGCACGATCTATATATCAAAATCGCTCGTCTCGAAGAGAGAAATGCAGCCTCGCGACTGGATTTGGAAGATTTGGTCTTTTTAGCCCAAATTAGCAGAAAACACAGTTTATTGTAATTCAGTCATGAATTATTATATACGATGATTATGGCATGATTTTGCGAGTTGAAAACGATCTATTTTGCGCGAAGAAATGAAGGAGGAGTGACCGCCTCCGGTGAATTTCCGGCGTATAATTTAAGGATAAAAATTATTCTTTATTTAAACAATTAATTGTAAAATTCAGATAACAATAAATTAGAGAAAATGGTAATGCCGTAATGTAAAAACCCTCGTTACTTTCTCATACTTTTTTTCACCAAATGGCCCGATCTATATATCAAAATCGCTCGTCTCGACGAGAGAAATGCAGCCACGCGACTGGATTTGGGAGATTTGGTCTTTTTGACCCGAATTAGCAGAAAACATAGTTTATTGTAATTCAGTCATGAATTATTATATACGATGATTCTGGCATGATTTTGCGAGTTGAAAACGATCTATTTTGCACGAAGAAATGAAGGAGGAGTGACCGCCTCCGGTGAATTTCAGGCGTATAATTTTTGGATAAAATTTATTCTTTATTTAACCAATTAATTGTAAAATGCAGATAACAATAAACTAGAGAAAATGGTAATGCCGTAATGTTAAAACCCTCGTTACTTTCTCATACTTTTTATCACTAAATGGCACGATCTATATATCAAAATCGCTCGTCTCGACGAGAGAAAGGCAGCCACGCGACTGGATTTGGGAGATTTGGTCTTTTTGACCCGAATTAGCAGAAAACACAGTTTATTGTAATTCAGTCAAGAATTATTATATACGATGATTATGGCATGATTTTGCGAATTGAAAACGATCTATTTTGCGCGAAGAAATGAAGGAGGAGTGACCGCCTCCGGTGAATTTCCGGCGTATAATTTAAGGATAAAAATTATTCTTTATTTAAACAATTAATTGTAAAATTCAGATAACAATAAATTAGAGAAAATGGTAATGCCGTAATGTAAAAACCCTCGTTACTTTCTCATACTTTTTTTCACCAAATGGCCCGATCTATATATCAAAATCGCTCGTCTCGACGAGAGAAATGCAGCCACGCGACTGGATTTGGGAGATTTGGTCTTTTTGACCCGAATTAGCAGAAAACATAGTTTATTGTAATTCAGTCATGAATTATTATATACGATGATTCTGGCATAATTTTGCGAGTTGAAAACGATCTATTTTGCGCGAAGAAATGAAGGAGGAGTGACCGCCTAAGGTGAATTTCCGGCGTATAATTTAAGGATAAAAATTATTCTTTATTTAAACAATTAATTGTAAAATTCAGATAACAATAAATTAGAGAAAATGGTAATGCCGTAATGTTAAAACCCTCGTTACTTTCTCATACTTTTTTTCACCAAATGGCACGATCTATATATCAAAATCGCTCGGCTCGACGAGAGAAATGCAGCCACGGGACTGGATTTGGGAGATTTGGTCTTTTTGACCCGAATTAGCAGAAAACACAGTTTATTGTAATTCAATCATGAATTATTATATACGATGATTATGGTATGATTTTGCGAGTTGAAAACGATCTATTTTGCGCGAAGAAATGAAGGAGGAGTGACCGCCTCCGGTGAATTTCCGGCGTATAATTTAAGGATAAAAATTATTCTTTATTTAAACAATTAATTGTAAAATTCAGATAACAATAAATTAGAGAAAATGGTAATGCCGTAATGTTAAAACCCTCGTTACTTTCTCATACTTTTTTTCACCGAATGGCACGATCTATATATCAAAATCGCTCGTCTCGACGAGAGAAATGCAGCCATGCGACTGGATTTGGGAGATTTGGTCTTTTTGACCCGAATTAGCAGAAAACACAGTTTATTGTAATTCAGTCATGAATTATTATATACGATGATTATGGCATGATTTTGCGAGTTGAAAACGATCTATTTTGCGCGAAGAAATGAAGGAGGAGTGACCGCCTCCGGTGAATTTCCGGCGTATAATTTCAGGATAAAAATTATTCTTTATTTAAACAATTAATTGTAAAATTCAGATAACTATAAATTAGAGAAAATGGTAATGCCGTAATGTAAAAACCCTCGTTACTTTCTCATACTTTTTTTCACCAAATGGCACGATCTATATATCAAAATCGCTCGTCTCGACGAGAGAAATGCAGCCACGCGACTGGATTTGGGAGATTTGGTCTTTTTGACCCGAATTAGCAGAAAACACAGTTTATTGTAATTCAGTCATGAATTATTATATACGATGATTATGGCATGATTTTGCGAGTTGAAAACGATCTATTTTGCGCGATGAAATGAAGGAGGAGTGACCGCCTCCGGTGAATTTCCGGCGTATAATTTAAGGATAAAAATTATTCTTTATTTAAACAATTAATTGTAAAATTCAGATAACAATAAATTAGAGAAAATGTTAATGCCATAATGTTAAAACCCTCGTTACTTTCTCATACTTTTTTTCACCAAATGGCACGATCTATATATCAAAATCGCTCGTCTCGAAGAGAGAAATGCAGCCTCGCGACTGGATTTGGAAGATTTGGTCTTTTTAGCCCAAATTAGCAGAAAACACAGTTTATTGTAATTCAGTCATGAATTATTATATTCGATGATTATGGCATGATTTTGCGAGTTGAAAACGATCTATTTTGCGCGAAGAAATGAAGGAGGAGTGACCGCCTCCGGTGAATTTCCGGCGTATAATTTAAGGATAAAAATTATTCTTTATTTAAACAATTAATTGTAAAATTCAGATAACAATAAATTAGAGAAAATGGTAATGCCGTAATGTAAAAACCCTCGTTACTTTCTCATACTTTTTTTCACCAAATGGCCCGATCTATATATCAAAATCGCTCGTCTCGACGAGAGAAATGCAGCCACGCGACTGGATTTGGGAGATTTGGTCTTTTTGACCCGAATTAGCAGAAAACATAGTTTATTGTAATTCAGTCATGAATTATTATATACGATGATTCTGGCATGATTTTGCGAGTTGAAAACGATCTATTTTGCGCAAAGAAATGAAGGAGGAGTGACCGCCTAAGGTGAATTTCCGGCGTATAATTTAAGGATAAAAATTATTCTTTATTTAAACAATTAATTGTAAAATTCAGATAACAATAAATTAGAGAAAATGGTAATGCCGTAATGTTAAAACCCTCGTTACTTTCTCATACTTTTTTTCACCAAATGGAACGATCTATATATCAAAATCGCTCGTCTCGACGAGAAAAATGCAGCCACGGGACTGGATTTGGGAGATTTGGTCTTTTTGACCCGAATTAGCAGAAAACACAGTTTATTGTAATTCAGTCATGAATTATTATATACGATGATTATGGTATGATTTTGCGAGTTGAAAACGATCTATTTTGCGCGAAGAAATGAAGGAGGAGTGACCGCCTCCGGTGAATTTCCGGCGTATAATTTAAGGATAAAAATTATTCTTTATTTAAACAATTAATTGTAAAATTCATATAACAATAAATTAGAGAAAATGGTAATGCCGTAATGTTAAAACCCTCGTTACTTTCTCATACTTTTTTTCACCGAATGGCATGATCTATATATCAAAATCGCTCGTCTCGACGAGAGAAATGCAGCCATGCGACTGGATTTGGGAGATTTGGTCTTTTTGACCCGAATTAGCAGAAAACACAGTTTATTATAATTCAGTCATGAATTATTATATACGATGATTATGGCATGATTTTGCGAGTTGAAAACGATCTATTTTGCGCGAAGAAATGAAGGAGGAGTGACCGCCTCCGGTGAATTTCCGGCGTATAATTTCAGGATAAAAATTATTCTTTATTTAAACAATTAATTGTAAAATTCAAATAACTATAAATTAGAGAAAATGGTAATGCCGTAATGTAAAAACCCTCGTTACTTTCTCATACTTTTTTTCACCAAATGGCACGATCTATATATCAAAATCGCTCGTCTCGACGAGAGAAATGCAGCCACGCGACTGGATTTGGGAGATTTGGTCTTTTTGACCCGAATTAGCAGAAAACACAGTTTATTGTAATTCAGTCATGAATTATTATATACGATGATTATGGCATGATTTTGCGAGTTGAAAACGATCTATTTTGCGCGAAGAAATGAAGGAGGAGTGACCGCCTCCGGTGAATTTCCGGCGTATAATTTCAGGATAAAAATTATTCTCTATTTAAACAATTAATTGTAAAATTCAAATAACTATAAATTAGAGAAAATGGTAATGCCGTAATGTAAAAACCCTCGTTACTTTCTCATACTTTTTTTCACCAAATGGCACGATCTATATATCAAAATCGCTCGTCTCGACGAGAGAAATGCAGCCACGCGACTGGATTTGGGAGATTTGGTCTTTTTGACCCGAATTAGCAGAAAACACAGTTTATTGTAATTCAGTCATGAATTATTATATACGATGATTATGGCATTATTTTGCGAGTTGAAATCGATCTATTTTGCGCGAAGAAATGAAGGAGGAGTGACCGCCTCCGGTGAATTTCCGGCGTATAATTTAAGGATAAAAATTATTCTTTATTTAAACAATTAATTGTAAAATTCAGATAACAATAAATTAGAGAAAATGGTAATGCCGTAATGTTAAAACCCTCGTTACTTTCTCATACTTTTTTTCACCAAATGGCACGATCTATATATCAAAATCGCTCGTCTCGACGAGAGAAATGCAGCCACGCGACTGGATTTGGGAGATTTGGTCTTTTTGACCCGAATTAGCAGAAAACACAGTTTATTGTAATTCAGTCAAGAATTATTATATACGATGATTATGGCATGATTTTGCGAGTTGAAAACGATCTATTTTGCGCGAAGAAATGAAGGAGGAGTGACCGCCTCCGGTGAATTTCCGGCGTATAATTTAAGGATAAAAATTATTCTTTATTTAAACAATTAATTGTAAAATTCAGATAACAATAAATTAGAGAAAATGGTAATGCCATAATGTTAAAACCCTCGTTACTTTCTCATACTCTTTTTCACCAAATGGCACGATCTATATATAAAAATCGCTCGTCTCGAAGAGAGAAATGCAGCCTCCCGACTGGATTTGGAAGATTTGGTCTTTTTAGCCCAAATTAGCAGAAAACACAGTTTATTGTAATTCAGTCATGAATTATTATATACGATGATTATGGCATGATTTTGCGAGTTGAAAACGATCTATTTTGCGCGAAGAAATGAAGGAGGAGTGACCGCCTCCGGTGAATTTCCGGCGTATAATTTAAGGATAACAATTATTCTTTATTTAAACAATTAATTGTAAAATTCAGATAACAATAAATTAGAGAAAATGGTAATGCCGTAATGTAAAAACCCTCGTTACTTTCTCACACTTTTTTCACCAAATGGCCCGATCTATATATCAAAATCGCTCGTCTCGACGAGAGAAATGCAGCCACGCGACTGGATTTGGGAGATTTGGTCTTTTTAACCCGAACTAGCAGAAAACACAGTTTATTGTAATTCAGTCATGAATTATTATATACGATGATTCTGGCATGATTTTGCGAGTTGAAAACGATCGATTTTGCGCGAAGAAATGAAGGAGGAGTGACCGCCTAAGGTGAATTTCCGGCGTATAATTTAAGGATAAAAATTATCCTTTATTTAAACAATTAATTGTAAAATTCAGATAACAATAAATTAGAGAAAATGGTAATGCCGTAATGTTAAAACCCTCGTTACTTTCTCATACTTTTTTTCACCAAATGGCACGATCTATATATCAAAATCGCTCGTCACGACGAGAGAAATGCAGCCACGGGACTGGATTTGGGAGATTTGGTCTTTTTGACCCGAATTAGCAGAAAACACAGTTTATTGTAATTCGGTCATGAATTATTATATACGATGATTATGGCATGATTTTGCGAGTTGAAAACGATCTATTTTGCGCGAAGAAATGAAGGAGGAGTGACCGCCTCCGGTGAATTTCCGGCGTATAATTTAAGGATAAAAATTATTCTTTATTTAAACAATTAATTGTAAAATTCAGATAACAATAAATTAGAGAAAAATGGTAATGCCGTAATGTTAAAACCCTCGTTACTTTCTCATACTTTTTTCACCGAATGGCACGATCTATATATCAAAATCGCTCATCTCGACGAGAGAAATGTAGCCACGGGACTGGATTTGGGAGATTTGGTCTTTTTGACCCGAATTAGCAGAAAACACAGTTTATTGTAATTCAGTCATGAATTATTATATACGATGATTATGGCATGATTTTGCGAGTTGAAAACGATCTATTTTGCGCGAAGAAATGAAGGAGGAGTGACCGCCTCCGGTGAATTTCCGGCGTATAATTTAAGGATAAAAATTATTCTTTATTTAAACAATTAATTGTAAAATTCAGATAACAATAAATTAGAGAAAAATGGTAATGCCATAATGTTAAAACCCTCGTTACTTTCTCATACTCTTTTTCACCAAATGGCACGATCTATATATAAAAATCGCTCGTCTCGAAGAGAGAAATGCAGCCTCCCGACTGGATTTGGAAGATTTGGTCTTTTTAGCCCAAATTAGCAGAAAACACAGTTTATTGTAATTCAGTCATGAATTATTATATACGATGATTATGGCATGATTTTGCGAGTTGAAAACGATCTATTTTGCGCGAAGAAATGAAGGAGGAGTGACCGCCTCCGGTGAATTTCCGGCGTATAATTTAAGGATAAAAATTATTCTTTATTTAAACAATTAATTGTAAAATTCAGATAACAATAAATTAGAGAAAATGGTAATGCCGTAATGTAAAAACCCTCGTTACTTTCTCACACTTTTTTCACCAAATGGCCCGATCTATATATCAAAATCGCTCGTCTCGACGAGAGAAATGCAGCCACGCGACTGGATTTGGGAGATTTGGTCTTTTTGACCCGAACTAGCAGAAAACACAGTTTATTGTAATTCAGTCATGAATTATTATATACGATGATTCTGGCATGATTTTGCGAGTTGAAAACGATCGATTTTGCGCGAAGAAATGAAGGAGGAGTGACCGCCTAAGGTGAATTTCCGGCGTATAATTTAAGGATAAAAATTATCCTTTATTTAAACAATTAATTGTAAAATTCAGATAACAATAAATTAGAGAAAATGGTAATGCCGTAATGTTAAAACCCTCGTTACTTTCTCATACTTTTTTTCACCAAATGGCACGATCTATATATCAAAATCGCTCGTCACGACGAGAGAAATGCAGCCACGGGACTGGATTTGGGAGATTTGGTCTTTTTGACCCGAATTAGCAGAAAACACAGTTTATTGTAATTCAGTCATGAATTATTATATACGATGATTATGGCATGATTTTGCGAGTTGAAAACGATCTATTTTGCGCGAAGAAATGAAGGAGGAGTGACCGCCTCCGGTGAATTTCCGGCGTATAATTTAAGGATAAAAATTATTCTTTATTTAAACAATTAATTGTAAAATTCAGATAACAATAAATTAGAGAAAAATGGTAATGCCGTAATGTTAAAACCCTCGTTACTTTCTCATACTTTTTTCACCGAATGGCACGATCTATATATCAAAATCGCTCATCTCGACGAGAGAAATGCAGCCATGCGACTGGATTTGGGAGATTTGGTCTTTTTGACCCGAATTAGCAGAAAACACAGTTTATTGTAATTCAGTCATGAATTATTATATACGATGATTATGGCATGATTTTGCGAGTTGAAAACGATCTATTTTGCGCGAAGAAATGAAGGAGGAGTAACCGCCTCCGGTGAATTTCCGGCGTATAATTTAAGGATAAAAATTATTCTTTATTTAAACAATTAATTGTAAAATTCAGATAACTATAAATTAGAGAAAATGGTAATGCCGTAATGTAACAACCCTCGTTACTTTCTCATACTTTTTTTCACCAAATGGCACGATCTATATATCAAAATCGCTCGTCTCGACGAGAGAAATGCAGCCACGCGACTGGATTTAGGAGATTTGGTCTTTTTGACCCGAATTAGCAGAAAACACAGTTTATTGTAATTCAGTCATGAATTATTATATACGATGATTATGGCATGATTTTACGAGTTGAAAACGATCTATTTTGCGCGAAGAAATGAAGGAGGAGTGACCGCCTCCGGTGGATTTTCGGCGTATAATTTAAGGATAAAAATTATTCTTTATTTAAACAATTAATTGTAAAATTCAGATAACAATAAATTAGAGAAAATGGTAACGCCGTAATGTTAAAACCCTCGTTACTTTCTCATACTTTTTTTCACCAAATGGCACGATCTATATATCAAAATCGCTCGTCTCGACGAGAGAAATGCAGCCACGGGACTGGATTTGGGAGATTTGGTCTTTTTGACCCGAATTAGCAGAAAACACAGTTTATTATAATTCAGTCATGAATTATTATATACGATGATTATGGCATGATTTTGCGAGTTGAAAACGATCTATTTTGCGCGAAGAAATGAAGGAGGAGTGACCGCCTCCGGTGAATTTCCGGCGTATAATTTAAGGATAAAAATTATTCTTTATTTAAACAATTAATTGTAAAATTCAGATAACAATAAATTAGAGAAAATGGTAATGCCGTAATGTTAAAACCCTCGTTACTTTCTCATACTTTTTTTCACCAAATGGCACGATCTATATATCAAAATCGCTCGTCTCGACGAGAGAAATGCAGCCACGCGACTGGATTTGGGAGATTTGGTCTTTTTGACCCGAATTAGCAGAAAACACAGTTTATTGTAATTCAGTCAAGAATTATTATATACGATGATTATGGCATGATTTTGCGAGTTGAAAACGATCTATTTTGCGCGAAGAAATGAAGGAGGAGTGACCGCCTCCGGTGAATTTCCGGCGTATAATTTAAGGATAAAAATTATTCTTTATTTAAACAATTAATTGTAAAATTCAGATAACAATAAATTAGAGAAAATGGTAATGCCATAATGTTAAAACCCTCGTTACTTTCTCATACTCTTTTTCACCAAATGGCACGATCTATATATCAAAATCGCTCGTCTCGAAGAGAGAAATGCAGCCTCCCGACTGGATTTGGAAGATTTGGTCTTTTTAGCCCGAATTAGCAGAAAACACAGTTTATTGTAATTCAGTCATGAATTATTATATACGATGATTCTGGCATGATTTTGCGAGTTGAAAACGATCGATTTTGCGCGAAGAAATGAAGGAGGAGTGACCGCCTAAGGTGAATTTCCGGCGTATAATTTAAGGATAAAAATTATCCTTTATTTAAACAATTAATTGTAAAATTCAGATAACAATAAATTAGAGAAAATGGTAATGCCGTAATGTTAAAACCCTCGTTACTTTCTCATACTTTTTTTCACCAAATGGCACGATCTATATATCAAAATCGCTCGTCACGACGAGAGAAATGCAGCCACGGGACTGGATTTGGGAGATTTGGTCTTTTTGACCCGAATTAGCAGAAAACACAGTTTATTGTAATTCAGTCATGAATTATTATATACGATGATTATGGCATGATTTTGCGAGTTGAAAACGATCTATTTTGCGCGAAGAAATGAAGGAGGAGTGACCGCCTCCGGTGAATTTCCGGCGTATAATTTAAGGATAAAAATTATTTTTTATTTAAACAATTAATTGTAAAATTCAGATAACAATAAATTAGAGAAAAATGGTAATGCCGTAATGTTAAAACCCTCGTTACTTTCTCATACTTTTTTCACCGAATGGCACGATCTATATATCAAAATCGCTCATCTCGACGAGAGAAATGCAGCCATGCGACTGGATTTGGGAGATTTGGTCTTTTTGACCCGAATTAGCAGAAAACACAGTTTATTGTAATTCAGTCATGAATTATTATATACGATGATTATGGCATGATTTTGCGAGTTGAAAACGATCTATTTTGCGCGAAGAAATGAAGGAGGAGTGACCGCCTCCGGTGAATTTCCGGCGTATAATTTAAGGATAAAAATTATTCTTTATTTAAACAATTAATTTTAAAATTCAGATAACTATAAATTAGAGAAAATGGTAATGCCGTAATGTAAAAACCCTCGTTACTTTCTCATACTTTTTTTCACCAAATGGCACGAGCTATATATCAAAATCGCTCGTCTCGACGAGAGAAATGCAGCCACGCGACTGGATTTAGGAGATTTGGTCTTTTTGACCAGAATTAGCAGAAAACACAGTTTATTGTAATTCAGTCATGAATTATTATATACGATGATTATGGCTTGATTTTACGAGTTGAAAACGATCTATTTTGCGCGAAGAAATGAAGGAGGAGTGACCGCCTCCGGTGGATTTTCGGCGTATAATTTAAGGAAAAAAATTATTCTTTATTTAAACAATTAATTGTAAAATTCAGATAACAATAAATTAGAGAAAATGGTAACGCCGTAATGTTAAAACCCTCGTTACTTTCTCATACTTTTTTTCACCAAATGGCACGATCTATATATCAAAATCGCTCGTCTCGACGAGAGAAATGCAGCCACGGGACTGGATTTGGGAGATTTGGTCTTTTTGACCCGAATTAGCAGAAAACACAGTTTATTGTAATTCAGTCATGAATTATTATATACGATGATTATGGCATGATTTTGCGAGTTGAAAACGATCTATTTTGCGCGAAGAAATGAAGGAGGAGTGACCGCCTCCGGTGAATTTCCGGCGTATAATTTAAGGATAAAAATTATTCTTTATTTAAACAATTAATTGTAAAATTCAGATAACAATAAATTATAGAAAATGGTAATGCCGTAATGTTAAAACCCTCGTTACTTTCTCATACTTTTTTTCACCAAATGGCACGATCTATATATCAAAATCGCTCGTCTCGACGAGAGAAATGCAGCCACGCGACTGGATTTGGGAGATTTGGTCTTTTTGACCCGAATTAGCAGAAAACACAGTTTATTGTAATTCAGTCAAGAATTATTATATACGATGATTATGGCATGATTTTGCGAGTTGAAAACGATCTATTTTGCGCGAAGAAATGAAGGAGGAGTGACCGCCTCCGGTGAATTTCCGGCGTATAATTTAAGGATAAAAATTATTCTTTATTTAAACAATTAATTGTAAAATTCAGATAACAATAAATTAGAGAAAATGGTAATGCCATAATGTTAAAACCCTCGTTACTTTCTCATACTCTTTTTCACCAAATGGCACGATCTATATATCAAAATCGCTCGTCTCGAAGAGAGAAATGCAGCCTCCCGACTGGATTTGGAAGATTTGGTCTTTTTAGCCCGAATTAGCAGAAAACACAGTTTATTGTAATTCAGTCATGAATTATTATATACGATGATTCTGGCATGATTTTGCGAGTTGAAAACGATCGATTTTGCGCGAAGAAATGAAGGAGGAGTGACCGCCTAAGGTGAATTTCCGGCGTATAATTTAAGGATAAAAATTATCCTTTATTTAAACAATTAATTGTAAAATTCAGATAACAATAAATTAGAGAAAATGGTAATGCCGTAATGTTAAAACCCTCGTTACTTTCTCATACTTTTTTTCACCAAATGGCACGATCTATATATCAAAATCGCTCGTCACGACGAGAGAAATGCAGCCACGGGACTGGATTTGGGAGATTTGGTCTTTTTGACCCGAATTAGCAGAAAACACAGTTTATTGTAATTCAGTCATGAATTATTATATACGATGATTATGGCATGATTTTGCGAGTTGAAAACGATCTATTTTGCGCGAAGAAATGAAGGAGGAGTGACCGCCTCCGGTGAATTTCCGGCGTATAATTTAAGGATAAAAATTATTTTTTATTTAAACAATTAATTGTAAAATTCAGATAACAATAAATTAGAGAAAAATGGTAATGCCGTAATGTTAAAACCCTCGTTACTTTCTCATACTTTTTTCACCGAATGGCACGATCTATATATCAAAATCGCTCATCTCGACGAGAGAAATGCAGCCATGCGACTGGATTTGGGAGATTTGGTCTTTTTGACCCGAATTAGCAGAAAACACAGTTTATTGTAATTCAGTCATGAATTATTATATACGATGATTATGGCATGATTTTGCGAGTTGAAAACGATCTATTTTGCGCGAAGAAATGAAGGAGGAGTGACCGCCTCCGGTGAATTTCCGGCGTATAATTTAAGGATAAAAATTATTCTTTATTTAAACAATTAATTTTAAAATTCAGATAACTATAAATTAGAGAAAATGGTAATGCCGTAATGTAAAAACCCTCGTTACTTTCTCATACTTTTTTTCACCAAATGGCACGAGCTATATATCAAAATCGCTCGTCTCGACGAGAGAAATGCAGCCACGCGACTGGATTTAGGAGATTTGGTCTTTTTGACCCGAATTAGCAGAAAACACAGTTTATTGTAATTCAGTCATGAATTATTATATACGATGATTATGGCTTGATTTTACGAGTTGAAAACGATCTATTTTGCGCGAAGAAATGAAGGAGGAGTGACCGCCTCCGGTGGATTTTCGGCGTATAATTTAAGGATAAAAATTATTCTTTATTTAAACAATTAATTGTAAAATTCAGATAACAATAAATTAGAGAAAATGGTAACGCCGTAATGTTAAAACCCTCGTTACTTTCTCATACTTTTTTTCACCAAATGGCACGATCTATATATCAAAATCGCTCGTCTCGACGAGAGAAATGCAGCCACGGGACTGGATTTGGGAGATTTGGTCTTTTTGACCCGAATTAGCAGAAAACACAGTTTATTGTAATTCAGTCATGAATTATTATATACGATGATTATGGCATGATTTTGCGAGTTGAAAACGATCTATTTTGCGCGAAGAAATGAAGGAGGAGTGACCGCCTCCGGTGAATTTCCGGCGTATAATTTAAGGATAAAAATTATTCTTTATTTAAACAATTAATTGTAAAATTCAGATAACAATAAATTAGAGAAAATGGTAATGCCGTAATGTTAAAACCCTCGTTACTTTCTCATACTTTTTTTCACCAAATGGCACGATCTATATATCAAAATCGCTCGTCTCGACGAGAGAAATGCAGCCACGCGACTGGATTTGGGAGATTTGGTCTTTTTGACCCGAATTAGCAGAAAACACAGTTTATTGTAATTCAGCCAAGAATTATTATATACGATGATTATGGCATGATTTTGCGAGTTGAAAACGATCTATTTTGCGCGAAGAAATGAAGGAGGAGTGACCGCCTCCGGTGAATTTCCGGCGTATAATTTAAGGATAAAAATTATTGTTTATTTAAACAATTAATTGTAAAATTCAGATAACAATAAATTAGAGAAAATGGTAATGCCGTAATGTAAAAACCCTCGTTACTTTCTCACACTTTTTTCACCAAATGGCCCGATCTATATATCAAAATCGCTCGTCTCGACGAGAGAAATGCAGCCACGCGACTGGATTTGGGAGATTTGGTCTTTTTGACCCGAACTAGCAGAAAACACAGTTTATTGTAATTCAGTCATGAATTATTATATACGATGATTCTGGCATGATTTTGCGAGTTTAAAACGATCGATTTTGCGCGAAGAAATGAAGGAGGAGTGACCGCCTAAGGTGAATTTCCGGCGTATAATTTAAGGATAAAAATTATCCTTTATTTAAACAATTAATTGTAAAATTCAGATAACAATAAATTAGAGAAAATGGTAATGCCGTAATGTTAAAACCCTCGTTACTTTCTCATACATTTTTTCACCAAATGGCACGATCTATATATCAAAATCGCTCGTCACGACGAGAGAAATGCAGCCACGGGACTGGATTTGGGAGATTTGGTCTTTTTGACCCGAATTAGCAGAAAACACAGTTTATTGTAATTCAGTCATGAATTATTATATACGATGATTATGGCATGATTTTGCGAGTTGAAAACGATCTATTTTGCGCGAAGAAATGAAGGAGGAGTGACCGCCTCCGGTGAATTTCCGGCGTATAATTTAAGGATAAAAATTATTCTTTATTTAAACAATTAATTGTAAAATTCAGATAACAATAAATTAGAGAAAAATGGTAATGCCGTAATGTTAAAACCCTCGTTACTTTCTCATACTTTTTTCACCGAATGGCACGATCTATATATCAAAATCGCTCATCTCGACGAGAGAAATGCAGCCATGCGACTGGATTTGGGAGATTTGGTCTTTTTGACCCGAATTAGCAGAAAACACAGTTTATTGTAATTCAGTCATGAATTATTATATACGATGATTATGGCATGATTTTGCGAGTTGAAAACGATCTATTTTGCGCGAAGAAATGAAGGAGGAGTGACCGCCTCCGGTGAATTTCCGGCGTATAATTTAAGGATAAAAATTATTCTTTATTTAAACAATTAATTGTAAAATTCAGATAACTATAAATTAGAGAAAATGGTAATGCCGTAATGTAAAAACCCTCGTTACTTTCTCATACTTTTTTTCACCAAATGGCACGATCTATATATCAAAATCGCTCGTCTCGACGAGAGAAATGCAGCCACGCGACTGGATTTAGGAGATTTGGTCTTTTTGACCCGAATTAGCAGAAAACACAGTTTATTGTAATTCAGTCATGAATTATTATATACGATGATTATGGCATGATTTTACGAGTTGAAAACGATCTATTTTGCGCGAAGAAATGAAGGAGGAGTGACCGCCTCCGGTGGATTTTCGGCGTATAATTTAAGGATAAAAATTATTCTTTATTTAAACAATTAATTGTAAAATTCAGATAACAATAAATTAGAGAAAATGGTAACGCCGTAATGTTAAAACCCTCGTTACTTTCTAATACTTTTTTTCACCAAATGGCACGATCTATATATCAAAATCGCTCGTCTCGACGAGAGAAATGCAGCCACGGGACTGGATTTGGGAGATTTGGTCTTTTTGACCCGAATTAGCAGAAAACATAGTTTATTGTAATTCAGTCATGAATTATTATATACGATGATTCTGGCATGATTTTGCGAGTTGAAAACGATCGATTTTGCGCGAAGAAATGAAGGAGGAGTGACCGCCTAAGGTGAATTTCCGGCGTATAATTTAAGGATAAAAATTATCCTTTATTTAAACAATTAATTGTAAAATTCAGATAACAATAAATTAGAGAAAATGGTAATGCCGTAATGTTAAAACCCTCGTTACTTTCTCATACTTTTTTTCACCAAATGGCAGGATCTATATATCAAAATCGTTCGTCACGACGAGAGAAATGCAGTCACGGGACTGGATTTGGGAGATTTGGTCTTTTTGACCCGAATTAGCAGAAAACACAGTTTATTGTAATTCAGTCATGAATTATTATATACGATGATTATGGCATGATTTTGCGAGTTGAAAACGATCTATTTTGCGCGAAGAAATGAAGGAGGAGTGACCGCCTCCGGTGAATTTCCGGCGTATAATTTAAGGAAAAAAATTATTCTTTATTTAAACAATTAATTGTAAAATTCAGATAACAATAAATTAGAGAAAATGGTAATGCCGTAATGTTAAAACCCTCGTTACTTTCTCATACTTTTTTTCACCGAATGGCACGATCTATATATCAAAATCGCTCATCTCGACGAGAGAAATGCAGCCATGCGACTGGATTTGGGAGATTTGGTCTTTTTGACCCGAATTAGCAGAAAACACAGTTTATTGTAATTCAGTCATGAATTATTATATACGATGATTATGGCATGATTTTGCGAGTTGAAAACGATCTATTTTGCGCGAAGAAATGAAGGAGGAGTGACCGCCTCCGGTGAATTTTCGGCGTATAATTTAAGGCTAAAAATTATTCTTTATTTAAACAATTAATTGTAAAATTCAGATAACTATAAATTAAAGAAAATGGTAATGCCGTAATGTAAAAACCCTCGTTACTTTCTCATACTTTTTTTCACCAAATGGCACGATCTATATATCAAAATCGCTCGTCTCGACGAGAGAAATGCAGCCACGCGACTGGATTTGGGAGATTTGGTCTTTTTGACCCGAATTAGAAGAAAACACAGTTTATTGTAATTCACTCATGAATTATTATATACGATGATTATGGCATGATTTTGCGAGTTGAAAACGATCTATTTTGCGCGAAGAAATGAAGGAGGAGTGACCGCCTCCGGTGGATTTTCGGCGTATAATTTAAGGATAAAAATTATTCTTTATTTAAACAATTAATTGTAAAATTCAGATAACAATAAATTAGAGAAAATAGTAACGCCGTAATGTTAAAACCCTCGTTACTTTCTCATACTTTTTTTCACCAAATGGCACGATCTATATATCAAAATCGCTCGTCTCGACGAGAGAAATGCAGCCACGGGACTGGATTTGGGAGATTTGGTCTTTTTGACCCGAATTAGCAGAAAACACAGTTTATTGTAATTCAGTCATGAATTATTATATACGATGATTATGGCATGATTTTGCGAGTTGAAAACGATCTATTTTGCGCGAAGAAATGAAGGAGGAGTGACCGCCTCCGGTGAATTTTCGGCGTATAATTTAAGGATAAAAATTATTCTTTATTTAAACAATTAATTGTAAAATTCAGATAACAATAAATTAGAGAAAATGGTAATGCCGTAATGTAAAAACCCTCGTTACTTTCTCATACTTTTTTTCACCGAATGGCACGATCTATATATCAAAATCGCTCGTCTCGACGAGAGAAATGCAGCCACGCGACTGGATTTGGGAGATTTGGTCTTTTTGACCCGAATTAGCAGAAAACACAGTTTATTGTAATTCAGTCATGAATTATTATATACGATGATTATGGCATGATTTTGCGAGTTGAAAACGATCTATTTTGCGCGAAGAAATGAAGGAGGAGTGACCGCCTCCGGTGAATTTCCGGCGTATAATTTAAGGATAAAAATTATTCTTTATTTAAACAATTAATTGTAAAATTCAGATAACAATAAATTAGAGAAAATGGTAATGCCGTAATGTAAAAACCCTCGTTACTTTCTCATACTTTTTTTCACCAAATGGCACGATCTATATATCAAAATCGCTCGTCTCGACGAGAGAAATGCAGCCACGCGACTGGATTTGGGAGATTTGGTCTTTTTGACCCGAATTAGAAGAAAATATAGTTTATTGTAATTCAGTCATGAATTATTATATACGATGATTATGGCATGATTTTGCGAGTTGAAAACGGTTTATTTTGCGCGAAGAAATGAAGGAGGAGTGACCGCCTCCAGTGAATTTCCGGCGTATAATTTAAGGATAAAAGTTATTCATTATTTAACCAATTAATTGTAAAATGCACAAATTAATAAACTAGAGAAAATGGTAATGCCGTTATGTTAAAATACTCGTAACTTTCTCTTACTTTCACCAAATGGCACGATTTTTATATCAAAATCGCTCGTCTCGACGAGAGGAATACAGCCTCGTGAATGGATTTGGAAGATTTGGTCTTTTTAGACCGAATTAATAGAAAATAAAGTTTATTATAATTTAATCATGGATAATTAAATACGATGATTATGGCATGATTTTGCGAGTTGAAAACGTCCTATTTTGCGCGAAGAAATGAAGAAGGAGAGACCGCCTGCAGTGAATTTCCGGCGTATAATTTAAGGACAAAAATTATTTTTTATTGAAACAATTAATTGTAAAATTCTGATAACAATAAATTAGAGAAAATGGTAACGCCGTAATGTTAAAACCCTCGTTACTTTCTCATACTTTTTTTCACCAAATGGCACGATCTATATATCAAAATCGCTCGTCTCGACGAGAGAAATGCAGCCACGGGACTGGATTTGGGAGATTTGGTCTTTTTGACCCGAATTAGCAGAAAACATAGTTTATTGTAATTCAGTCATGAATTATTATATACGATGATTATGGCATGATTTTACGAGTTGAAAACGATCTATTTTGCGCGAAGAAATGAAGGAGGAGTGACCGCCTCCGGTGGATTTTCGGCGTATAATTTAAGGATAAAAATTATTCTTTATTTAAACAATTAATTGTAAAATTCAGATAACAATAAATTAGAGAAAATGGTAACGCCGTAATGTTAAAACCCTCGTTACTTTCTCATACTTTTTTTCACCAAATGGCACGATCTATATATCAAAATCGCTCGTCTCGACGAGAGAAATGCAGCCACGGGACTGGATTTGGGAGATTTGGTCTTTTTGACCCGAATTAGCAGAAAACATAGTTTATTGTAATTCAGTCATGAATTATTATATACGATGATTCTGGCATGATTTTGCGAGTTGAAAACGATCGATTTTGCGCGAAGAAATGAAGGAGGAGTGACCGCCTAAGGTGAATTTCCGGCGTATAATTTAAGGATAAAAATTATCCTTTATTTAAACAATTAATTGTAAAATTCAGATAACAATAAATTAGAGAAAATGGTAATGCCGTAATGTTAAAACCCTCGTTACTTTCTCATACTTTTTATCACCAAATGGCACGATCTATATATCAAAATTGTTCGTCACGACGAGAGAAATGCAGTCACGGGACTGGATTTGGGAGATTTGGTCTTTTTGACCCGAATTAGCAGAAAACACAGTTTATTGTAATTCAGTCATGAATTATTATATACGATGATTATGGCATGATTTTGCGAGTTGAAAACGATCTATTTTGCGCGAAGAAATGAAGGAGGATTGACCACCTCCGGTGAATTTCCGGCGTATAATTTAAGGAAAAAAATTATTCTTTATTTAAACAATTAATTGTAAAATTCAGATAACAATAAATTAGAGAAAATGGTAATGCCGTAATGTTAAAACCCTCGTTACTTTCTCATACTTTTTTTCACCGAATGGCACGATCTATATATCAAAATCGCTCATCTCGACGAGAGAAATGCAGCCATGCGACTGGATTTGGGAGATTTGGTCTTTTTGACCCGAATTAGCAGAAAACACAGTTTATTGTAATTCAGTCATGAATTATTATATACGATGATTATGGCATGATTTTGCGAGTTGAAAACGATCTATTTTGCGCGAAGAAATGAAGGAGGAGTGACCGCCTCCGGTGAATTTCCGGCGTATAATTTAAGGCTAAAAATTATTCTTTATTTAAACAATTAATTGTAAAATTCAGATAACTATAAATTAAAGAAAATGGTAATGCCGTAATGTAAAAACCCTCGTTACTTTCTCATACTTTTTTTCACCAAATGGCACGATCTATATATCAAAATCGCTCGTCTCGACGAGAGAAATGCAGCCACGCGACTGGATTTGGGAGATTTGGTGTTTTTGACCCGAATTAGAAGAAAACACAGTTTATTGTAATTCACTCATGAATTATTATATACGATGATTATGGCATGATTTTGCGAGTTGAAAACGATCTATTTTGCGCGAAGAAATGAAGGAGGAGTGACCGCCTCCGGTGGATTTTCGGCGTATAATTTAAGGATAAAAATTATTCTTTATTTAAACAATTAATTGTAAAATTCAGATAACAATAAATTAGAGAAAATAGTAACGCCGTAATGTTAAAACCCTCGTTATTTTCTCATACTTTTTTTCACCAAATGGCACGATCTATATATCAAAATCGCTCGTCTCGACGAGAGAAATGCAGCCACGGGACTGGATTTGGGAGATTTGGTCTTTTTGACCCGAATTAGCAGAAAACACAGTTTATTGTAATTCAGTCATGAATTATTATATACGATGATTATGGCATGATTTTGCGAGTTGAAAACGATCTATTTTGCGCGAAGAAATGAAGGAGGAGTGACCGCCTCCGGTGAATTTTCGGCGTATAATTTAAGGATAAAAATTATTCTTTATTTAAACAATTAATTGTAAAATTCAGATAACAATAAATTAGAGAAAATGGTAATGCCGTAATGTAAAAACCCTCGTTACTTTCTCATACTTTTTTTCACCGAATGGCACGATCTATATATCAAAATCGCTCGTCTCGACGAGAGAAATGCAGCCACGCGACTGGATTTGGGAGATTTGGTCTTTTTGACCCGAATTAGCAGAAAACACAGTTTATTGTAATTCAGTCATGAATTATTATATACGATGATTATGGCATGATTTTGCGAGTTGAAAACGATCTATTTTGCGCGAAGAAATGAAGGAGGAGTGACCGCCTCGGGTGAATTTCCGGCGTATAATTTAAGGATAAAAATTATTCTTTATTTAAACAATTAATTGTAAAATTCAGATAACAATAAATTAGAGAAAATGGTAATGCCGTAATGTAAAAACCCTCGTTACTTTCTCATACTTTTTTTCACCAAATGGCACGATCTATATATCAAAATCGCTCGTCTCGACGAGAGAAATGCAGCCACGCGACTGGATTTGGGAGATTTGGTCTTTTTGACCCGAATTAGAAGAAAATATAGTTTATTGTAATTCAGTCATGAATTATTATATACGATGATTATGGCATGATTTTGCGAGTTGAAAACGGTTTATTTTGCGCGAAGAAATGAAGGAGGAGTGACCGCCTCCAGTGAATTTCCGGCGTATAATTTAAGGATAAAAGTTATTCATTATTTAACCAATTAATTGTAAAATGCACAAAACAATAAACTAGAGAAAATGGTAATGCCGTTATGTTAAAATACTCGTAACTTTCTCTTACTTTCACCAAATGGCACGATTTTTATATCAAAATCGCTCGTCTCGACGAGAGGAATACAGCCTCGTGAATGGATTTGGAAGATTTGGTCTTTTTAGACCGAATTAATAGAAAATAAAGTTTATTATAATTTAATCATGGATAATTAAATACGATGATTATGGCATGATTTTGCGAGTTGAAAACGTCCTATTTTGCGCGAAGAAATGAAGAAGGAGAGACCGCCTGCAGTGAATTTCCGGCGTATAATTTAAGGACAAAAATTATTTTTTATTGAAACAATTAATTGTAAAATTCTGATAACAATAAATTAGAGAAAATGGTAATGCCGTAATGTTAAAACCCTCGTTACTTTCTCATACTTTTTTTCACCAAATGGCACGATCTATATATCAAAATCGCTCGTCTCGACGAGAGAAATGCATCCACTCGACTGGATTTGGGAGATTTGGTCTTTTTGACCCGAATTAGCATAAAACACAGTTTATTGTAATTCAGTCATGAATTATTATATACGATGATTATGGCATGATTTTGCGAGTTGAAAACGATCTATTTTGCGCGAAGAAATGAAGGAGGAGTGACCGCCTCCGGTGAATTTCCGGCGCATAATTTAAGGATAAAAATTATTCTTTATTTAAACAATTAATTGTAAAATTCAGATAACAATAAATTAGAGAAAATGGTAATGCCATAATGTTAAAACCCTCGTTACTTTCTCATACTTTTTTTCACCAAATGACACGATCTATATATCAAAATCGCTCGTCTCGAAGAGAGAAATGCAGCCTCGCGACTGGATTTGGAAGATTAGGTCTTTATAGCCCAAATTAGCAGAAAACACAGTTTATTGTAATTCAGTCATGAATTATTATATACGATGATTATGGCATGATTTTGCGAGTTGAAAACGATCTATTTTGCGCGAAGAAATGAAGGAGGAGTGACCGCCTCCGGTGAATTTCCGGCGTATAATTTAAGGATAAAAATTATTCTTTATTTAAACAATTAATTGTAAAATTCAGATAACAATAAATTAGAGAAAATGGTAATGCCGTAATGTAAAAACCCTCGTTACTTTCTCATACTTTTTTTCACCAAATGGCCCGATCTATATATCAAATTCGCTCGTCTCGACGAGAGAAATGCAGCCACGCGACTGGATTTGGGAGATTTGGTCTTTTTGACCCGAATTAGCAGAAAACACAGTTTATTGTAATTCAGTCATGAATTATTATATACGATGATTCTGGCATGATTTTGCGAGTTGAAAACGATCTATTTTGCGCGAAGAAATGAAGGAGGAGTGACCGCCTAAGGTGAATTTCCGGCGTATAATTTAAGGATAAAAATTATTCTTTATTTAAACAATTAATTGTAAAATTCAGATAACAATAAATTAGAGAAAATGGTAATGCCGTAATGTTAAAACCCTCGTTACTTTCTCATACTTTTTTTCACCAAATGGCACGATCTATATATCAAAATCGCTCGTCTCGACGAGAGAAATGCAGCCACGGGACTGGATTTGGGAGATTTGGTCTTTTTGACCCGAATTAGCAGAAAACACAGTTTATTGTAATTCAGTCATGAATTATTATATACGATGATTATGGCATGATTTTGCGAGTTGAAAACGATCTATTTTGCGCGAAGAAATGAAGGAGGAGTGACCGCCTCCGGTGAATTTCCGGCGTATAATTTAAGGATAAAAATTATTCTTTATGTAAACAATTAATTGTAAAATTCAGATAACAATAAATTAGAGAAAATGGTAATGCCGTTATGTAAAAACCCTCGTTACTTTCTCATACTTTTTTTCACCGAATGGCACGATCTATATATCAAAATCGCTCGTCTCGACGAGAGAAATGCAGCCACGCGACTGGATTTGGGAGATTTGGTCTTTTTGACCCGAATTAGCAGAAAACACAGTTTATTGTAATTCAGTCATGAATTATTATATACGATGATTATGGCATGATTTTGCGAGTTGAAAACGATTTATTTTGCGCGAAGAAATGAAGGAGGAGTGACCGCCTCCAGTGAATTTCCGGCGTATAATTTAAGGATAAAAGTTAGTCATTATTTAACCAATTAATTGTAAAATGCACAAAACAATAAACTAGAGAAAATGGTAATGCCGTTATGTTAAAATACTCGTAACTTTCTCATACTTTCACCAAATGGCACGATTTTTATATCAAAATCGCTCGTCTCGACGAGAGGAATACAGCCTCATGACTGGATTTGGAAGATTTGGTCTTTTTAGCCCGAATTAATAGAAAATAAAGTTTAAAATAATTTAATCATGGATAATTAAATACGATGATTATGGCATGATTTTGCGAGTTGAAAACGTCCTATTTTGGGCGAAGAAATGAAGAAGGAGAGACCGCCTGCAGTGAATTTCCGGCGTATAATTTAAGGACAAAAATTATTTTTTATTTAAACAATTAATTGTAAAATTCTGATAACAATAAATTAGAGAAAATGGTAATGCCGTAATGTTGAAACCCTCGTTACTTTCTCATACTTTTTTTCACCAAATGGCACGATCTATATATCAAAATCGCTCGTCTCGACGAGAGAAATGCAGCCACGCGACTGGATTTGGGAGATTTGGTCTTTTTGACCCGAATTAGCAGAAAACACAGTTTATTGTAATTCAGTCATGAATTATTATATACGATGATTATGGCATGATTTTGCGAGTTGAAAACGATCTATTTTGCGCGAAGAAATGAAGGAGGAGTGACCGCATCCGGTGAATTTCCGGCGTATAATTTAAGGATAAAAATTATTCTTTATTTAAACAATTAATTGTAAAATTTAGATAACAATAAATTAGAGAAAATGGTAATGCCGTAATGTAAAAACCCTCGTTACTTTCTCATACTTTTTTTCACCAAATGGCACGATCTATATATCAAAATCGCTCGTCTCGACGAGAGAAATGCAGCCACGCGACTGGATTTGGGAGATTTGGTCTTTTTGACCCGAATTAGAAGAAAATATAGTTTATTGTAATTCAGTCATGAATTATTATATACGATGATTATGGCATGATTTTGCGAGTTGAAAACGGTTTATTTTGCGCGAAGAAATGAAGGAGGTGTGACCGCCTCCAGTGAATTTCCGGCGTATAATTTAAGGATAAAAGTTAGTCATTATTTAACCAATTAATTGTAAAATGCACAAAACAATAAACTAGAGAAAATGGTAATGCCGTTATGTTAAAATACTCGTAACTTTCTCATACTTTCACCAAATGGCACGATTTTTATATCAAAATCGCTCGTCTCGACGAGAGGAATACAGCCTCGTGACTGGATTTGGAAGATTTGGTCTTTTTAGCCCGAATTAATAGAAAATAAAGTTTAAAATAATTTAATCATGGATAATTAAATACGATGATTATGGCCTGATTTTGCGAGTTGAAAACGTCCTATTTTGCGCGAAGAAATGAAGAAGGAGAGACCGCCTGCAGTGAATTTCCGGCGTATAATTTAAGGAAAAAAATTATTTTTTATTTAAACAATTAATTGTAAAATTCTGATAACAATAAATTAGAGAAAATGGTAATGCCGTAATGTTAAAACCCTCGTTACTTTCTCATACTTTTTTTCACCAAATGGCACGATCTATATATCAAAATCGCTCGTCTCGACGAGAGAAATGCATCCACTCGACTGGATTTGGGAGATTTGGTCTTTTTGACCCGAATTAGCAGAAAACACAGTTTATTGTAATTCAGTCATGAATTATTAAATACGATGATTATGGCATGATTTTGCGAGTTGAAAACGATCTATTTTGCACGAAGAAATGAAGGAGGAGTGACCGCCTCCGGTGAATTTCAGGCGTATAATTTTTGGATAAAATTTATTCTTTATTTAACCAATTAATTGTAAAATGCAGATAACAATAAACTAGAGAAAATGGTAATGCCGTAATGTTAAAACCCTCGTTACTTTCTCATACTTTTTTTCACCAAATGGCACGATCTATATATCAAAATCGCTCGTCTCGACGAGAGAAATGCAGCCACGCGACTGGATTTGGGAGATTTGGTCTTTTTGACCCGAATTAGCAGAAAACACAGTTTATTGTAATTAAGTCAAGAATTATTATATACGATGATTATGGCATGATTTTGCGAGTTGAAAACGATCTATTTTGCGCGAAGAAATGAAGGAGGAGTGACCGCCTCCGGTGAATTTCCGGCGTATAATTTAAGGATAAAAATTATTCTTTATTTAAACAATTAATTGTAAAATTCAGATAACAATAAATTAGAGAAAATGGTAATGCCATAATGTTAAAACCCTCGTTACTTTCTCATACTTTTTTTCACCAAATGGCACGATTTATATATTAAAATCGCTCGTCTCGAAGAGAGAAATGCAGCCTCGCGACTGGATTTGGAAGATTTGGTCTTTTTAGCCCAAATTAGCAGAAAACACAGTTTATTGTAATTCAGTCATAAATTATTATATACGATGATTATGGCAAGATTTTGCGAGTTGAAAACGATCTATTTTGCGCGAAGAAATGAAGGAGGAGTGACCGCCTCCGGTGAATTTCCGGCGTATAATTTAAGGATAAAAATTATTCTTTATTTAAACAATTAATGGTAAAATTCAGATAACAATAAATTAGAGAAAATGGTAATGCCGTAATGTAAAAACCCTCGTTACTTTCTCATACTTGTTTTCACCAAATGGCCCGATCTATATATCAAAATCGCTCGTCTCGACGAGAGAAATGCAGCCACGCGACTGGATTTGGGAGATTTGGTCTTTTTGACCCGAATTAGCAGAAAACACAGTTTATTGTAATTCAGTCATGAATTATTATATACGATGATTCTGGCATGATTTTACGAGTTGAAAACGATCTATTTTGCGCTTAGAAATGAAGGAGGAGTGACCGCCTAAGGTGAATTTCCGGCCTATAATTTAAGGATAAAAATTATTCTTTATTTAAACAATTAATTGTAAAATTCAGATAACAATAAATTAGAGAAAATGGTAATGCCGTAATGTTAAAACCCTCGTTACTTTCTCATACTTTTTTTCACCAAATGGCACGATCTATATATCAAAATCGCTCGTCTCGACGAGAGAAATGCAGCCACGGGACAGGATTTGGGAGATTTGGTCTTTTTGACCCGAATTAGCAGAAAACACAGTTTATTGTAATTAAGTCAAGAATTATTATATACGATGATTATGGCATGATTTTGCGAGTTGAAAACGATCTATTTTGCGCGAAGAAATGAAGGAGGAGTGACCGCCTCCGGTGAATTTCCGGCGTATAATTTAAGGATAAAAATTATTCTTTATTTAAACAATTAATTGTAAAATTCAGATAACAATAAATTAGAGAAAATGGTAATGCCATAATGTTAAAACCCTCGTTACTTTCTCATACTTTTTTTCACCAAATGGCACGATTTATATATTAAAATCGCTCGTCTCGAAGAGAGAAATGCAGCCTCGCGACTGGATTTGGAAGATTTGGTCTTTTTAGCCCAAATTAGCAGAAAACACAGTTTATTGTAATTCAGTCATAAATTATTATATACGATGATTATGGCAAGATTTTGCGAGTTGAAAACGATCTATTTTGCGCGAAGAAATGAAGGAGGAGTGACCGCCTCCGGTGAATTTCCGGCGTATAATTTAAGGATAAAAATTATTCTTTATTTAAACAATTAATGGTAAAATTCAGATAACAATAAATTAGAGAAAATGGTAATGCCGTAATGTAAAAACCCTCGTTACTTTCTCATACTTGTTTTCACCAAATGGCCCGATCTATATATCAAAATCGCTCGTCTCGACGAGAGAAATGCAGCCACGCGACTGGATTTGGGAGATTTGGTCTTTTTGACCCGAATTAGCAGAAAACACAGTTTATTGTAATTCAGTCATGAATTATTATATACGATGATTCTGGCATGATTTTACGAGTTGAAAACGATCTATTTTGCGCTTAGAAATGAAGGAGGAGTGACCGCCTAAGGTGAATTTCCGGCCTATAATTTAAGGATAAAAATTATTCTTTATTTAAACAATTAATTGTAAAATTCAGATAACAATAAATTAGAGAAAATGGTAATGCCGTAATGTTAAAACCCTCGTTACTTTCTCATACTTTTTTTCACCAAATGGCACGATCTATATATCAAAATCGCTCGTCTCGACGAGAGAAATGCAGCCACGGGACAGGATTTGGGAGATTTGGTCTTTTTGACCCGAATTAGCAGAAAACACAGTTTATTGTAATTCAGTCATGAATTATTATATACGATGATTATGGTATGATTTTGCGAGTTGAAAACGATCTATTTTGCACGAAGAAATGAAGGAGGAGTGACCGCCTCCGGTGAATTTCCGGCGTATAATTTAAGGATAAAAATTATTCTTTATTTAAACAATTAATTGTAAAATTCAGATAACTATAAATTAGAGCAAATGGTAATGCCGTAATGTAAAAACCCTCGTTAGTTTCTCATACTTTTTTTCACCAAATGGAACGATCTATATATCAAAATCGCTCGTCTCGACGAGAGAAATGCAGCCACGCGACTGGATTTAGGAGATTTGGTCTTTTTGACCCGAATTAGCAGAAAACACAGTTTATTGTAATTCAGTCATGAATTATTATATACGATGATTATGGCATGATTTTGCGAGTTGAAAACGATCTATTTTGCGCGAAGAAATGAAGGAGGAGTGACCGCCTCCGGTGAATTTCCGGCGTATAATTTAAGGATAAAAATTATTCTTTATGTAAACAATTAATTGTAAAATTCAGATAACAATAAATTAGAGAAAATGGTAATGCCGTTATGTAAAAACCCTCGTTACTTTCTCATACTTTTTTTCACCGAATGGCACGATCTATATATCAAAATCGCTCGTCTCGACGAGAGAAATGCAGCCACGCGACTGGATTTGGGAGATTTGGTCTTTTTGACCCGAATTAGCAGAAAACACAGTTTATTGTAATTCAGTCATGAATTATTATATACGATGATTATGGCATGATTTTGCGAGTTGAAAACGATTTATTTTGCGCGAAGAAATGAAGGAGGAGTGACCGCCTCCAGTGAATTTCCGGCGTATAATTTAAGGATAAAAGTTAGTCATTATTTAACCAATTAATTGTAAAATGCACAAAACAATAAACTAGAGAAAATGGTAATGCCGTTATGTTAAAATACTCGTAACTTTCTCATACTTTCACCAAATGGCACGATTTTTATATCAAAATCGCTCGTCTCGACGAGAGGAATACAGCCTCATGACTGGATTTGGAAGATTTGGTCTTTTTAGCCCGAATTAATAGAAAATAAAGTTTAAAATAATTTAATCATGGATAATTAAATACGATGATTATGGCATGATTTTGCGAGTTGAAAACGTCCTATTTTGGGCGAAGAAATGAAGAAGGAGAGACCGCCTGCAGTGAATTTCCGGCGTATAATTTAAGGACAAAAATTATTTTTTATTTAAACAATTAATTGTAAAATTCTGATAACAATAAATTAGAGAAAATGGTAATGCCGTAATGTTGAAACCCTCGTTACTTTCTCATACTTTTTTTCACCAAATGGCACGATCTATATATCAAAATCGCTCGTCTCGACGAGAGAAATGCAGCCACGCGACTGGATTTGGGAGATTTGGTCTTTTTGACCCGAATTAGCAGAAAACACAGTTTATTGTAATTCAGTCATGAATTATTATATACGATGATTATGGCATGATTTTGCGAGTTGAAAACGATCTATTTTGCGCGAAGAAATGAAGGAGGAGTGACCGCATCCGGTGAATTTCCGGCGTATAATTTAAGGATAAAAATTATTCTTTATTTAAACAATTAATTGTAAAATTTAGATAACAATAAATTAGAGAAAATGGTAATGCCGTAATGTAAAAACCCTCGTTACTTTCTCATACTTTTTTTCACCAAATGGCACGATCTATATATCAAAATCGCTCGTCTCGACGAGAGAAATGCAGCCACGCGACTGGATTTGGGAGATTTGGTCTTTTTGACCCGAATTAGAAGAAAATATAGTTTATTGTAATTCAGTCATGAATTATTATATACGATGATTATGGCATGATTTTGCGAGTTGAAAACGGTTTATTTTGCGCGAAGAAATGAAGGAGGTGTGACCGCCTCCAGTGAATTTCCGGCGTATAATTTAAGGATAAAAGTTAGTCATTATTTAACCAATTAATTGTAAAATGCACAAAACAATAAACTAGAGAAAATGGTAATGCCGTTATGTTAAAATACTCGTAACTTTCTCATACTTTCACCAAATGGCACGATTTTTATATCAAAATCGCTCGTCTCGACGAGAGGAATACAGCCTCGTGACTGGATTTGGAAGATTTGGTCTTTTTAGCCCGAATTAATAGAAAATAAAGTTTAAAATAATTTAATCATGGATAATTAAATACGATGATTATGGCCTGATTTTGCGAGTTGAAAACGTCCTATTTTGCGCGAAGAAATGAAGAAGGAGAGACCGCCTGCAGTGAATTTCCGGCGTATAATTTAAGGAAAAAAATTATTTTTTATTTAAACAATTAATTGTAAAATTCTGATAACAATAAATTAGAGAAAATGGTAATGCCGTAATGTTAAAACCCTCGTTACTTTCTCATACTTTTTTTCACCAAATGGCACGATCTATATATCAAAATCGCTCGTCTCGACGAGAGAAATGCATCCACTCGACTGGATTTGGGAGATTTGGTCTTTTTGACCCGAATTAGCAGAAAACACAGTTTATTGTAATTCAGTCATGAATTATTAAATACGATGATTATGGCATGATTTTGCGAGTTGAAAACGATCTATTTTGCACGAAGAAATGAAGGAGGAGTGACCGCCTCCGGTGAATTTCAGGCGTATAATTTTTGGATAAAATTTATTCTTTATTTAACCAATTAATTGTAAAATGCAGATAACAATAAACTAGAGAAAATGGTAATGCCGTAATGTTAAAACCCTCGTTACTTTCTCATACTTTTTTTCACCAAATGGCACGATCTATATATCAAAATCGCTCGTCTCGACGAGAGAAATGCAGCCACGCGACTGGATTTGGGAGATTTGGTCTTTTTGACCCGAATTAGCAGAAAACACAGTTTATTGTAATTAAGTCAAGAATTATTATATACGATGATTATGGCATGATTTTGCGAGTTGAAAACGATCTATTTTGCGCGAAGAAATGAAGGAGGAGTGACCGCCTCCGGTGAATTTCCGGCGTATAATTTAAGGATAAAAATTATTCTTTATTTAAACAATTAATTGTAAAATTCAGATAACAATAAATTAGAGAAAATGGTAATGCCATAATGTTAAAACCCTCGTTACTTTCTCATACTTTTTTTCACCAAATGGCACGATTTATATATTAAAATCGCTCGTCTCGAAGAGAGAAATGCAGCCTCGCGACTGGATTTGGAAGATTTGGTCTTTTTAGCCCAAATTAGCAGAAAACACAGTTTATTGTAATTCAGTCATAAATTATTATATACGATGATTATGGCAAGATTTTGCGAGTTGAAAACGATCTATTTTGCGCGAAGAAATGAAGGAGGAGTGACCGCCTCCGGTGAATTTCCGGCGTATAATTTAAGGATAAAAATTATTCTTTATTTAAACAATTAATGGTAAAATTCAGATAACAATAAATTAGAGAAAATGGTAATGCCGTAATGTAAAAACCCTCGTTACTTTCTCATACTTGTTTTCACCAAATGGCCCGATCTATATATCAAAATCGCTCGTCTCGACGAGAGAAATGCAGCCACGCGACTGGATTTGGGAGATTTGGTCTTTTTGACCCGAATTAGCAGAAAACACAGTTTATTGTAATTCAGTCATGAATTATTATATACGATGATTCTGGCATGATTTTACGAGTTGAAAACGATCTATTTTGCGCTTAGAAATGAAGGAGGAGTGACCGCCTAAGGTGAATTTCCGGCCTATAATTTAAGGATAAAAATTATTCTTTATTTAAACAATTAATTGTAAAATTCAGATAACAATAAATTAGAGAAAATGGTAATGCCGTAATGTTAAAACCCTCGTTACTTTCTCATACTTTTTTTCACCAAATGGCACGATCTATATATCAAAATCGCTCGTCTCGACGAGAGAAATGCAGCCACGGGACAGGATTTGGGAGATTTGGTCTTTTTGACCCGAATTAGCAGAAAACACAGTTTATTGTAATTCAGTCATGAATTATTATATACGATGATTATGGTATGATTTTGCGAGTTGAAAACGATCTATTTTGCACGAAGAAATGAAGGAGGAGTGACCGCCTCCGGTGAATTTCCGGCGTATAATTTAAGGATAAAAATTATTCTTTATTTAAACAATTAATTGTAAAATTTAGATAACAATAAATTAGAGAAAATGGTAATGCCGTAATGTAAAAACCCTCGTTACTTTCTCATACTTTTTTTCACCAAATGGCACGATCTATATATCAAAATCGCTCGTCTCGACGAGAGAAATGCAGCCACGCGACTGGATTTGGGAGATTTGGTCTTTTTGACCCGAATTAGAAGAAAATATAGTTTATTGTAATTCAGTCATGAATTATTATATACGATGATTATGGCATGATTTTGCGAGTTGAAAACGGTTTATTTTGCGCGAAGAAATGAAGGAGGTGTGACCGCCTCCAGTGAATTTCCGGCGTATAATTTAAGGATAAAAGTTAGTCATTATTTAACCAATTAATTGTAAAATGCACAAAACAATAAACTAGAGAAAATGGTAATGCCGTTATGTTAAAATACTCGTAACTTTCTCATACTTTCACCAAATGGCACGATTTTTATATCAAAATCGCTCGTCTCGACGAGAGGAATACAGCCTCGTGACTGGATTTGGAAGATTTGGTCTTTTTAGCCCGAATTAATAGAAAATAAAGTTTAAAATAATTTAATCATGGATAATTAAATACGATGATTATGGCCTGATTTTGCGAGTTGAAAACGTCCTATTTTGCGCGAAGAAATGAAGAAGGAGAGACCGCCTGCAGTGAATTTCCGGCGTATAATTTAAGGAAAAAAATTATTTTTTATTTAAACAATTAATTGTAAAATTCTGATAACAATAAATTAGAGAAAATGGTAATGCCGTAATGTTAAAACCCTCGTTACTTTCTCATACTTTTTTTCACCAAATGGCACGATCTATATATCAAAATCGCTCGTCTCGACGAGAGAAATGCATCCACTCGACTGGATTTGGGAGATTTGGTCTTTTTGACCCGAATTAGCAGAAAACACAGTTTATTGTAATTCAGTCATGAATTATTAAATACGATGATTATGGCATGATTTTGCGAGTTGAAAACGATCTATTTTGCACGAAGAAATGAAGGAGGAGTGACCGCCTCCGGTGAATTTCAGGCGTATAATTTTTGGATAAAATTTATTCTTTATTTAACCAATTAATTGTAAAATGCAGATAACAATAAACTAGAGAAAATGGTAATGCCGTAATGTTAAAACCCTCGTTACTTTCTCATACTTTTTTTCACCAAATGGCACGATCTATATATCAAAATCGCTCGTCTCGACGAGAGAAATGCAGCCACGCGACTGGATTTGGGAGATTTGGTCTTTTTGACCCGAATTAGCAGAAAACACAGTTTATTGTAATTAAGTCAAGAATTATTATATACGATGATTATGGCATGATTTTGCGAGTTGAAAACGATCTATTTTGCGCGAAGAAATGAAGGAGGAGTGACCGCCTCCGGTGAATTTCCGGCGTATAATTTAAGGATAAAAATTATTCTTTATTTAAACAATTAATTGTAAAATTCAGATAACAATAAATTAGAGAAAATGGTAATGCCATAATGTTAAAACCCTCGTTACTTTCTCATACTTTTTTTCACCAAATGGCACGATTTATATATTAAAATCGCTCGTCTCGAAGAGAGAAATGCAGCCTCGCGACTGGATTTGGAAGATTTGGTCTTTTTAGCCCAAATTAGCAGAAAACACAGTTTATTGTAATTCAGTCATAAATTATTATATACGATGATTATGGCAAGATTTTGCGAGTTGAAAACGATCTATTTTGCGCGAAGAAATGAAGGAGGAGTGACCGCCTCCGGTGAATTTCCGGCGTATAATTTAAGGATAAAAATTATTCTTTATTTAAACAATTAATGGTAAAATTCAGATAACAATAAATTAGAGAAAATGGTAATGCCGTAATGTAAAAACCCTCGTTACTTTCTCATACTTGTTTTCACCAAATGGCCCGATCTATATATCAAAATCGCTCGTCTCGACGAGAGAAATGCAGCCACGCGACTGGATTTGGGAGATTTGGTCTTTTTGACCCGAATTAGCAGAAAACACAGTTTATTGTAATTCAGTCATGAATTATTATATACGATGATTCTGGCATGATTTTACGAGTTGAAAACGATCTATTTTGCGCTTAGAAATGAAGGAGGAGTGACCGCCTAAGGTGAATTTCCGGCCTATAATTTAAGGATAAAAATTATTCTTTATTTAAACAATTAATTGTAAAATTCAGATAACAATAAATTAGAGAAAATGGTAATGCCGTAATGTTAAAACCCTCGTTACTTTCTCATACTTTTTTTCACCAAATGGCACGATCTATATATCAAAATCGCTCGTCTCGACGAGAGAAATGCAGCCACGGGACAGGATTTGGGAGATTTGGTCTTTTTGACCCGAATTAGCAGAAAACACAGTTTATTGTAATTCAGTCATGAATTATTATATACGATGATTATGGTATGATTTTGCGAGTTGAAAACGATCTATTTTGCACGAAGAAATGAAGGAGGAGTGACCGCCTCCGGTGAATTTCCGGCGTATAATTTAAGGATAAAAATTATTCTTTATTTAAACAATTAATTGTAAAATTCAGATAACTATAAATTAGAGCAAATGGTAATGCCGTAATGTAAAAACCCTCGTTAGTTTCTCATACTTTTTTTCACCAAATGGAACGATCTATATATCAAAATCGCTCGTCTCGACGAGAGAAATGCAGCCACGCGACTGGATTTAGGAGATTTGGTCTTTTTGACCCGAATTAGCAGAAAACACAGTTTATTGTAATTCAGTCATGAATTATTATATACGATGATTATGGCATGATTTTGCGAGTTGAAAACGATCTATTTTGCGCGAAGAAATGAAGGAGGAGTGACCGCCTCCGATAAATTTTCGGCGTATAATTTAAGGATAAAAATTATTCTTTATTTAAACAATTAATTGTAAAATTCAGATAACAATAAATTAGAGAAAATGGTAATGCCATAATGTTAAAACCCTCGTTACTTTCTCATACTTTTTTTCACCAAATGGCACGATTTATATATCAAAATCGCTCGTCTCGAAGAGAGAAATGCAGCCTCGCGACTGGATTTGGAAGATTTGGTCTTTTTAGCCCAAATTAGCAGAAAACACAGTTTATTGTAATTCAGTCATGAATTATTATATACGATGATTATGGCAAGATTTTGCGAGTTGAAAACGATCTATTTTGCGCGAAGAAATGAAGGAGGAGTGACCGCCTCCGGTGAATTTCCGGCGTATAATTTAAGGATAAAAATTATTCTTTATTTAAACAATTAATGGTAAAATTCAGATAACAATAAATTAGAGAAAATGGTAATGCCGTAATGTAAAAACCCTCGTTACTTTCTCATACTTGTTTTCACCAAATGGCCCGATCTATATATCAAAATCGCTCGTCTCGACGAGAGAAATGCAGCCACGCGACTGGATTTGGGAGATTTGGTCTTTTTGACCCGAATTAGCAGAAAACACAGTTTATTGTAAGTCAGTCATGAATTATTATATACGATGATTCTGGCATGATTTTACGAGTTGAAAACGATCTATTTTGCGCTTAGAAATGAAGGAGGAGTGACCGCCTAAGGTGAATTTCCGGCGTATAATTTAAGGATAAAAATTATTCTTTATTTAAACAATTAATTGTAAAATTCAGATAACAATAAATTAGAGAAAATGGTAATGCCGTAATGTTAAAACCCTCGTTACTTTCTCATACTTTTTTTCACCAAATGGCACGATCTATATATCAAAATCGCTCGTCTCGACGAGAGAAATGCAGCCACGGGACAGGATTTGGGAGATTTGGTCTTTTTGACCCGAATTAGCAGAAAACACAGTTTATTGTAATTCAGTCATGAATTATTATATACGATGATTATGGTATGATTTTGCGAGTTGAAAACGATCTATTTTGCACGAAGAAATGAAGGAGGAGTGACCGCCTCCGGTGAATTTCCGGCGTATAATTTAAGGATAAAAATTATTCTTTATTTAAACAATTAATTGTAAAATTCAGATAACTATAAATTAGAGCAAATGGTAATGCCGTAATGTAAAAACCCTCGTTAGTTTCTCATACTTTTTTTCACCAAATGGAACGATCTATATATCAAAATCGCTCGTCTCGACGAGAGAAATGCAGCCACGCGACTGGATTTAGGAGATTTGGTCTTTTTGACCCGAATTAGCAGAAAACACAGTTTATTGTAATTCAGTCATGAATTATTATATACGATGATTATGGCATGATTTTGCGAGTTGAAAACGATCTATTTTGCGCGAAGAAATGAAGGAGGAGTGACCGCCTCCGGTAAATTTTCGGCGTATAATTTAAGGATAAAAATTATTCTTTATTTAAACAATTAATTGTAAAATTCAGATAACAATAAATTAGAGAAAATGGTAATGCCATAATGTTAAAACCCTCGTTACTTTCTCATACTTTTTTTCACCAAATGGCACGATTTATATATCAAAATCGCTCGTCTCGAAGAGAGAAATGCAGCCTCGCGACTGGATTTGGAAGATTTGGTCTTTTTAGCCCAAATTAGCAGAAAACACATTTTATTGTAATTCAGTCATGAATTATTATATACGATGATTATGGCAAGATTTTGCGAGTTGAAAACGATCTATTTTGCGCGAAGAAATGAAGGAGGAGTGACCGCCTCCGGTGAATTTCCGGCGTATAATTTAAGGATAAAAATTATTCTTTATTTAAACAATTAATGGTAAAATTCAGATAACAATAAATTAGAGAAAATGGTAATGCCGTAATGTAAAAACCCTCGTTACTTTCTCATACTTGTTTTCACCAAATGGCCCGATCTATATATCAAAATCGCTCGTCTCGACGAGAGAAATGTAGCCACGCGACTGGATTTGGGAGATTTGGTCTTTTTGACCCGAATTAGCAGAAAACACAGTTTATTGTAATTCAGTCATGAATTATTATATACGATGATTCTGGCATGATTTTACGAGTTGAAAACGATCTATTTTGCGCTAAGAAATGAAGGAGGAGTGACCGCCTAAGGTGAATTTCCGGCGTATAATTTAAGGATAAAAATTATTCTTTATTTAAACAATTAATTGTAAAATTCAGATAACAATAAATTAGAGAAAATGGTAATGCCGTAATGTTAAAACCCTCGTTACTTTCTCATAATTTTTTTCACCAAATGGCACGATCTATATATCAAAATCGCTCGTCTCGACGAGAGAAATGCAGCCACGGGACTGGATTTGGGAGATTTGGTCTTTTTGACCCGAATTAGCAGAAAACACAGTTTATTGTAATTCAGTCATGAATTATTATATACGATGATTATGGTATGATTTTGCGAGTTGAAAACGATCTATTTTGCGCGAAGAAATGAAGGAGGAGTGACCGCCTCCGGTGAATTTCCGGCGTATAATTTAAGGATAAAAATTATTCTTTATTTAAACAATTAATTGTAAAATTCAGATAACAATAAATTAGAGAAAATGGTAATGCCGTAATGTTAAAACCCTCGTTACTTTCTCATAGTTTTTTTCACCGAATGGCACGATCTATATATCAAAATCGCTCGTCTCGACGAGAGAAATGCAGCCATGCGACTGGATTTGGGAGATTTAGTCTTTTTGACCCGAATTAGCAGAAAACACAGTTTATTGTAATTCAGTCATGAATTATTATATACGATGATTATGGCATGATTTTGCGAGTTGAAAACGATCTATTTTGCGCGAAGAAATGAAGGAGGAGTGACCGCCTCCGGTGAATTTCCGGCGTATAATTTAAGGATAAAAATTATTCTTTATTTAAACAATTAATTGTAAAATTCAGATAACTATAAATTAGAGAAAATGGTAATGCCGTAATGTAAAAACCCTCGTTACTTTCTCATACTTTTTTTCACCAAATGGAACGATCTATATATCAAAATCGCTCGTCTCGACGAGAGAAATGCAGCCACGCGACTGGATTTAGGAGATTTGGTCTTTTTGACCCGAATTAGCAGAAAACACAGTTTATTGTAATTCAGTCATGAATTATTATATACGATGATTATGGCATGATTTTGCGAGTTGAAAACGATCTATTTTGCGCGAAGAAATGAAGGAGGAGTGACCGCCTCCGGTGAATTTTCGGCGTATAATTTAAGGATAAAAATTATTCTTTATTTAAACAATTAATTGTAAAATTCAGATAACAATAAATTAGAGAAAATGGTAATGCCGTAATGTTAAAACCCTCGTTACTTTCTCATACTTTTTTTCACCAAATGGCACGATCTATATATCAAAATCGCTCGTCTCGACGAGAGAAATGCAGCCACGGGACTGGATTTGGGAGATTTGGTCTTTTTGACCCGAATTAGCAGAAAACACAGTTTATTGTAATTCAGTCATGAATTATTATATACGATGATTATGGCATGATTTTGCGAGTTGAAAACGATCTATTTTGCGCGAAGAAATGAAGGAGGAGTGACCGCCTCCGGTGAATTTCCGGCGTATAATTTAAGGATAAAAATTATTCTTTATTTAAACAATTATTTGTAAAATTCAGATAACAATAAATTAGAGAAAATGGTAATGCCGTAATGTAAAAACCCTCGTTACTTTCTCATACTTTTTTTCACCAAATGGAACGATCTATATATCAAAATCGCTCGTCTCGACGAGAGAAATGCAGCCACGCGACTGGATTTAGGAGATTTGGTCTTTTTGACCCGAATTAGCAGAAAACACAGTTTATTGTAATTCAGTCATGAACTATTATATACGATGATTATGGCATGATTTTGCGAGTTGAAAACGATCTATTTTGCGCGAAGAAATGAAGGAGGAGTGACCGCCTCCGGTGAATTTTCGGCGTATAATTTAAGGATAAAAATTATTCTTTATTTAAACAATTAATTGTAAAATTCAGATAACAATAAATTAGAGAAAATGGTAATGCCGTAATGTAAAAACCCTCGTTACTTTCTCATACTTTTTTTCACCAAATGGCACGATCTATATATCAAAATCGCTCGTCTCGACGAGAGAAATGCAGCCACGCGACTGGATTTGGGAGATTTAGTCTTTTTGACCCGAATTAGAAGAAAATATAGTTTATTGTAATTCAGTCATGAATTATTATATACGATGATTATGGCATGATTTTGCGAGTTCAAAACGGTTTATTTTGCGTGAAGAAATGAAGGGGGAGTGACCGCCTCCAGTGAATTTCCGGCGTATAATGTAAGGATAAAAGTTAGTCATTATTTAACCAATTAATTGTAAAATGCACAAAACAATAAACTAGAGAAAATGGTAATGCCGTTATGTTAAAATACTCGTAAATTTCTCATACTTTCACCAAATGGCACGATTTTTATATCAAAATCGCTCGTCTCGACGAGAGGAATACAGCCTCGTGACTGGATTTGGAAGATTTGGTCTTTTTAGCCCGAATTAATAGAAAATAAAGTTTATTATAATTTAATCATGGATAATTAAATACGATGATTATGGCATGATTTTGCGAGTTGAAAACGTCCTATTTTGCGCGAAGAAATGAAGAAGGAGAGACCGCCTACAGTGAATTTCCGGCGTATAATTTAAGGACAAAAATTATTTTTTATTTAAACAATTAATTGTAAAATTCTGATAACAATAAATTAGAGAAAATGGTAATGCCGTAATGTTAAAAACCCTCGTTACTTTCTCATACTTTTTTTCACCAAATGGCACGATCTATATATCAAAATCGCTCGTCTCGACGAGAGAAATGCAGCCACGGGACTGGATTTGGGAGATTTGGTCTTTTGACCCGAATTAGCGGAAAAGACAGTTTATTGTAATTCAGTCATGAATTATTATATACGATGATTATGGCATGATTTTGCGAGTTGAAAACGATCTATTTTGCGCGAAGAAATGAAGGAGGAGTGACCGCCTCCGGTGAATTTCCGGCGTATAATTTAAGGATAAAAATTATTCTTTATTTAAACAATTAATTGTAAAATTCAGATAACAATAAATTAGAGAAAATGGTAATGCCTTAATGTAAAAACCCTCGTTACTTTCTCATACTTTTTTTCACCGAATGGCACGATCTATATATCAAAATCGCTCGTCTCGACGAGAGAAATGAAGCCACGGGACTGGATTTGGGAGATTTGGTCTTTTTGACCCGAATTAGCAGAAAACACAGTTTATTGTAATTCAGTCATGAATTATTATATACGATGATTATGGCATGATTTTGCGAGTTGAAAACGATCTATTTTGCGCGAAGAAATGAAGGAGGAGTGACCGCCTCCGGTGAATTTCCGGCGTATAATTTAAGGATAAAAATTATTCTTTATTTAAACAATTAATTGTAAAATTCAGATAACAATAAATTAGAGAAAATGGTAATGCCGTAATGTAAAAACCCTCGTTACTTTCTCATACTTTTTTTCACCGAATGGCACGATCTATATATCAAAATCGCTCGTCTCGACGAGAAAAATGCAGCCACGCGACTGGATTTGGGAGATTTGGTCTTTTTGACCCGAATTAGCAGAAAACACAGTTTATTGTAATTCAGTCATGAATTATTATATACGATGATTATGGCATGATTTTGCGAGTTGAAAACGATCTATTTTGCGCGAAGAAATGAAGGAGGAGTGACCGCCTCCGGTGATTTTCCGGCGTATAATTTAAGGATAAAAATCATTCTTTATTTAAACAATTAATTGTAAAATTCAGATAACAATAAATTAGAGAAAATGGTAATGCCGTAATGTAAAAACCCTCGTTACTTTCTCATACTTTTTTTCACCAAATGGCACGATCTATATATCAAAATCGCTCGTCTCGACGAGAGAAATGCAGCCACGCGACTGGATTTGGTAGATTTGGTCTTTTTGACCCGAATTAGAAGAAAATACAGTTTATTGTAATTCAGTCATGAATTATTATATACGATGATTATGGCATGATTTTGCGAGTTGAAAACGATTTATTTTGCGCGAAGAAATGAAGGAGGAGTGACCGCCTCCAGTGAATTTCCGGCGTATAATTTAAGGATAAAAGTTATTCATTATTTAACCAATTAATTGTAAAATGCACAAAACAATAAACTAGAGAAAATGGTAATGCCGTTATGTTAAAATACTCGTAACTTCCCTCATACTTTCACCAAATGGCACGATTTTTATATCAAAATCGCTCGTCTCGACGAGAGGAATACAGCCTCGTGACTGGATTTGGAAGATTTGGTCTTTTTAGCCCGAATTAATAGAAAATAAAGTTTATTATAATTTAATCATGGATAATTAAATACGATGATTATGGCATGATTTTGCGAGTTGAAAACGTTCTATTTTGCGCGAAGAAATGAAGAAGGAGAGACCGCCTGCAGTGAATTTCCGGCGTATAATTTAAGGACAAAAATTATTTTTTATTTAAACAATTAATTGTAAAATTCTGATAACAATAAATTAGAGAAAATGGTAATGCCGTAATGTTAAAACCCTCGTTACTTTCTCATACTTTTTTTCACCAAATGGCACGATCTATATATCAAAATCGCTCGTCTCGACGAGAGAAATGCATCCACGCGACTGGATTTGGGAGATTTGGTCTTTTTGACCCGAATTAGCAGAAAACACAGTTTATTGTAATTCAGTCATGAATTATTAAATACGATGATTATGGCATGATTTTGCGAGTTGAAAACGATCTATTTTGCACGAAGAAATGAAGGAGGAGTAACCGCCTCCGGTGAATTTCAGGCGTATAATTTTTGGATAAAATTTATTCTTTATTTAACCAATTAATTGTAAAATGCAGATAACAATAAACTAGAGAAAATGGTAATGCCGTAATGTTAAAAACCTCGTTACTTTCTCATACTTTTTTTCACCAAATGGCACGATCTATATATCAAAATCGCTCGTCTCGACGAGAGAAATGCAGCCACGCGACTGGATTTGGGAGACTTGGTCTTTTTGACCCGAATTAGCAGAAAACACAGTTTATTGTAATTCAGTCAAGAATTATTATATACGATCATTATGGCATGATTTTGCGAGTTGAAAACGATCTATTTTGCGCAAAGAAATGAAGGAGGAGTGACCGCCTCCGGTGAATTTCCGGCGTATAATTTAAGGATAAAAATTATTCTTTATTTAAACAATAAATTGTAAAATTCAGATAACAATAAATTAGAGAAAATGGTAATGCCATAATGTTAAAATCCTCGTTACTTTCTCATACTTTTTTTCACCAAATGGCCCGATCTATATATCAAAATCGCTCGTCTCGAAGAGAGAAATGCAGCCTCGGGACTGGATTTGGGAGATTTGGTCTTTTTGACCCGAATTAGCAGAAAACACAGTTTATTGTAATTCAGTCATGAATTATTATATACGATGATTCTGGCATGATTTTGCGAGTTGAAAACGATCTATTTTGCGCGAAGAAATGAAGGAGGAGTGACCGCCTAAGGTGAATTTCCGGCGTATAATTTAAGGATAAAAATTATTCTTTATTTAAAAAATGAATTGTAAAATTCAGATAACAATAAATTAGAGAAAATGGTAATGCCGTAATGTTAAAACCCTCGTTACTTTCTCATACTTTTTTTCACCAAATGGCACGATTGATAAACGGGTTTTCGATCGCTTTTTAATTTGAAATATCGTTGTATGTGAAAACCAATTCAATCAACAAGTTTGGAAATATATGTGTATAGTGGAAATATGAAAGTTCGTTCCGCGAGGAGTATATGCGTCGAATAATGAATCAAAACAAGCAAAAATGAAAAGGGCAGAAACTTTTCCACAGAGAGCTATTGCGTCAAAATATGATTAAGATTCAGATCATTAAAATAAATATTTCGAAGTTTCCAAAATTAATGAAAATTAGTCTACAGAGAGGTCTGAATGTTATCAAATTTATCCTAAAATTTCAAACAATTTGGACAAAGGAATAAAAAGTTATTAACGAATTACAATCAGGTCTCTGAAAAACAGTCCCCTGGAAACAGCAGGTTTTCAGTTTAAGTGACAGTATCCAAAAATCCATATCAATTCGAATATTTCATGAAATTCTATGATTCAAAAAGTTCCCGAAACTAGAAATCAAGATCTACGCAGAACAAAAAGAGAACAAAAATATCACACAAAGAGAGCAAATTATCACACAAAGAGAGCAAAAGATCGATTGCAAGAAACAAGATTTCAGCAAGAACTAGATTCAAACAAGGGTTTCTTTACACAACTTCAAAACAATCATTCAACATACAAAAAATTCAAGATAGAAAAGAATACACCTAGATTGAGTAAAGAAAAGCTTCAACGCGTCAAGAAGAGCCTCCTTTTCCTCGCTAGTGTTGTTGCTCAATTGACCACCGAAAGGAGAATGCTCCGAGTCACGGCAAGCTTGCTTCGTTGGTCACCGAAAGGAAAGAATCCTCAAGTCACGGACTCACTAGATGAAAGGTCACCAAAAGGAGAGGCTCCGAGTCATGGTTGACACCTTCACTAAGCTCCGAAAGAGGAAACCACCCAGTCACAGTCTCAACACAACTCCACAAGTCCCGAAAGGAGAAAATCCCCGAGTCACGGTTAGTCTCGAGAAAGGTCGATTCGCCGAAATGAAGGATGTCCAAGTCACGGTCGAATCTCCCGAACAATCGAGTAGGATCTTGAATGGTTCTTGATGTTCTTGAAAGTTCTTGGAAGTGCTTAGAGAGAGAGAGAGAGAAAGGGGGGAGGGAAGAAGAAGCAATCTCTGCCCAAGGGCCTTGGGGTCTTATTTATAGTGTCCTTGGGGATTTCCCATTGGCCGAGAGATGGGTGAGAGGATTGAGGGTAGTTGGGGATGGTAGGTGAGGTTGGTGGGGCTGTAGAGTGGCAATTGTGTGAGTGGTTTTCGAGTAGAGTTTGGTGTAATGTCTTATGTTGATGATTATTTGCCTTCTCCTTCACACGTGTACCGAATTGGTCGGTATGATATATCGATTTTAATGGCGCGAGGAGACGAAGGCAACTACACTCTTGGATTGCCGAGAATTCCCACCTAAAACCTGTAATTAAGCAATAAAACACACTTAGTGAAGAAATATTCTTGTTATCTCAAATATGAACAATTGTATATATAAAGTTGTGATTCAAAAGGGCTAAAATCCCCAAATTAGATATCAAAAAGGTGCTTTATTTTCCTCTTATCAAATACCCCCACACTTAAACCCTTGATCGTCCTCGATCAATTGGAGAATTATATCACAAAACAAGGAATCGCAGTAGATTTTGTTGAAGTTGTATTCGTTATTTAAAAACTCATTTCATGAATCAAATGGTTCACTCTCATTTCATCAAGTTCACTAGTATTTAGAATGATATTGGTCTTTTCATTACTAGATCTCGAAATTAACTCGAAATTTCATAAGAGTTTTTCATGACACTCGATCTCAAGCGGTAAGAGCGACTTAAACGTTTTTACTTCGAATTTCTTCGCTCCACAATCTCAAAAGAACTCAATTCGAAAGCTATTATCGGGCCAAAATTTCCCGTTTTGCTAGATGATCTTAAATGCAAGTTATTCATTTTAAAACACGTTTGGTACAATTGTACAAGGTTCATACTCGTTTTCGATCAATTTCCCCGCTCATTCGTTTTCTTTTCTCTCTTTGGAAGTCTTTAACCGAACGCCCCACTACAACGAAATGCAATGAGGTTACTCTCGGTGTTGTCTTTTGACCTTCATCTTTTCTCACTTAGTTTTTTTTTTTCTTTTTCTTTTTCTTTTTTTTTTTTTTTCTTTATTTATTTTTTTTTTTTTTTGGAAGTCTTTAACCGAAAGCCCCACTACACCGAAATGCAATGAGGTTACTCTCGGTGTTGTCTTTTGACCTTCATCTTTTCTCACTTATATTTTTTTCTCTTTTTTTTTTTTTTTTTTTTTTTTTTTTTTTCGAACGAGCGGATATATTTGATCTACTATCGGGTCCCCACAAACGGTTATTTCATAGTGCAATTGGTCATGTTTTAAATCTAGCAAAACGTACTTTAACGGCCACGCTAAGAACTTTACTCATAAGTCCCATATCAATTACGGGTTCGAAAATCGAGTTAAAACGTATCGCATGAACCGCGCATCGATCAAGTGTCTCAAACTCGTGAAATTTGAAACAATAGGGCTGGAATCCCCGAATAGATCTCTTCAAAATCATAACCAAATCCTTTAAAATATTTTGCAAACTTTTAGTTTTGAGAGCGAAATTCAGAGTTAAATGAAATTTTGTTTTAAAAACGACGATTTAGTTCAATTCAGTGGAGAAAAATCTTTTATTGCAATTTAGAGTTGTTTTGTGATTAGCAATGCTCCCAGATTTAAGTGGATTCTTTTTATAAATTTTTTTTTTTTTTTTAATGTTTTTTAATTTTCAATTTTCCCTGATTTTTTTAATTTTTAATTGGGCTCATACAGGTCAAAGGGCTCATACAGGTCAAAGATTGTATGTTACCCCCCCACTTAAAGATTACTTGTCCTCAAGTATAAAAGATCAAAAATTTCAAAAAGAGAGATAATGGAGAGAAACAACCTTTGTTGCGTGGGCGTGCCTCCCTCGCTAGCGCTCTCGTTTATGGTCTCGAGCTCGACCATGCCGATGTTATCCTTCTTCAAAATTAAACGAAGCGCTCACATGGATTGCCACTTTTCGACCGCCTCGAAATACTCCCTTTGAGATGTTGGAGCTGAGAGAAATCGGCGCTTGTATCACTCGTTTTGCATATGTCGAAAGTGGCGTCAATATTTCCTCAATCTTGCTTCGAATTTTTCGAATTGCTTCATCGCTTGGAGTTTGATGAAGAGGAGTTGTGAGAGGCGTGAGTGTCTCGATTGTATTTGATTTCCTTGATAAATCTACACAAGGTGAAATTCTATCATGAGAAGCATCATAGTTCTTAATCGAATTTAAATTGATGATATATGGAAAGAATTCACCTTGAAGAATTGTAGATTTCTTTTCTTGCTCGTTTTCATCGATTGGAGTGATTTGAACCGTCTTTTGGAGAGTCGAATCCAATGACACCTTTTCTTCTTCAATGATCGTTCCAATGCTTTCATCGAATCCCCCCATACTTGAACTCTTGTCGTTTTCAATCTCCATGTTCTCCTCATTTGAATCCCTTAACTCGAGGCGAATTGATCTTATCGTTTGTTTTATTTCTTGTTTCAAATCTTCAAGACCTTGATTCAATCCTCCAAATTGTTGTTTTATCATCGCCGTCATTTCCTCCATCATTTGTTTAAATTCTTGGTTTGGATTTTCGTTTTGGGATTGAAATGGGTGATCTTGGTATTCAAATTTGTGTTGAGATTCGAGTTCATTTTGAGAAGGTTCGTATATGGGGTTTGAGTACATGGGGTTTGAGTAGTTGTTAGCGGTTTCGGCATAGGATTGTGTCTCATAACCCCATGGGGATTCGTTTTCGTATTGGCGAGCTTCGTAGACGGAATTTTGATAAAGGGTCTCGGTGTGTGATTCATAATTTTGATTTGAGGGTGAACTCGAGAGCCAACCGAGCCTTCGTTTTTCTTCTCTATCTTTCCTTTCTTCCATTTCTTCGCATTCTTGAAATTGTAGCTCGAGAATCTCTTGATTTGTCATGGAGTCCGGATATCCTTTTGCAACTCTATCGCGACGTATGAACTCCCGAAGCGATAGTCTTTCTTGATGATCCATCTTGCTCCACTTCGTGTACCTTGCAAGAATAGAAAAATTTCGAAATTAGTGAAATATCAAGTTCAAATGTATCAAATCTATTAAAAATATCACTCAAGATTGCAAGTTTGATTCAAAATTTGACTTAAACATTACTCCCCGGCAGCGGCGCCATTTGATAAACGGGTTTTCGATCGCTTTTTAATTTGAAATATCGTTGTATGTGAAAACCAATTCAATCAACAAGTTTGGAAATATATGTGTATAGTGGAAATATGAAAGTTCGTTCCGCGAGGAGTATATGCGTCGAATAATGAATCAAAACAAGCAAAAATGAAAAGGGCAGAAACTTTTCCACAGAGAGCTATTGCGTCAAAATATGATTAAGATTCAGATCATTAAAATAAATATTTCGAAGTTTCCAAAATTAATGAAAATTAGTCTACAGAGAGGTCTGAATGTTATCAAATTTATCCTAAAATTTCAAACAATTTGGACAAAGGAATAAAAAGTTATTAACGAATTACAATCAGGTCTCTGAAAAACAGTCCCCTGGAAACAGCAGGTTTTCAGTTTAAGTGACAGTATCCAAAAATCCATATCAATTCGAATATTTCATGAAATTCTATGATTCAAAAAGTTCCCGAAACTAGAAATCAATATCTACGCAGAACAAAAAGAGAACAAAAATATCACACAAAGAGAGCAAATTATCACACAAAGAGAGCAAAAGATCGATTGCAAGAAACAAGATTTCAGCAAGAACTAGATTCAAACAAGGGTTTCTTTACACAACTTCAAAACAATCATTCAACATACAAGAAATTCAAGATAGAAAAGAATACACCTAGATTGAGTAAAGAAAAGCTTCAACGCGTCAAGAAGAGCCTCCTTTTCCTCGCTAGTGTTGTCGCTCAATTGACCACCGAAAGGAGAATGCTCCGAGTCACGGCAAGCTTGCTTCGTTGGTCACCGAAAGGAAAGAATCCTCAAGTCACGGACTCACTAGATGAAAGGTCACCAAAAGGAGAGGCTCCGAGTCATGGTTGACACCTTCACTAAGCTCCGAAAGAGGAAACCACCCAGTCACAGTCTCAACACAACTCCACAAGTCCCGAAAGGAGAAAATCCCCGAGTCACGGTTAGTCTCGAGAAAGGTCGATTCGCCGAAAGGAAGGATGTCCAAGTCACGGTCGAATCTCCCGAACAATCGAGTAGGATCTTGAATGGTTCTTGATGTTCTTGAAAGTTCTTGGAAGTGCTTAGAGAGAGAGAGAGAGAGAAAGGGGGGAGGGAAGAAGAAGCAATCTCTGCCCAAGGGCCTTGGGGTCTTATTTATAGTGTCCTTGGGGATTTCCCATTGGCCGAGAGATGGGTGAGAGGATTGAGGGTAGTTGGGGATGGTAGGTGAGGTTGGTGGGGCTGTAGAGTGGCAATTGTGTGAGTGGTTTTCAAGTAGAGTTTGGTGTAATGTCTTATGTTGATGATTATTTGCCTTCTCCTTCACACGTGTACCGAATTGGTCGGTATGATATATCGATTTTAATGGCGCGAGGAGACGAAGGCAACTACACTCTTGGATTGCCGAGAATTCCCACCTAAAACCTGTAATTAAGCAATAAAACACACTTAGTGAAGAAATATTCTTGTTATCTCAAATATGAACAATTGTATATATAAAGTTGTGATTCAAAAGGGCTAAAATCCCCAAATTAGCTATCAAAAAGGTGCTTTATTTTCCTCTTATCAACGATCTATATATCAAAATCGCTCGTCTCGATGAGAGAAATGCTGCCACGGGACTGGATTTGGGAGATTTGGTCTTTTTGACCCGAATTAGCAGAAAACACAGTTTATTGTAATTCAGTCATGAATTATTATATACGATGATTATGGCATGATTTTGCGAGTTGAAAACGATCTATTTTGCGCGAAGAAATGAAGGAGGAGTGACCGCCTCCGGTGAATTTCCGGCGTATAATTTAAGGATAAAAATTATTCTTTATTTAAACAATTAATTGTAAAATTCAGATAACAATAAATTAGAGAAAATGGTAATGCCGTAATGTTAAAACCCTCGTTACTTTCTCATACTTTTTTTCACCGAATGGCACGATCTATATATCAAAATCGCTCGTCTCGACGAGAGAAATGCAGCCATGCGACTGGATTTGGGAGATTTGGTCTTTTTGACCCGAATTAGCAGAAAACACAGTTTATTGTATTCAGTCATGAATTATTATATACGATGATTATGGCATGATTTTGCGAGTTGAAAACGATGTAATGCCGTAATGTAAAAACCCTCGTTACTTTCTCATACTTTTTTTCACCAAATGGCACGATCTATATATCAAAATCGCTCGTCTCGACGAGAGAAATGCAGCCACGCGACTGGATTTGGGAGATTTGGTCTTTTTGACCCGAATTAGCAGAAAACACAGTTTATTGTAATTCAGTCATGAATTATTATATACGATGATTCTGGCATGATTTTGCGAGTTGAAAACGATCTATTTTGCGCGAAGAAATGAAGGAGGAGTGACCGCCTAAGGTGAATTTCCGGCGTATAATTTAAGGATAAAAATTATTCTTTATTTAAACAATTAATTGTAAAATTCAGATAACAATAAATTAGAGAAAATGGTAATGCCGTAATGTTAAAACCCTCGTTACTTTCTCATACTTTTTTTCACCAAATGGCACGATCTATATATCAAAATCGCTCGTCTCGACGAGAGAAATGCAGCCACGGGACTGGATTTGGGAGATTTGGTCTTTTTGACCCGAATTAGCAGAAAACACAGTTTATTGTAATTCAGTCATGAATTATTATATACGATGATTATGGCATGATTTTGCGAGTTGAAAACGATCTATTTTGCGCGAAGAAATGAGGGAGGAGTGACCGCCTCCGGTGAATTTCCGGCGTATAATTTAAGGATAAAAATTATTCTTTATTTAAGCAATTAATTGTAAAATTCAGATAACAATAAATTAGAGAAAATGGTAATGCCGTAATGTAAAAACCCTCGTTACTTTCTCATACTTTTTTTCACCGAATGGCACGATCTATATATCAAAATCGCTCGTCTCGACGAGAGAAATGCAGCCACGCGACTGGATTTGGGAGATTTGGTCTTTTGATTCGCGGTTTTTCGTGTACGCAAATTAATGCGCCAATCGTTGAGTCCGAAAACCGAAAATCAAAGAAGTAAAGTTTAACAAAATTGTGGATAACTCAAAAGTGTATAGAGCAAGTATAATAGGATCGTCCACAGGGAGCAAGTATCGAAATTACGAATCAAACAAGCAAGAATATAAGAACTTAAATTAAAGATTTTCAGTTTGGGAAGAGAGCGTGGAAAAAAAGTTAGAACAAAAGAAAATATTTAAAAAGAGCAAAAGAACTCAATTCAATCTCAAGTTTATTAATCAACACAAGAATTTATTAAAAGAATCACAACCAAAAACTGAAATAAAAGAAAGAAACCACCTAATCAAGCCCTAGAACGCCTAGTGACTTGTGTCGATGCCTTCCCGTCGATCCGGTTGAACGCCAACTCGAGTCTCTGTTTCTTCTCACGCGGATCCTCTTCAATTCGTCGAAGAACGCCTTCCGCACGAATGACCGATCCTTTCCTTGTGTCGAGATGGAGCAAGAACGTCTTAACTCCAATTTCTTCACGTACAACCCTAGGGTGAGAACGCCTCTACCAAAGAGTTGGTCTTGAATTTCACGGTTCTTGGTTGAATCTTGTTTGTTTCTTGGAAGAGTTTGTGGAGAGAGATGATAGAGAGCTGGCCCCCAAAGGGGAGAGAAAAGGGGGGGCAGGAGAGATGATTTGCCCTTGGCCTTAGGGTCTTATTTATAGGCTTCATGGTGTCTTCTGATTGGTTGAGTGGATGAGGGAGAAATGGAAGTTTTTGGGGCAGGATTAGGGAGAAATGGAAGGTTTTTGGACAGAGATTGTTGCCTTTGTGGGGCTGTGAAGGCAACAAATCAGCAACAAATCGGCAACAAATCAACAACAAATCAACTCTAAAGACGGCAAAGAATCTTCGTTCCCTGTGGGGCTGTGAGCTGAGAAATGGAAGGTTTTGGGGAGCAACAAATCAACTAAGAAGGCAACAAATCAGCTCTAAAGAAGGCAAAGAATCTTCGTTCCCGTGGGGCTGTGAATTTCGCCACTGTGGCAGTTTGGTGATCTTCTTCTTTTGTTTTTGCCTTTCCCGCCTCGATCCTTCACCGAATATATCGATGTGATATATCGTTTTGACTGTCTTCGGCGTGTCGGAGGCAATGCTGCTGACCAAATTCCGAAATTATTCCTCTATCTCCTGAAAATGGGCAAAGAACACATCAGTGTAGAAATATTCATGATGTTTGAAATATGTATCATAAAAGCATAGAATATGACTTCACAAGGGCTAAAATCCCTAAATAAGACTCGTAAAACGTGTTCCATTTGCCTCACATCAAATACCTCCACACTTAAACCCTTGATCGTCCTCGATCAATTGGAGATTTGTAGTTATAATTAATCTAAGGAGTAATTGCACTAGATTCTATTAAAATTGTATTCGTCACTTCCAAACGTATTTCATGATCCTATAGAATTACTCTCGTCAATCAAGTTGCTAATGTTTTAGAAAAATAAAGGTCAAATCATCAAATCTTATTTGAATAAAATCGCAATTTCAATAGAGTTTAAAGATGAGCAATCAATTTCAACCGGAAAAGGCGATTAAACACTACCGTTCGAATCTTTTCACGCCGCAATTCAAAGGAAACCCGATTTCCAAAGTTTCTGAGTTAACCAATCCTATCGTTTTGCAAGAATGAATTAAAGTGCAAGTTATTCCCTTTTTAACCCGTTCGGTACGAAGGTACAAGGTTCATACCCGTTTCAATCAAATTCCCCACCCACTCCTTAATTTCATTGGAGTCCTTAACCGAGAGTCCCGCCACTACGGCGCGACGAGATTACATCTCGGTGTTTTCTTTTTTCCTCCTTTTCTTATTTTAATTTTTTTTTTTTTTTTTTTTTTTTTTTTTTTTTTTTTGGATCGCATTTGTGGAAGGGCGTTCCGCGGCACAGAAATGCAACGAAATTACATCCCCGCCTTTTTTTTTTTTTTTCAAGATCCAAGAAGAGAGCGGGTACTATTGACTTACTATCGGGTCCCCACGAACGGTTGATTCATTAAGTGCAAGTGGTCAAATTTTAAATTCATGCAAAACGCATTCAATCGGTAACTAAAAACTTTTCAAACGGGTTTAAATCAAAATGCGGGTTCAATTTTCGAAAAGTACTGTGTCACGTAAACCACGAATCCATTGATTGTCGAAAACTCGTGATAATTGCGAAGTTATTGGTATGGGTTGGAATCCCAAAAGATTTCTTCAAATTCGTGACCAAAATTTCCAAAACATTTTGCAACATTTAATTTTGAGAGTAAAAATCGTATTAAAATGAAATTTTGTTTGAAAAACAACGATTTGTTTCATATAAGGTGGAGAAAAATCTTTTTGTGCAATTTTGTCCTTAGTTGAAAACTAGACGTGCTCCGAGATTTAAGTTTCATCGATTTTCTATTTTATTCGCAGAAAAAGGGAAAAATAAAAAAAAAATTCCCAATATTTTTCGTTTTAATTTGGGCACATACAGGTTCAAAGGTTGTGTTACCCCCCATACTTATGGTTTTACTTGTCCTCAAGTATATGGAATATAGAATGTAAAAATAGGGTAATGAAAAGATACAACCTTTGATGCGTGGGCTTGCCTCCCTCGCTAGCGCTCTCGTTTATTGGTCCTGAGCTCGACCATGCCGGTGTTACCCTCCTTGAAAGTGGAATGAGGAGCTCACTTGGATTGCTCTTCTTCGACCGCCTCGAATCCTTCCTTTCGAGATGTTTGAGATTGGCACATTCGAAGCTTTTGTCGAAAATTTCTCCAAGGGCATCCTCCTCTTGCTTCGAATTGATTTGTGTATAGGCCTTTGACGAAGCGGAGTGGTGAGCGGCGTGAGTGTCTCGATTATATTTGAACTTCTAGATATATCTACACAAGGAGAACTTCTTTCATTAGAAGCATCATAGTTCTTATTTGAATTTAATTTGATGATGCATGGAAAGAATTCACCTTGGAGAGTTGGAGATTTATCTTCTTGCTCGGTTTCGTCGATTAGAGTAAGTTGGACCACCAGTTGGAGAGTTGAGTCTACCGACTCCTTTTCTTCTTCTTCCAAGACCGTCTCGGTGCTTTCTTCGAATCCTCCCATACTTGAACTCTCGAATTTGAATTTGTATTCATCCGTGTAGTCATCGTAAATCGGGTCTCCGATTAGCTCGAATCCTTTGGCTTTTGGGAATTCGTGTTCGCGTGGGGGTGGTTCGTCTATTGGAATGAGACAAATAGTGGACCTTAGCTCGATGCCTTCTTCGAATCCCCCCACACTTGAACTCATGCCACTTTCAATCTCTACGATCTCTTCTTTGGAATATTTTTGGCTAAAATCTTGTATCATTGCCATCATTTCCTCCATCATTCTTTTCAATTCTTGGTATTGATCGTCATTTTGGAATTGAAAGGGTGAATTTTGGTTTTCGATTTCGAGTTGAGATTCGTCTATGGGGTTTGGTGGAATCGTTGAGAGCAATTCATCTTCTTCTTCTCTCAAATCTTGCTCTTCTAGCTCCAATCGAGCAATTTCTTTCTCTATGAAATCTTGGTCCGACATGGATTCGGGATATCCCATTTCGATCTTCGCTAGTTGCATCCCTTCCCGAAGCGTTAAAAGTCTCTCTTGATTGTCCATCTTGTACCTTGCAAAAAAAAGAAAAATTCTCACAATGAGTGAAATATCAAGTTCAAATATATCAAATCGATTTCCAATAACACTCAAGATTGCAAGTATGATTTATAATTTCGACTTAAACATTGCTCCCCGGCAGCGGCGCCATTTTGATTCGCTCCCGTTTTTTGTGTACGCAAATTAATGCGCCAATCGTTGAGTCCGAAAACCGAAAATCAAAGAAGTAAAGTTTAACAAAATTGTGGATAACTCAAAAGTGTATAGAGCAAGTATAATATGATCGTCCACAGGGAGCAAGTATCGAAATTACGAATCAAACAAGCAAGAATATAAGAACTTAAATTAAAGATTTTCAGTTTGGGAAGAGAGCGTGGAAAAAAAGTTAGAACAAAAGAAAATATTTAAAAAGAGTAAAAGAACTCAATTCAATCTCAAGTTTATTAATCAACACAAGAATTTATTAAAAGAATCACAACCAAAAACTGATATAAAAGAAAGAAACCACCTAATCAAGCCCTAGAACGCCTAGTGACTTGTGTCGATGCCTTCCCGTCGATCCGGTTGAATGCCAACTCGAGTCTCTGTTTCTTCTCACGCGGATCCTCTTCAATTCGTCGAAGAACGCCTTCCGCACGAATGACCGATCCTTTCCTTGTGTCGAGATGGAGCAAGAACGCCTTAACTCCAATTTCTTCACGTACAACCCTAGGGTGAGAACGCCTCTACGAAAGAGTTGGTCTTGAATTTCACGGTTCTTGGTTGAATCTTGTTTGTTTCTTGGAAGAGTTTGTGGAGAGAGATGGTAGAGAGCTGGCCCCCAAAGGGGAGAGAAAAGGGGGGGCAGGAGAGATGATTTGCCCTTGGCCTTAGGGTCTTATTTATAGGCTTCATGGTGTCTTCTGATTGGTTGAGTGGATGAGGGAGAAATGGAAGTTTTTGGGGCAGGATTAGGGAGAAATGGAAGGTTTTTGGACAGAGATTGTTGCCTTTGTGGGGCTGTGAAGGCAACAAATCAGCAACAAATCGGCAACAAATCAACAACAAATCAACTCTAAAGACGGCAAAGAATCTTCGTTCCCTGTGGGGCTGTGAGCTGAGAAATGGAAGGTTTTGGGGAGCAACAAATCAACTAAGAAGGCAACAAATCAGCTCTAAAGAAGGCAAAGAATCTTCGTTCCTGTGGGGCTGTGAATTTCGCCACTGTGGCAGTTTGGTGATCTTCTTCTTTTGTTTTTGCCTTTCCCGCCTCGATCCTTCACCGAATATATCGATGTGATATATCGTTTTGACTGTCTTCGGCGTGTCGGAGGCAATGCTGCTGACCAAATTCAGAAATTATTCCTCTATCTCCTGAAAATGGGCAAAGAATACATCAGTGTAGAAATATTCATGATGTTTGAAATATGTATCATAAAAGCATAGAATATGACTTCACAAGGGCTAAAATCTCTAAATAAGACTCGTAAAACGTGTTCCATTTGCCTCACATCATCTTTTTGACCCGAATTAGCAGAAAACACAGTTTATTGTAATTCAGTCATGAATTATTATATACGATGATTATGGCATGATTTTGCGAGTTGAAAACGATCTATTTTGCACGAAGAAATGAAGGAGCAGTGACCGCCTCCGGTGAATTTCCGGCGTATAATTTAAGGATAAAAATTATTCTTTATTTAAACAATTAATTGTAAAATTCAGATAACAATAAATTAGAGAAAATGGTAATGCCGTAATGTAAAAACCCTCGTTACTTTCTCATACTTTTTTTCACCAAATGGCACGATCTATATATCAAAATCGCTCGTCTCGACGAGAGAAATGCAGCCACGCGACTGGATTTGGGAGATTTGGTCTTTTTGACCCGAATTAGAAGAAAATACAGTTTATTGTAATTCAGTCATGAATTATTATATACGATGATTATGGCATGATTTTGCGAGTTGAAAACGATTTATTTTGCGCGAAGAAAAGAAGGAGGAGTGACCGCCTCCAGTGAATTTCCGGCGTATAATTTAAGGATAAAAGCTATTCATTATTTTACCAATTAATTGTAAAATGCACAACACAATAAACTAGAGAAAATGGTAATGCCGTTATGTTAAAATACTCGTAACTTTCTCATACTTTCACCAAATGGCACGATTTTTATATCAAAATCGCTCGTCTCGACGAGAGGAATACAGCCTCGTGACTGGATTTGGAAGATTTGGTCTTTTTAGCCCGAATTAATAGAAAATAAAGTTTATTATAATTTAATCATGGATAATTAAATACGATGATTATGGCATGATTTTGCGAGTTGAAAACGTCCTATTTTGCGCGAAGAAATGAAGAAGGAGAGACCGCCTGCAGTGAATTTCCGGCGTATAATTTAAGGACAAAAATTATTTTTTATTTAAACAATTAATTGTAAAATTCTGATAACAATAAATTAGAGAAAATGGTAATGCCGTAATGTTAAAACCCTCGTTACTTTCTCATACTTTTTTTCACCAAATGGCACGATCTATATATCAAAATCGGTCGTCTCGACGAGAGAAATGCATCCACGCGACTGGATTTGGGAGATTTGGTCTTTTTGACCGGAATTAGCAGAAAACACAGTTTATTGTAATTCAGTCATGAATTATTAAATACGATGATTATGGCATGATTTTGCGAGTTGAAAACGATCTATTTTGCACGAAGAAATGAAGGAGGAGTGACCGCCTCTGGTGAATTTCAGGCGTATAATTTTTGGATAAAATTTATTCTTTATTTAACCAATTAATTGTAAAATGCAGATAACAATAAACTAGAGAAAATGGTAATGCCGTTATGTTAAAACCATCGTAACTTTCTCATCCTTTTTTTCACCAAATGGCACGATATTTATATCAAAATCGCTCGTCTCAACGAGAGAATTGCAGCCACGCGACTAGATTTGGAAGAGTTGGTCTTTTTAACCCGAATTAACATAAAATACAGTTTATTGTAATTTAGTCATGAATTATTAAATACGATAATTATGGCATGATTTTGCGCGTTGAAAACGAACTATTTTGCGCGAAGAAATGAAGGAGGAGAGACCGACTCCAGTGAATTTCTGGCGTATAATTTAAGGATAAAAGTTATTCATTATTTAACCATATAATTGTAAAATGCACAAAACAATAAACTAGAGAAAATGGTAATGCCGTTATGTTAAAATCTTCGTAAATTTCTCATACTTTCACCAAATGGCACGTTTTTTATATCAAAATCGCTCGCCTCGACGACAGGAATACAGCCTCGTGACTGGATTTGGAAGATTTGGTCTTTTTAGCCCGAATTAATAGAAAATACAGTTTATTATAATTTAGTCATGAATTATTAAATACGATGATTATGGTTGCGCGAAGAAATGAAGAAGGAGAGACCGCCTCCAGTGAATTTCCGGCGTATAATTTAAGGATAAAAATTATTCTTTATTTAACCAATTAATTGTAATATTCAGATAACAATAAATTAGAGAAAATGGTAATGCCGTAATGTTAAAACCCTCGTTACTTTCTCAGACTTTTTTTCACCAAATGGCACGATCTATATATCAAAATCGCTCGTCTCGATGAGAGAAATGAAGCCACGCGACTCGATTTGGAAGATTTGGTATTTTTGACCCGAATTTGCAGAAAATACAGTTTATTGTAATTTTGTCATCAATTATTATATACGATGATTATGGCATGATTTTGCGAGTTGAAAACGATCTATTTTGCGCGAAGAAATGAAGGAGGAGAGACCGCCTCCAGTGAATTTCAGGCGTATAATTTTTGGATAAAATTTATTCTTTATTTAACCAATTAATTGTAAAATGCAGATAACAATAAACTAGAGAAAATGGTAATGCCGTTATGTTAAAACCCTCGTAACTTTCTCATCCTTTTTTTCACCAAATGGCACGATCTATATATCAAAATCGCTCGTCTCGATGAGAGAAATGCAGCCACGCCACTGGATTTGGAAGATTTGGTATTTTTGACCCGAATTTACAGAAAATACAGTTACTGTAATTTAGTCATCAATTATTATATACGATGATTATGGCATGATTTTGCGAGTTGAAAACGATCTATTTTGCGCGAAGAAATGAAGGAGGAGAGACCGCCGCCAGTGAATTTCAGGCGTATAATTTTTGGATAAAATTTATTCTTTATTTAACTAATTAATTGTAAAATGCAGATAACAATAAACTAGAGAAAATGGTAATGCCGTTATATTAAAACCCTCGTAACTTTCTCATCCTTTTTTTCACCAAATGGCACGATATTTATATCAAAATCGCTCGTCTCAACGAGAGAATTGCAGCCACGCGACTAGATTTGGAAGAGTTGGTCATTTTGACCCGAATTAACATAAAATACAGTTTATTGTAATTTAGTCATGAATTATTAATTACGATAATTATGGCATGATTTTGCGGGTTCAAAACGACATATTTTGCGCGAAGAAATGAAGGAGGAGAGACCGCCTCCAGTGAATTTCTGGCGTATAATTTAAGGATAAAAGTTATTCATTATTTAACCATATAATTGAAAAATGCACAAAACAATAAACTAGAGAAAATGGTAATGCCGTTATGTTAAAATCTTCGTAACTTTCTCATACTTTCGCCAAATGGCACGTTTTTTATATCAAAATCGCTCGCCTCGACGAGAGGAATACAGCCTCGTGACTGGATTTGGAAGATTTGGTCTTTTTAGCCCGAATTAATAGAAAATACAGTTTATTATAATTTAGTCATGAATTATTAAATACGATGATTATGGCATGATTTTGCGAGTTGAAAACGTCCTATTTTGCGCGATGAAATGAAGAAGGAGAGACCGCCTCCAGTGAATTTCCGGCGTATAATTTAAGGATAAAAATTATTCTTTATTTAACCAATTAATTGTAATATTCAGATAACAATAAATTAGAGAAAATGGTAATGCCGTAATGTTAAAACCCTCGTTACTTTCTCAGACTTTTTTTCACCAAATGGCACGATCTATATATCAAAATCGCTCGTCTCGATGAGAGAAATGCAGCCACGCGACTGGATTTGGAAGATTTGGTATTTTTGACCCGAATTTGCAGAAAATACAGTTTATTGTAATTTAGTCATCAATTATTATATACGATGATTATGGCATGATTTTGCGAGTTGAAAACGATCTATTTTGCGCGAAGAAATGAAGGAGGAGAGACTGCCTCCAGTGAATTTCAGGCGTATAATTTTTGGATAAAATTTATTCTTTATTTGACCAATTAATTGTAAAATGCAGATAACAATAAACTAGAGAAAATGGTAATGCCGTTATGTTAAAACCCTCGTAACTTTCTCATCCTTTTTTTCACCAAATGGCACGATCTATATATCAAAATCGCTCGTCTCGATGAGAGAAATGCAGCCACGCGACTGGATTTGGGAGATTTGGTCTTTTTGACCCGAATTAGCAGAAAACACAGTTTATTGTAATTCAGTCAACAATTATTATATACGATGATTATGGCATGATTTTGCGAGTTGAAAACGATCTATTTTGCGCGAAGAAATGAAGGAGGAGAGACCGCCTCCGGTGAATTTCAGGCGTATAATTTTTGGATAAAATTTATTCTTTATTTTACCAATTAATTGTAAAATGCAGATAACAATAAACTAGAGAAAATGGTAATGCCGTTATGTTAAGACCCTCGTAACTTTCTCATCCTTTTTTTCACCAAATGGCACGATATTTATATCAAAATCGCTCGTCTCAACGAGAGAATTGCAGCCACGCGACTAGATTTGGAAGAGTTGGTCTTTTTAACCCGAATTAACATAAAATGCAGTTTATTGTAATTTAGTCATGAATTATTAAATACGATAATTATGGCATGATTTTGCGGGTTGAAAACGACATATTTTGCGCGAAGAAATGAAGGAGGAGAGACCTCCTCCAGTGAATTTCTGGCGTATAATTTAAGGATAAAAGTTATTCATTATTTAACCATATAATTGTAAAATGCACAAAACAATAAACTAGAGAAAATTGTAATGCCGTTATGTTAAAATCTTCGTAACTTTCTCATACTTTCACCAAATGGCACGTTTTTTATATCAAAATCGCTCGCCTCGACGACAGGAATACAGCCTCGTGACTGGATTTGGAAGATTTGGTCTTTTTAGCCCGAATTAATAGAAAATACAGTTTATTATAATTTAATCATGAATTATTAAATACGATGATTATGGCATGATTTTGTGAGTTGAAAACGTCCTATTTTGCGCGATGAAATGAAGAAGGAGAGACCGCCTCCAGTGAATTTCCGGCGTATAATTTAAGGATAAAAATTATTCTTTATTTAACCAATTAATTGTAATATTCCGATAACAATAAATTAGAGAAAATGGTAATGCCGTAATGTTAAAACCCTCATTACTTTCTCAGACTTTTTTTCACCAAATGGCACGATCTATATATCAAAATCGCTCGTCTCGATGAGAGAAATGCAGCCACGCGACTGGATTTGGAAGATTTGGTATTTTAGTCCCGAATTTGCAGAAAATATAGTTTATTGTAATTTAGTCATCAATTATTATACACGATGATTATGGCATGATTTTGCGAGTTGAAGACGATCTATTTTGCGCGAAGAAATGAAGGAGGAGAGACCGCCTCCAGTGAATTTCAGGTGTATAATTGTTGGATAAAATTTATTCTTTATTTAACCAATTAATTGTAAAATGCAGATAACAATAAACTAGAGAAAATGGTAATGCCATTATGTTAAAACCCTCGTAACTTTCTCATCCTTTTTTTCACCAAATGGCACGATCTATATATCAAAATCGCTCGTCTCGATGAGAGAAATGCAGCCACGCGACTGGATTTGGATGATTTGGTATTTTTGACCCGAATTTGCGGAAAATACAGTTTATTGTAATTTAGTCATCAATTATTATATACGATGACTATCGCATGATTTTGCGAGTTGAAAACGATCTATTTTGCGCGAAGAAATGAAGGAGGAGAGACCGCCGCCAGTGAATTTCAGGCGTATAATTTTTGGATAAAATGTATTCTTTATTTAACCAATTAATTGTAAAATGCAGATAACAATAAACTAGAGAAAATGGTAATGCCGTTATGTTAAAACCCTCGTAACTTTCTCATCCTTTTTTTCACCAAATGGCACGATATTTATATCAAAATCGCTCGTCTCAACGAGAGAATTGCAGCCAGGCGTCTAGATTTGGAAGAGTTGGTCTTTTTAACCCGAATTAACATAAAATACAGTTTATTGTAATTTAGTCATGAATTATTAAATACGATAATTATGGCATGATTTTGCGGGTTGAAAACGACATATTTTGCGCGAAGAAATGAAGGAGGACAGACCGCCTCCAGTGAATTTCTGGCGTATAATTTAAGGATAAAAGTTATTCATTATTTAACCATATAATTGTAAAATGCACAAAACAATAAACTAGAGAAAATGGTAATGCCGTTATGTTAAAATCTTCGTAACTTTCTCATACTTTCACCAAATGGCACGTTTTTTATATCAAAATCGCTCGCCTCGACGACAGGAATACAGCCTCGTGACTGGATTTGGAAGGTTTGGTCTTTTTAGCCCGAATTAATAGAAAATACAGTTTATTATAATTTAGTCATGAATTATTAAATACGATGATTATGGCATGATTTTGCGAGTTGAAAACGTCCTATTTTGCGCGAAGAAATGAAGAAGGAGAGACCGCCTTCAGTGAATTTCCAGCGTATAATTTAAGGATAAAAATTATTCTTTATTTAACCAATTAATTGTAATATTCAGATAACAATAAATTAGAGAAAATGGTAATGCCGTAATGTTAAAAACCTCGTTACTTTCTCAGACTTTTTTTCACCAAATGGCACGATCTATATATCAAAATCGCTCGTCTCGATGAGAGAAATGCAGCCACGCGACTGGATTTGGAAGATTTGGTATTTTTGACCCGAATTTGCAGAAAATACAGTTTATTGTAATTTAGTCATCAATTATTATATACGATGATTATGGCATGATTTTGCGAGTTGAAAACGATCTATTTTGCGCGAAGAAATGAAGGAGGAGAGACTGCCTCCAGTGAATTTCAGGCGTATAATTTTTGGATAAAATTTATTCTCTATTTAACCATATAATTGTAAAATGCACAAAACAATAAACTAGAGAAAATGGTAATGCCGTTATCTTAAAATCTTCGTAACTTTCTCATACTTTCACCAAATGGCACGTTTTTTATATCAAAATCGCTCGCCTCGACGACAGGAATACAGCCTCGTGACTGGATTTGGAAGATTTGGTCTTTTTAGCCCGAATTAATAGAAAATACAGTTTATTATAATTTAATCATGAATTATTAAATACGATGATTATGGCATGATTTTGCGAGTTGAAAACGTCCTATTTTGCGCGATGAAATGAAGAAGGAGAGACCGCCTCCAGTGAATTTCCGGCGTATAATTTAAGGATAAAAATTATTCTTTATTTAACCAATTAATTGTAATATTCAGATAACAATAAATTAGAGAAAATGGTAATGCCGTAATGTTAAAACCCTCATTACTTTCTCAGACTTTTTTTCACCAAATGGCACGATCTATATATCAAAATCGCTCGTCTCGATGAGAGAAATGCAGCCACGCGACTGGATTTGGAAGATTTGGTATTTTAGTCCCGAATTTGCAGAAAATATAGTTTATTGTAATTTAGTCATCAATTATTATACACGATGATTATGGCATGATTTTGCGAGTTGAAGACGATCTATTTTGCGCGAAGAAATGAAGGAGGAGAGACCGCCTCCAGTGAATTTCAGGTGTATAATTGTTGGATAAAATTTATTCTTTATTTAACCAATTAATTGTAAAATGCAGATAACAATAAACTAGAGAAAATGGTAATGCCGTTATGTTAAAACCCTCGTAACTTTCTCATCCTTTTTTTCACCAAATGGCACGATATTTATATCAAAATCGCTCGTCTCAACGAGAGAATTGCAGCCACGCGACTAGATTTGGAAGAGTTCGTCTTTTTAACCCGAATTAACATAAAATACAGTTTATTGTAATTTAGTCATGAATTATTAATTACGATAATTATGGCATGATTTTGCGGGTTGAAAACGACATATTTTGCGCGAAGAAATGAAGGAGGAGAGACCGCCTCCAGTGAATTTCTGGCGTATGATTTAAGGATAAAAGTTATTCATTATTTAACCATATAATTGTAAAATGCACAAAACAATAAACTAGAGAAAATGGTAATGCCGTTATGTTAAAATCTTCGTAACTTTCTCATACTTTCGCCAAATGGCACGTTTTTTATATCAAAATCGCTCGCCTCGACGAGAGGAATACAGCCTCGTGACTGGATTTGGAAGATTTGGTCTTTTTAGCCCGAATTAATAGAAAATACAGTTTATTATAATTTAGTCATGAATTATTAAATAAGATGATTATGGCATGATTTTGCGAGTTGAAAACGTCCTATTTTGCGCGATGAAATGAAGAAGGAGAGACCGCCTCCAGTGAATTTCCGGCGTATAATTTAAGGATAAAAATTATTCTTTATTTAACCAATTAATTGTAATATTCAGATAACAATAAATTAGAGAAAATGGTAATGCCGTAATGTTAAAACCCTCGTTACTTTCTCAGACTTTTTTTCACCAAATGGCACGATCTATATATCAAAATCGCTCGTCTCGATGAGAGAAATGCAGCCACGCGACTGGATTTGGAAGATTTGGTATTTTTGACCCGAATTTGCAGAAAATACAGTTTATTGTAATTTAGTCATCAATTATTATATACGATGATTATGGCATGATTTTGCGAGTTGAAAACGATCTATTTTGCGCGAAGAAATGAAGGAGGAGAGACTGCCTCCAGTGAATTTCAGGCGTATAATTTTTGGATAAAATGTATTCTCTATTTAACCATATAATTGTAAAATGCACAAAACAATAAACTAGAGAAAATGGTAATTCCGTTATCTTAAAATCTTCGTAACTTTCTCATACTTTCACCAAATGGCACGCTTTTTATATCAAAATCGCTCGCCTCGACGACAGGAATACAGCCTCGTGACTGGATTTGGAAGATTTGGTCTTTTTAGCCCGAATTAATAGAAAATACAGTTTATTATAATTTAATCATGAATTATTAAATACGATGATTATGGCATGATTTTGCGAGTTGAAAACGTCCTATTTTGCGCGATGAAATGAAGAAGGAGAGACCGCCTCCAGTGAATTTCCGGCGTATAATTTAAGGATAAAAATTATTCTTTATTTAACCAATTAATTGTAATATTCAGATAACAATAAATTAGAGAAAATGGTAATGCCGTAATGTTAAAACCCTCATTACTTTCTCAGACTTTTTTTGACCAAATGGCACGATCTATATATCAAAATCGCTCGTCTCGATGAGAGAAATGCAGCCACGCGACTGGATTTGGAAGATTTGGTATTTTTGACCCGAATTTGCAGAAAATATAGTTTATTGTAATTTAGTCATCAATTATTATATACGATGATTATGGCATGATTTTGCAAGTTGAAAACGATCTATTTTGCGCGAAGAAATGAAGGAGGAGAGACTGCCTCCAGTGAATTTCAGGCGTATAATTTTTGGATAAAATTTATTCTTTATTTAACCAATTAATTGTAAAATGCAGATAACAATAAACTAGAGAAAATGGTAATGCCGTTATGTTAAAACCCTCGTAACTTTCTCATCCTTTTTTTCACCAAATGGCACGATCTATATATCAAAATCACTCGTCTCGATGAGAGAAATGCAGCCACGCGACTGGATTTGGAAGATTTGGTATTTTTGACCCGAATTTGCGTAAAATACAGTTTATTGTAATTTAGTCATCAAATATTATATACGATGACTATGGCATGATTTTGCGAGTCGAAAACGATCTATTTTGCGCGAAGAAATGAAGGAGGAGAGACCGCCGCCAGTGAATTTCAGGCGTATAATTTTTGGATAAAATTTATTCTTTATTTTACCAATTAATTGTAAAATGCAGATAACAATAAACTAGAGAAAATGGTAATGCCGTTATGTTAAGACCCTCGTAACTTGCTCATCCTTTTTTTCACCAAATGGCACGATATTTATATCAAAATCGCTCGTCTCAACGAGAGAATTGTAGCCACGCGACTAGATTTGGTAAAGTTGGTCTTTTTAACCCGAATTAACATAAAATACAGTTTACTGTAATTTAGTCATGAATTATTAAACACGATAATTATGGCATGATTTTGCGGGTTGAAAACGACATATTTTGCGCGAAGAAATGAAGGAGGAGAGACCGCCTCCAGTGAATTTATGGCGTATAATTTAAGGAAAAAAGTTATTCATTATTTAACCATATAATTGTAAAATGCACAAAACAATAAACTAGAGAAAATGGTAATGCCGTTATGTTAAAATCTTCGTAACTTTCTCATACTTTCACCAAATGGCACGTTTTTTATATCAAAATCGCTCGCCTCGACGAGAGGAATACAGCCTCGTGACTGGATTTGGAAGATTTGGTCTTTTTAGCCCGAATTAATAGAAAATACTGTTTATTATAATTTAGTCATGAATTATTAAATACGATGATTATGGCATGATTTTGCGAGTTGAAAACGTCCTATTTTGCGCGATGAAATGAAGAAGGAGAGACCGCCTCCAGTGAATTTCCGGCGTATAATTTAAGGATAAAAAATATTCTTTATTTAACCAATTAATTGTAATATTCAGATAACAATAAATTAGAGAAAATGGTAATGCCGTAATGTTAAAACCTTCGTTACTTTCTCAGACTTGTTTTCACCAAATGGCACGATCTATATATCAAAATCGCTCGTCTCGATAAGAGAAATGCAGCCATGCGACTGGATTTGGAAGATTTGGTATTTTTGACCCGAATTTGCAGAAAATACAGTTTATTGTAATTTAGTCATCAATTATTATATACGATGATTATGGCATGATTTTGCGAGTTGAAAACGATCTATTTTGCGCGAAGAAATGAAGGAGGAGAGACTGCCTCCAGTGAATTTCAGGCGTATAATTTTTGGATAAAATTTATTCTTTATTTAACCAATTAATTGTAAAATGCAGATAACAATAAACTAGAGAAAATGGTAATGCCGTTATGTTAAAACCCTCGTAACTTTCTCATCCTTTTTTTCAACAAATGGCACGATCTATATATCAAAATCGCTCGTCTCGATGAGAGAAATGCAGCCACGCGACTGGATTTGGAAGATTTGGTATTTTTGACCCGAATTTGCAGAAAATACAGTTTATTGTAATTTAGTCATCAATTATTATATACGATGATTATGGCATGATTTTGCGAGTTGAAAACGATCTATTTTGCGCGAAGAAATGAAGGAGGAGAGACCGCCGCCAGTGAATTTCAGGCGTATAATTTTTGGATAAAATTTATTCTTTATTTAACCAATTAATTGTAAAACGCAGATAACAATAAACTAGAGAAAATGGTAATGCCGTTATGTTAAAACCCTCGTAACTTTCTCATCTTTTTTTTCACCAAATGGCACGATATTTATATCAAAATCGCTCGTCTCAACGAGAGAATTGCAGCCACGCGACTAGATTTGGAAGAGTTAATCTTTTTAACCCGAATTAACATAAAATACAGTTTATTGTAATTTAGTCATGAATTATTAAATACGATAATTATGGCATGATTTTGGGGGTTGAAAACGACATATTTTGCGCGAAGAAATGAAGGAGGAGAGACCGCCTCCAGTGAATTTCTGGGGTATAATTTAAGTATAAAAGTTATTCATTATTTAACCATATAATTGTAAAATGCACAAAACAATAAACTAGAGAAAATGGTAATGCCGTTATGTTAAAATCTTCGTAACTTTCTCATACTTTGACCAAATGGCACGTTTTTTATATCAAAATCGCTCGCCTCGACGACAGGAATACAGCCTCGTGACTGGATTTGGAAGATTTGGTCTTTTTAGCCCGAATTAATAGAAAATACAGTTTATTATAATTTAGTCATGAATTATTAAATACGATGATTATGGCATGATTTTGCGAGTTGAAAACGTCCTATTTTGCGCGATGAAATGAAGAAGGAGAGACCGTCTCCAGTGAATTTCCGGCGTATAATTTAAGGATAAAAATTATTCTTTATTTAACAAATTAATTGTAATATTCAGATAACAATAAATTAGAGAAAATGGTAATGCCGTAATGTTAAAACCCTCGTTACTTTCTCAGACTTTTTTTCACCAAATGGCACGATCTATATATCAAAATCGCTCGTCTCGATGAGAGAAATGCAGCCACGCGACTGGATTTGGAAGATTTGGTATTTTTGACCCGAATTTGCAGAAAATACACTTTATTGTAATTTAGTCATCAATTATTATATACGATGATTATGGCATGATTTTGCGAGTTGAAAACGATCTATTTTGCGCGATGAAATGAAGGAGGAGAGACTGCCTCCAGTGAATTTCAGGCGTATAATTTTTGGATAAAATTTATTCTTTATTTAACCAATTAATTGTAAAATGCAGATAACAATAAACTAGAGAAAATGGTAATGCCGTTATGTTAAAACCCTCGTAACTTTCTCATCCTTTTTTTCAACAAATGGCACGATCTATATATCAAAATCGCTCGTCTCGATGAGAGAAATGCAGCCACGCGACTGGATTTGGAAGATTTGGTATTTTTGACCCGAATTTGCAGAAAATACAGTTTATTGTAATTTAGTCATCAATTATTATATACGATGATTATGGCATGATTTTGCGAGTTGAAAACGATCTATTTTGCGCGAAGAAATGAAGGAGGAGAGACCGCCGCCAGTGAATTTCAGGCGTATAATTTTTGGATAAAATTTATTCTTTATTTAACCAATTAATTGTAAAACGCAGATAACAATAAACTAGAGAAAATGGTAATGCCGTTATGTTAAAACCCTCGTAACTTTCTCATCATTTTTTTCACCAAATGGCACGATATTTATATCAAAATCGCTCGTCTCAACGAGAGAATTGCAGCCACGCGACTAGATTTGGAAGAGTTGGTCTTTTTAACCCGAATTAACATAAAATACAGTTTATTGTAATTTAGTCATGAATTATTAAATACGATAATTATGTCATGATTTTGCGGGTTGAAAACGACATATTTTGCGCGAAGAAATGAAGGAGGAGAGACCGCCTCCAGTGAATTTCTGGCGTATAATTTAAGGATAAAAGTTTTTCATTATTTAACCATATAATTGTAAAATGCACAAAACAATAAACTAGAGAAAATGGTAATTCCGTTATGTTAAAATCTTCGTAACTTTCTCATACTTTCACCAAATGGCACGTTTTTTATATCAAAATCGCTCGCCTCGACGACAGGAATACAGCCTCGTGACTGGATTTGGAAGGTTTGGTCTTTTTAGCCCGAATTAATAGAAAATACAGTTTATTACAATTCAGTCATGAATTATTAAATACGATGATTATGGCATGATTTTGCGAGTTGAAAACGTCCTATTTTGCGCGAAGAAATGAAGAAGGAGAGACCGCCTCCAGTGAATTTCCGGCGTATAATTTAAGGATAAAAATTATTCTTTATTTAACCAATTAATTGTAATATTCTGATAACAATAAATTAGAGAAAATGGTAATGCCGTTATGTTAAAACCCTCGTAACTTTCTCATCCTTTTTTTCACCAAATGGCACGATATTTATATCAAAATCGCTCGTCTCAACGAGAGAATTGCAGCCACGCGACTAGATTTGGAAGAGTTGGTCTTTTTAACCCGAATTAACATAAAATACAGTTTATTGTAATTTAGTCATGAATTATTAAATACGATAATTATGTCATGATTTTGCGGGTTGAAAACGACATATTTTGCGCGAAGAAATGAAGGAGGAGAGACCGCCTCCAGTGAATTTCTGGCGTATAATTTAAGGATAAAAGTTTTTCATTATTTAACCATATAATTGTAAAATGCACAAAACAATAAACTAGAGAAAATGGTAATTCCGTTATGTTAAAATCTTCGTAACTTTCTCATACTTTCACCAAATGGCACGTTTTTTATATCAAAATCGCTCGCCTCGACGACAGGAATACAGCCTCGTGACTGGATTTGGAAGATTTGGTCTTTTTAGCCCGAATTAATAGAAAATACAGTTTATTACAATTCAGTCATGAATTATTAAATACGATGATTATGGCATGATTTTGCGAGTTGAAAACGTCCTATTTTGCGCGAAGAAATGAAGAAGGAGAGACCGCCTCCAGTGAATTTCCGGCGTATAATTTAAGGATAAAAATTATTCTTTATTTAACCAATTAATTGTAATATTCTGATAACAATAAATTAGAGAAAATGGTAATGCCGTTATGTTAAAACCCTCGTAACTTTCTCATCCTTTTTTTCACCAAATGGCACGATATTTATATCAAAATCGCTCGTCTCAACGAGAGAATTGCAGCCACGCGACTAGATTTGGAAGAGTTGGTCTTTTTAACCCGAATTAACATAAAATACAGTTTATTGTAATTTAGTCATGAATTATTAAATACGATAATTATGTCATGATTTTGCGGGTTGAAAACGACATATTTTGCGCGAAGAAATGAAGGAGGAGAGACCGCCTCCAGTGAATTTCTGGCGTATAATTTAAGGATAAAAGTTATTCATTATTTAACCATATAATTGTAAAATGCACAAAACAATAAACTAGAGAAAATGGTAATTCCGTTATGTTAAAATCTTCGTAACTTTCTCATACTTTCACCAAATGGCACGTTTTTTATATCAAAATCGCTCGCCTCGACGACAGGAATACAGCCTCGTGACTGGATTTGGAAGGTTTTGTCTTTTTAGCCCGAATTAATAGAAAATACAGTTTATTATAATTTAGTCATGAATTATTAAATACGATGATTATGGCATGATTTTGCGAGTTGAAAACGTCCTATTTTGCGCGAAGAAATGAAGAAGGAGAGACCGCCTCCATTGAATTTCCAGCGTATAATTTAAGGATAAAAATAATTCTTTATTTAACCAATTAATTGTAATATTCAGATAACAATAAATTAGAGAAAATGGTAATGCCGTAATGTTAAAACCCTCGTTACTTTCTCAGACTTTTTTTCACCAAATGGCACGATCTATATATCAAAATCGCTCGTCTCGATGAGAGAAATGCAGCCACGTGACTGGATTTGGAAGATTTTGTATTTTTGACCCGAATTTGCAGAAAATACAGTTTATTGTAATTTAGTCATCAATTATTATATACGATGATTATGGCATGATTTTGCGAGTTGAAAACGATCTATTTTGCGCGAAGAAATGAAGGAGTGGAGACCGCCTCCAGTGAATTTCAGGCGTATAATTTTTGGATAAAATTTATTCTTTATTTAACCAATTAATTGTAAAATGCAGATAACAATAAACTAGAGAAAATGGTAATGCCGTTATGTTAAAACCCTCGTAACTTTCTCATCCTTTTTTTCACCAAATGGCACGATATTTATATCAAAATCGCTCGTCTCAACGAGAGAATTGCAGCCACGCGACTAGATTTGGAAGAGTTGGTCTTTTTAACCCGAATTAACATAAAATACAGTTTATTGTAATTTAGTCATGAATTATTAAATACAATAATTATGGCATGATTTTGCGGGTTGAAAACAACCTATTTTGCGCGAAGAAATGAAGGAGGAGAGACCGCCTCCAGTGAATTTCTGGCGTATAATTTAAGGATAAAAGTTATTCATTATTTAACCATATAATTGTAAAATGCACAAAACAATAAACTAGAGAAAATGGTAATGCCGTTATGTTAAAATCTTCGTAACTTTCTCATACTTTCACCAAATGGCACGTTTTTTATATCAAAATCGCTCGCCTCGACGACAGGAATACAGCCTCGTGACTGGATTTGGAAGATTTGGTCTTTTTAGCCCGAATTAATAGAAAATACAGTTTATTACAATTCAGTCATGAATTATTAAATACGATGATTATGGCATGATTTTGCGAGTTGAAAACGTCCTATTTTGCGCGAAGAAATGAAGAAGGAGAGACCACCTCCAGTGAATTTCCGGCGTATAATTTAAGGATAAAAATTATTCTTTATTTAACCAATTAATTGTAATATTCTGATAACAATAAATTAGAGAAAATGGTAATGCCGTTATGTTAAAACCCTCGTAACTTTCTCATCCTTTTTTTCACCAAATGGCACGATATTTATATCAAAATCGCTCGTCTCAACGAGAGAATTGCTGCCACGCGACTAGATTTGGAAGAGTTGGTCTTTTTAACCCGAATTAACATAAAATATAGTTTATTGTAATTTAGTCATGAATTATTAAATACGATAATTATGGCATGATTTTGCGGGTTGAGAACGACATATTTTGCGCGAAGAAATGAAGGAGGAGAGACCGCCTCCAGTGAATTTCTGGCGTATAATTTAAGGATAAAAGTTATTCATTATTTAACCATATAATTGTAAAATTCACAAAACAATAAACTAGAGAAAATGGTAATGCCGTTATGTTAAAATCTTCGTAACTTTATCATACTTTCACCAAATGGCACGTTTTTTATATCAAAATCGCTCGTCTCGACGACAGGAATACAGCCTCGTGACTGGATTTGGAAGATTTGGTCTTATTAGCCCGAATTAATAGAAAATACAGTTTATTATAATTTAGTCATGAATTATTAAATACGATGATTATGGCATGATTTTGCGAGTTGAAAACGTCCTATTTTGCGCGAAGAAATGAAGAAGGAGAGACCGCCTCCAGTGAATTTCCGGCGTATAATTTAAGGATAAAAGTTATTCATTATTTAACCATATAAATGTAAAATGCACAAAACAATAAACTAGAGAAAATGGTAATGCCGTTATGTTAAAATCTTCGTAACTTTCTCATACTTTCACCAAATGGCACGTTTTTTATATCAAAATCGCTCGCCTCGACGACAGGAATACAGCCTCGTGACTGGATTTGGAAGATTTGGTCTTATTAGCCCAAATTAATAGAAAATAAAGTTTATTATAATTTAGTCATGAATTATTAAATACGATGATTATGGCATGATTTTGCGAGTTGAAAACGTCCTATTTTGCGCGAAGAAATGAAGAAGGAGAGACCGCCTCCAGTGAATTTCCGGCGCATAATTTAAGGATAAAAGTTATTCATTATTTGACCATATAAATGTAAAATGCACAAAACAATAAACTAGAGAAAATGGTAATGCCGTTATGTTAAAATTTTCGTAACTTTCTCATACTTTCACCAAATGGCACGTTTTTTATATCAAAATCGCTCGCCTCGACGACAGGAATACAGCCTCGTGACTGGATTTGGAAGATTTGGTCTTTTTAGCCCGAATTAATAGAAAATACAGTTTATTACAATTCAGTCATGAATTATTAAATACGATGATTATGGCATGATTTTGCGAGTTGAAAACGTCCTATTTTGCGCGAAGAAATGAAGAAGGAGAGACCGCCTCCAGTGAATTTCCGGCGTATAATTTAAGGATAAAAATTATTCTTTATTTAACCAATTAATTGTAATATTCTGATAACAATAAATTAGAGAAAATGGTAATGCCGTTATGTTAAAACCCTCGTAACTTTCTCATCCTTTTTTTCACCAAATGGCACGATATTTATATCAAAATCGCTCGTCTCAACGAGAGAATTGCTGCCACGCGACTAGATTTGGAAGAGTTGGTCTTTTTAACCCGAATTAACATAAAATATAGTTTATTGTAATTTAGTCATGAATTATTAAATACGATAATTATGGCATGATTTTGCGGGTTGAGAACGACATATTTTGCGCGAAGAAATGAAAGAGGAGAGACCGCCTCCAGTGAATTTCTGGCGTATAATTTAAGGATAAAAGTTATTCATTATTTAACCATATAATTGTAAAATGCACAAAACAATAAACTAGAGAAAATGGTAATGCCGTTATGTTAAAATCTTCGTAACTTTCTCATACTTTCACCAAATGGCACGTTTTTTATATCAAAATCGCTCGTCTCGACGACAGGAATACAGCCTCGTGACTGGATTTGGAAGATTTGGTCTTATTAGCCCGAATTAATAGAAAATACAGTTTATTATAATTTAGTCATGAATTATTAAATACGATGATTATGGCATGATTTTGCGAGTTGAAAACGTCCTATTTTGCGCGAAGAAATGAAGAAGGAAAGACCGCCTCCGGTGAATTTTCGGCGTATAATTTAAGGATAAAAATTATTCTTTATTTAACCAATTAATTGTAATATTCAGATAACAATAAATTAGAGAAAATGGTAATGTCGTAATGTTAAAACCCTCGTTACTTTCTCAGACTTTTTTTCACCAAATGGCACGATCTATATATCAAAATCGCTCGTCTCGATGAGAGAAATGCAGCCACGCGACTGGATTTGGAAGATTTGGTATTTTTGACCCGAATTTGCAGAAAATATAGTTTATTGTAATTTAGTCATCAATTATTATATACGATGATTATGGCATGATTTTGCGAGTTGAAAACGATCTATTTTGCGCGAAGAAATGAAGGAGGAGAGACCGCCTCCGGTGAATTCCAGGCGTATAATTTTAGGATAAAATTTATTCTTTATTTAACCAATTAATTGTAAAATGCAGATAACAATAAACTATAGAAAATGGTAATGCCGTTATGTTAAAACCCTCGTAACTTTCTCATCCTTTTTTTCACCAAATGGCACGATCTTTATATCAAAATCGCTAGTCTCAACGAGAGAACTGCAGCCACGCGACTAGATTTGGAAGAGTTGGTCTTTTTAACCCGAATTAACATAAAATAAAGTTTATTGTAATTTAGTCATGAATTATTAAATACGGTAATTATGGCATAATTTTGCGGGTTGAAAACGACCTATTTTGCGCGAAGAAATGAAGGAGGAGAGACCGCCTCCAGTGAATTTCTGGAGTATAATTTAAGGATAAAAGTTATTCATTATTTAACCAATTAATTGTAAAATGCACAAAACAATAAACTAGAGAAAATGGTAATGCCGTTATGTTAAAATCTTCGTAACTTTCTCATCCTTTTCTTCACCAAATGGCACGATCTTTATATCAAAATCGCTCGTCTCGATGAGAGAAACGCAGCCACGCGACTGGATTTGGATGATTTGGTCTTTTTGACCCGAATTACAAGAAAATACATTTTATTGTAATTTAGTCATAAATTACTATATACGATGATTATGGCATGATTTTGAGAGTTGAAAACGATCTATTTTGCGCGAAGAAATGTAGGTGGAGAGACCGCCTCCAGTGAATTCCAGGCGTATAATTTTAGGATAAAATTTATTCTTTATTTAACCAATTAATTGTAAAATGCAGATAACAATAAACTAGAGAAAATGGTAATGCCGTTTTGTTAAAACCCTCGTAACTTTCTCATCCTTTTTTTCACCAAATGGCACGATCTTTATATCAAAATCGCTAGTCTCAACGAGAGAACTGCAGCCACGCGACTAGATTTGGAAGAGTTGGTCTTTTTAACCCGAATTAACATAAAATAAAGTTTATTGTAATTTAGTCATGAATTATTAAATACGGTAATTATGGCATAATTTTGCGGGTTGAAAACGACATATTTTGCGCGAAGAAATGAAGGAGGAGAGACCGCCTCCAGTGAATTTCTGGAGTATAATTTAAGGATAAAAGTTATTCATTATTTAACCAATTAATTGTAAAATGCACAAAACAATAAACTAGAGAAAATGGTAATGCCGTTATGTTAAAATCTTCGTAACTTTCTCATCCTTTTTTTCACCAAATGGCACGATCTTTATATCAAAATCGCTCGTCTCGATGAGAGAAACGCAGCCACGCGACTGGATTTGGAAGATTTGGTCTTTTTGACCCGAATTAGCAGAAAATACAATTTATTGTAATTTAGTCATAAATTACTATATACGATGATTATGGCATGATTTTGAGAGTTGAAAACGATCTATTTTGCGCGAAGAAATGTAGGTGGAGAGACCGCCTCCAGTGAATTCCAGGCGTATAATTTTAGGATAAAATTTATTCTTTATTTAACCAATTAATTGTAAAATGCAGATAACAATAAACTAGAGAAAATGGTAATGCCGTTATGTTAAAACCCTCGTAACTTTCTCATCCTTTTTTTCACCAAATGGCACGATCTTTATATCAAAATCGCTCGTCTCGATGAGAGAAACGCAGCCACGCGACTGGATTTGGAAGATTTGGTCTTTTTGACCCGAATTAGAAGAAAATACATTTTATTGTAATTTAGTCATAAATTACTATATACGATGATTATGGCATGATTTTGAGAGTTGAAAACGATCTATTTTGCGCGAAGAAATGTAGGTGGAGAGACCGCCTCCAGTGAATTCCAGGCGTATAATTTTAGGATAAAATTTATTCTTTATTTAACCAATTAATTGTAAAATGCAGATAACAATAAACTAGAGAAAATGGTAATGCCGTTTTGTTAAAACCCTCGTAACTTTCTCATCCTTTTTTTCACCAAATGGCACGATCTTTATATCAAAATCGCTAGTCTCAAAGAGAGAACTGCAGCCACGCGACTAGATTTGGAAGAGTTGGTCTTTTTAACCCGAATTAATATAAAATAAAGTTTATTGTAATTTAGTCATGAATTATTAAATACGGTAATTATGGCATAATTTTGCGGGTTGAAAACGACCTATTTTGCGCGAAGAAATGAAGGAGGAGAGATCGCCTCCAGTGAATTTCTGGAGTATAATTTAAGGATAAAAGTTATTCATTATTTAACCAATTAATTGTAAAATGCACAAAACAATAAACTAGAGAAAATGGTAATGCCGTTATGTTAAAATCTTCGTAACTTTCTCATCCTTTTTTTCACCAAATGGCACGATCTTTATATCAAAATCGCTCGTCTCGATGAGAGAAACGCAGCCACGCGACTGGATTTGGAAGATTTGGTCTTTTTGACCCGAATTAGCAGAAAATACATTTTATTGTAATTTAGTCATAAATTACTATATACGATGATTATGGCATGATTTTGAGAGTTGAAAACGATCTATTTTGCGCGAAGAAATGTAGGTGGAGAGACCGCCTCCAGTGAATTCCAGGCGTATAATTTTAGGATAAAATTTATTCTTTATTTAACCAATTAATTGTAAAATGCAGATAACAATAAACTAGAGAAAATGGTAATGCCGTTATGTTAAAACCCTCGTAACTTTCTCATCCTTTTTTTCACCAAATGGCACGATCTTTATATCAAAATCGCTCGTCTCAACTAGAGAATTGCAGCCACGCGACTAGATTTGGAAGAGTTGGTCTTTTTAACCCGAATTAACATAAAATAAAGTTTATTGTAATTTAGTCATGAATTATTAAATACGGTAATTCTGGCATGATTTTACAGGTTGAAAACGACTTATTTTGCGCGAAGAAATGAAGGAGGAGAGACCGCCTCCAGAGAATTTTTGGCGTATAATTTATGGATAAAAGTTATTCATTATTTAACCAATTAATAGTAAAATACACAAAACAATAAACTAGAGAAAATGGTAATGCCGTTATGTTAAAATCTTCGTAACTTTCTCATCCTTTTTTTCACCAAATGGCACGATTTTTATATCAAAATCGCTCGTCTCCACGAGAGAAATGCAGCCACGTGACTGGATTTGGAAGATTTGTTCTTTTTGAACCGAATTAGCAGAAAATACAGTTTATTGTAATTTAGTCATGAATAATTAAATACAATGATTTTGGCATGATTTTGCGGGTTGAAAAAGACCTATTTTACGCGAAGAAATGAAGGAAGAGAGACCGCCTCCAGTGAATTTCCGGCTTATAATTTAAAGATAAAGTAATTCTTTATTTAACCAATTAATTATAAAATGCAGATAACAATAAACTAGAGAAATTGGTAATGCCGTTATGTTAAAACTCTCGTAACTTTCCCATACATTTTTTCACCAAATGGCACGATTTTTATATCAAAATCGCTCGCCTCGACGAGAGGAATGCATCCTCTCATCTTGATTTGGGAGATTTTTCCTTTTGAACCCGAATTAACATAAAATACAGTTTATTGTAATTTAGTCATGAATTATTAAATACGATAATTATGGCATGATTTTGGGGGTTGAAAACGACCTATTTTGCGCGAAGAAATGAAGGAGGAGAGACCGCATCCAGTGAATTTCTGGCGTATAATTGAAGGATAAAAGTTATTCATTATTTAACCAATTAATTGTAAAATGAACAAAACATTAACTAGAGAAAATGGTAATGCCGTTGTGTTAAAATCTTCGTAAATTTCTCAAACTTTCACCAAATGGCACGATTTTTATATCAAAATTTCTCGCCTCGACGAGAGGAATACAGCCTCGTGACTGGATTTGGAAGATTTGGTCTTTTTAGCCCGAATTAATAGAAAATACAGTTTATTATAATTTAGTCATGAATTATTAAATACGATGATTATGGCATGATTTTGCGAGTTGAAAACGTCCTATTTTGCGCGAAGAAATGAAGAAGGAGAGACCGCCTCCAGTGAATTTCCGGCGTATAATTTAAGGATAAAAATTATTCTTTATTTAGCCAATTAATTGTAATATTCAGATAACAATAAATTAGAGAAAATGGTAATGCCGTAATGCTAAAACCCTCGTTACTTTCTCATACTTTTTTTCACCAAATGGCACGATCTATATATCAAAATCGCTCGTCTCGATGAGAGAAATGCAGCCACGCGACTGGATTTGGAAGATTTGGTATTTTTGACCCGAATTAGCAGAAAATACAGTTTATTGTAATTTAGTCATCAATTATTATATACGATGATTATGGCATGATTTTGCGAGTTGAAAACGATCTATTTTGCGCGAACAAATGAAGGAGGAGAGACCGCCTCCGGTGAATTCCAGGCGTATAATTTTAGGATAAAATTTATTCTTTATTTAACCAATTAATTGTAAAATGCAGATAACAATAAACTAGAGAAAATGGTAATGCCGTTATGTTAAAACCCTCGTAACTTTCTCATCCTTTTTTTCACCAAATGGCACGATCTTTATATCAAAATCGCTAGTCTCAACGAGAGAACTGCAGCCACGCGACTAGATTTGGAAGAGTTGGTCTTTTTAACCCGAATTAACATAAAATAAAGTTTATTGTAATTTAGTCATGAATTATTAAATACGGTAATTATGGCATAATTTTGCGGGTTGAAAACGACCTATTTTGCGCGAAGAAATGAAGGAGGAGAGACCGCCTCCAGTGAATTTCTGGAGTATAATTTAAGGATAAAAGTTATTCATTATTTAACCAATTAATTGTAAAATGCACAAAACAATAAACTAGAGAAAATGGTAATGCCGTTATGTTAAAATCTTCGTAACTTTCTCATCCTTTTTTTCACCAAATGGCACGATCTTTATATCAAAATCGCTCGTCTCGATGAGAGAAACGCAGCCACGCGACTGGATTTGGAAGATTTGGTCTTTTTGACCCGAATTAGAAGAAAATACATTTTATTGTAATTTAGTCATAAATTACTATATACGATGATTATGGCATGATTTTGAGAGTTGAAAACGATCTATTTTGCGCGAAGAAATGTAGGTGGAGAGACCGCCTCCAGTGAATTCCAGGCGTATAATTTTAGGATAAAATTTATTCTTTATTTAACCAATTAATTGTAAAATGCAGATAACAATAAACTAGAGAAAATGGTAATGCCGTTATGTTAAAACCCTCGTAACTTTCTCATCCTTTTTTTCACCAAATGGCACGATCTTTATATCAAAATCGCTCGTCTCAACAAGAGAATTGCAGCCACACGACTAGATTTGGAAGAGTTGGTCTTTTTAACCCGAATTAACATAAAATAAAGTTTATTGTAATTTAGTCATGAATTATTAAATACGGTAATTCTGGCATGATTTTACAGGTTGAAAACGACCTATTTTGCGCGAAGAAATGAAGGAGGAGAGACCGCCTCCAGAGAATTTCTGGCGTATAATTTATGGATAAAAGTTATTCATTATTTAACCAATTAATTGTAAAATGCACAAAACAATAAACTAGAGAAAATGGTAATGCCGTTATGTTAAAATCTTCGTAACTTTCTCATCCTTTTTTTCACCAAATGGCACGATTTTTATATCAAAATCGCTCGTCTCCACGAGAGAAATGCAGCCACGTGACTGGATTTGGAAGATTTGTTCTTTTTGAACCGAATTAGCAGAAAATACAGTTTATTGTAATTTAGTCATGAATTATTAAATACAATGATTTTGGCATGATTTTGCGGGTTGAAAAAGACCTATTTTACGCGAAGAAATGAAGGAAGAGAAACCACCTCCAGTGAATTTCCGGCTTATAATTTAAAGATAAAGTAATTCTTTATTTAACCAATTAATTATAAAATGCAGATAACAATAAACTAGAGAAATTGGTAATGCCGTTATGTTAAAACTCTCGTAACTTTCCCATACATTTTTTCACCAAATGGCACGATTTTTATATCAAAATCGCTCGCCTCGACGAGAGGAATGCATCCTCTCATCTTGATTTGGGAGATTTTTCCTTTTGAACCCGAATTAACATAAAATACAGTTTATTGTAATTTAGTCATGAATTATTAAATACTATAATTATGGCATGATTTTGGGGGTTGAAAACGACCTATTTTGCGCGAAGAAATGAAGGAGGAGAGACCGCATCCAGTGAATTTCTGGCGTATAATTGAAGGATAAAAGTTATTCATTATTTAACCAATTAATTGTAAAATGAACAAAACATTAACTAGAGAAAATGGTAATGCCGTTGTGTTAAAATCTTCGTAAATTTCTCAAACTTTCACCAAATGGCACGATTTTTATATCAAAATTTCTCGCCTCGACGAGAGGAATACAGCCTCGTGACTGGATTTGGAAGATTTGGTCTTTTTAGCCCGAATTAATAGAAAATATAGTTTATTATAATTTAGTCATGAATTATTAAATACGATGATTATGGCATGATTTTGCGAGTTGAAAACGTCCTATTTTGCGCGAAGAAATGAAGAAGGAGAGACCGCTTCCAGTGAATTTCCGGCGTATAATTTAAGGATAAAAATTATTCTTTATTTAGCCAATTAATTGTAATATTCAGATAACAATAAATTAGAGAAAATGGTAATGCCGTAATGTTAAAACCCTCGTTACTTTCTCATACTTTTTTTCACCAAATGGCACGATCTATATATCAAAATCGCTCGTCTCGATGAGAGAAATGCAGCCACGCGACTGGATTTGGAAGATTTGGTATTTTTGACCCGAATTAGCAGAAAATACAGTTTATTGTAATTTAGTCATCAATTATTATATACGATGATTATGGCATGATTTTGCGAGTTGAAAACGATCTATTTTGCGCGAACAAATGAAGGAGGAGAGACCGCCTCCGGTGAATTCCAGGCGTATAATTTTAGGATAAAATTTATTCTTTATTTAACCAATTAATTGTAAAATGCAGATAACAATAAACTAGAGAAAATGGTAATGCCGTTATGTTAAAACCCTCGTAACTTTCTCATCCTTTTTTTCACCAAATGGCACGATCTTTATATCAAAATCGCTAGTCTCAACGAGAGAACTGCAGCCACGCGACTAGATTTGGAAGAGTTGGTCTTTTTAACCCGAATTAACATAAAATAAAGTTTATTGTAATTTAGTCATGAATTATTAAATATGGTAATTATGGCATAATTTTGCGGGTTGAAAACGACCTATTTTGCGCGAAGAAATGAAGGAGGAGAGACCGCCTCCAGTGAATTTCTGGAGTATAATTTAAGGATAAAAGTTATTCATTATTTAACCAATTAATTGTAAAATGCACAAAACAATAAACTAGAGAAAATGGTAATGCCGTTATGTTAAAATCTTCGTAACTTTCTCATCCTTTTTTTCACCAAATGGCACGATCTTTATATCAAAATCGCTCGTCTCGATGAGAGAAACGCAGCCACGCGACTGGATTTGGAAGATTTGGTCTTTTTGACCCGAATTAGCAGAAAATACATTTTATTGTAATTTAGTCATAAATTACTATATACGATGATTATGGCATGATTTTGAGAGTTGAAAACGATCTATTTTGCGCGAAGAAATGTAGGTGGAGAGAACGCCTCCAGTGAATTCCAGGCGTATAATTTTAGGATAAAATTTATTCTTTATTTAACCAATTAATTGTAAAATGCAGATAACAATAAACTAGAGAAAATGTTAATGCCGTTATGTTAAAACCCTCGTAACTTTCTCATCCTTTTTTTCACCAAATGGCACGATCTTTATATCAAAATCGCTCGTCTCAACTAGAGAATTGCAGCCACGCGACTAGATTTGGAAGAGTTGGTCTTTTTAACCCGAATTAACATAAAATAAAGTTTATTGTAATTTAGTCATGAATTATTAAATACGGTAATTCTGGCATGATTTTACAGGTTGAAAACGACCTATTTTGCGCGAAGAAATGAAGGAGGAGAGACCGCCTCCAGAGAATTTCTGGCGTATAATTTATGGATAAAAGTTATTCATTATTTAACCAATTAATTGTAAAATGCACAAAACAATAAACTAGAGAAAATGGTAATGCCGTTATGTTAAAATCTTCGTAACTTTCTCATCCTTTTTTTCACCAAATGGCACGATTTTTATATCAAAATCGCTCGTCTCCACGAGAGAAATGCAGCCACGTGACTGGATTTGGAAGATTTGTTCTTTTTGAACCGAATTAGCAGAAAATACAGTTTATTGTAATTTAGTCATGAATTATTAAATACAATGATTTTGGCATGATTTTGCGGGTTGAAAAAGACCTATTTTACGCGAAGAAATGAAGGAAGAGAGACCGCCTCCAGTGAATTTCCGGCTTATAATTTAAAGATAAAGTAATTCTTTATTTAACAAATTAATTATAAAATGCAGATAACAATAAACTAGAGAAATTGGTAATGCCGTTATGTTAAAACTCTCGTAACTTTCCCATACATTTTTTCACCAAATGGCACGATTTTTATATCAAAATCGCTCGCCTCGACGAGAGGAATGCATCCTCTCATCTTGATTTGGGAGATTTTTCCTTTTGAACCCGAATTAACATAAAATACAGTTTATTGTAATTTAGTCATGAATTATTAAATACGATAATTATGGCATGATTTTGGAGGTTGAAAACGACCTATTTTGCGCGAAGAAATGAAGGAGGAGAGACCGCATCCAGTGAATTTCTGGCGTATAATTGAAGGATAAAAGTTATTCATTATTTAACCAATTAATTGTAAAATGAACAAAACATTAACTAGAGAAAATGGTAATGCCGTTGTGTTAAAATCTTCGTAAATTTCTCAAACTTTCACCAAATGGCACGATTTTTATATCAAAATTTCTCGCCTCGACGAGAGGAATACAGCCTCGTGACTGGATTTGGAAGATTTGGTCTTTTTAGCCCGAATTAATAGAAAATACAGTTTATTATAATTTAGTCATGAATTATTAAATATGATGATTATGGCATGATTTTGCGAGTTGAAAACGTCCTATTTTGCGCGAAGAAATGAAGAAGGAGAGACCGCTTCCAGTGAATTTCCGGCGTATAATTTAAGGATAAAAATTATTCTTTATTTAGCCAATTAATTGTAATATTCAGATAACAATAAATTAGAGAAAATGGTAATGCCGTAATGTTAAAACCCTCGTTACTTTCTCATACTTTTTTTCACCAAATGGCACGATCTATATATCAAAATCGCTCGTCTCGATGAGAGAAATGCAGCCACGCGACTGGATTTGGAAGATTTGGTATTTTTGACCCGAATTAGCAGAAAATACAGTTTATTGTAATTTAGTCATCAATTATTATATACGATGATTATGGCATGATTTTGCGAGTTGAAAACGATCTATTTTGCGCGAACAAATGAAGGAGGAGAGACCGCCTCCGGTGAATTCCAGGCGTATAATTTTAGGATAAAATTTATTCTTTATTTAACCAATTAATTGTAAAATGCAGATAACAATAAACTAGAGAAAATGGTAATGCCGTTATGTTAAAACCCTCGTAACTTTCTCATCCTTTTTTTCACCAAATGGCACGATCTTTATATCAAAATCGCTAGTCTCAACGAGAGAACTGCAGCCACGCGACTAGATTTGGAAGAGTTGGTCTTTTTAACCCAAATTAACATAAAATAAAGTTTATTGTAATTTAGTCATGAATTATTAAATATGGTAATTATGGCATAATTTTGCGGGTTGAAAACGACCTATTTTGCGCGAAGAAATGAAGGAGGAGAGACCGCCTCCAGTGAATTTCTGGAGTATAATTTAAGGATAAAAGTTATTCATTATTTAACCAATTAATTGTAAAATGCACAAAACAATAAACTAGAGAAAATGGTAATGCCGTTATGTTAAAATCTTCGTAACTTTCTCATCCTTTTTTTCACCAAATGGCACGATCTTTATATCAAAATCGCTCGTCTCGATGAGAGAAACGCAGCCACGCGACTGGATTTGGAAGATTTGGTCTTTTTGACCCGAATTAGCAGAAAATACATTTTATTGTAATTTAGTCATAAATTACTATATACGATGATTATGGCATGATTTTGAGAGTTGAAAACGATCTATTTTGCGCGAAGAAATGTAGGTGGAGAGACCGCCTCCAGTGAATTCCAGGCGTATAATTTTAGGATAAAATTTATTCTTTATTTAACCAATTAATTGTAAAATGCAGATAACAATAAACTAGAGAAAATGGTAATGCCGTTATGTTAAAACCCTCGTAACTTTCTCATCCTTTTTTTCACCAAATGGCACGATCTTTATATCAAAATCGCTCGTCTCAACTAGAGAATTGCAGCCACGCGACTAGATTTGGAAGAGTTGGTCTTTTTAACCCGAATTAACATAAAATAAAGTTTATTGTAATTTAGTCATGAATTATTAAATACGGTAATTCTGGCATGATTTTACAGGTTGAAAACGACCTATTTTGCGCGAAGAAATGAAGGAGGAGAGACCGCCTCCAGAGAATTTCTGGCGTATAATTTATGGATAAAAGTTATTCATTATTTAACCAATTAATTGTAAAATGCACAAAACAATAAACTAGAGAAAATGGTAATGCCGTTATGTTAAAATCTTCTTAACTTTCTCATCCTTTTTTTCACCAAATGGCACGATTTTTATATCAAAATCGCTCGTCTCCACGAGAGAAATGCAGCCACGTGACTGGATTTGGAAGATTTGTTCTTTTTGAACCGAATTAGCAGAAAATACAGTTTATTGTAATTTAGTCATGAATTATTAAATACAATGATTTTGGCATGATTTTGCGGGTTGAAAACGACCTATTTTACGCGAAGAAATGAAGGAAGAGAGACCGCCTCCAGTGAATTTCCGGCTTATAATTTAAAGATAAAGTAATTCTTTATTTAACCAATTAATTATAAAATGCAGATAACAATAAACTAGAGAAATTGGTAATGCCGTTATGTTAAAACTCTCGTAACTTTCCCATACATTTTTTCACCAAATGGCACGATTTTTATATCAAAATCGCTCGCCTCGACGAGAGGAATGCATCCTCTCATCTTGATTTGGGAGATTTTTCCTTTTGAACCCGAATTAACATAAAATACAGTTTATTGTAATTTAGTCATGAATTATTAAATACGATAATTATGGCATGATTTTGGGGGTTGAAAACGACCTATTTTGCGCGAAGAAATGAAGGAGGAGAGACCGCATCCAGTGAATTTCTGGCGTATAATTGAAGGATAAAAGTTATTCATTATTTAACCAATTAATTGTAAAATGAACAAAACATTAACTAGAGAAAATGGTAATGCCGTTGTGTTAAAATCTTCGTAAATTTCTCAAACTTTCACCAAATGGCACGATTTTTATATCAAAATTGCTCGCCTCGACGAGAGGAATACAGCCTCGTGACTGGATTTGGAAGATTTGGTCCTTTTACCCCGAATTAATAGAAAATACAGTTTATTATAATTTAGTTATGAATTATTAAATACGATGTTTATGGCATGATTTTGCGAGTTGAAAACGTCCTATTTTGCGCGAAGAAATGAAGAAGGAGAGACCGCCTCCAGTGAATTTCCGGCGTATAATTTAAGGATAAAAATTATTCTTTATTTAACCAATTAATTGTAATATTCAGATAACAATAAATTAGAGAAAATGGTAATGCCGTAATGTTAAAACCCTCGTTACTTTCTCATACTTTTTTTCACCAAATGGGACGATCTATATATCAAAATCGCTCGTCTCGATGAGAGAAATGCAGACACGCGACTGGATTTGGAAGATTTGGTATTTTTGACCCGAATTAGCAGAAAATACAGTTTATTGTAATTTAGTCATCAATTATTATATACGATGATTATGGCATGATTTTGCGAGTTGAAAACGATCTATTTTGCGCGAACAAATGAAGGAGGAGAGACCGCCTCCGGTGAATTCCAGGCGTATAATTTTAGGATAAAATTTATTCTTTATTTAACCAATTAATTGTAAAATGCAGATAACAATAAACTAGAGAAAATGGTAATGCCGTTATGTTAAAACCCTCGTAACTTTCTCATCCTTTTTTTCACCAAATGGCACGATCTTTATATCAAAATCGCTAGTCTCAACGAGAGAACTGCAGCCACGCGACTAGATTTGGAAGAGTTGGTCTTTTTAACCCGAATTAACATAAAATAAAGTTTATTGTAATTTAGTCATGAATTATTAAATACGGTAATTATGGCATAATTTTGCGGGTTGAAAACGTCCTATTTTGCGCGAAGAAATGAAGGAGAAGAGACCGCCTCCAGTGAATTTCTGGAGTATAATTTAAGGATAAAAGTTATTCATTATTTAACCAATTAATTGTAAAATGCACAAAACAATAAACTAGAGAAAATGGTAATGCCGTTATGTTAAAATCTTCGTAACTTTCTCATCCTTTTTTTCACCAAATGGCACGATCTTTATATCAAAATCGCTCGTCTCGATGAGAGAAACGCAGCCACGCGACTGGATTTGGAAGATTTGGTCTTTTTGACCCGAATTAGCAGAAAATACATTTTATTGTAATTTAGTCATCAATTACTATATACGATGATTATGGCATGATTTTGAGAGTTGAAAACGATCTATTTTGCGCGAAGAAATGTAGGAGGAGAGACCGCCTCCAGTGAATTACAGGCGTATAATTTTAGGATAAAATTTATTCTTTATTTAACCAATTAATTGTAAAATGCAGATAACAATAAACTAGAGAAAATGGTAATGCCGTTATGTTAAAACCCTCGTAACTTTCTCATCCTTTTTTTCACCAAATGGCACGATCTTTATATCAAAATCGCTCGTCTCAACTAGAGAATTGCAGCCACGCGACTAGATTTGGAAGAGTTGGTCTTTTTAACCCGAATTAACATAAAATAAAGTTTATTGTAATTTAGTCATGAATTATTAAATACGGTAATTATGGCATGATTTTACAGGTTGAAAACGACCTATTTTGCGCGAAGAAATGAAGGAGGAGAGACCGCCTCCAGAGAATTTCTGGCGTATAATTTATGGATAAAAGTTATTCATTATTTAACCAATTAATTGTAAAATGCACAAAACAATAAACTAGAGAAAATGGTAATGCCGTTATGTTAAAATCTTCTTAACTTTCTCATCCTTTTTTTCACCAAATGGCACGATTTTTATATCAAAATCGCTCGTCTCCACGAGAGAAATGCAGCCACGTGACTGGATTTGGAAGATTTGTTCTTTTTGAACCGAATTAGCAGAAAATACAGTTTATTGTAATTTAGTCATGAATTATTAAATACAATGATTTTGGCATGATTTTGCGGGTTGAAAACGACCTATTTTACGCGAAGAAATGAAGGAAGAGAGACCGCCTCCAGTGAATTTCCGGCTTATAATTTAAAGATAAAGTAATTCTTTATTTAACCAATTAATTATAAAATGCAGATAACAATAAACTAGAGAAATTGGTAATGCCGTTATGTTAAAACTCTCGTAACTTTCCCATACATTTTTTCACCAAATGGCACGATTTTTATATCAAAATCGCTCGCCTCGACGAGAGGAATGCATCCTCTCATCTTGATTTGGGAGATTTTTCCTTTTGAACCCGAATTAACATAAAATACAGTTTATTGTAATTTAGTCATGAATTATTAAATACGATAATTATGGCATGATTTTGGGGGTTGAAAACGACCTATTTTGCGCGAAGAAATGAAGGAGGAGAGACCGCATCCAGTGAATTTCTGGCGTATAATTGAAGGATAAAAGTTATTCATTATTTAACCAATTAATTGTAAAATGAACAAAACATTAACTAGAGAAAATGGTAATGCCGTTGTGTTAAAATCTTCGTAAATTTCTCAAACTTTCACCAAATGGCACGATTTTTATATCAAAATTGCTCGCCTCGACGAGAGGAATACAGCCTCGTGACTGGATTTGGAAGATTTGGTCCTTTTACCCCGAATTAATAGAAAATACAGTTTATTATAATTTAGTCATGAATTATTAAATACGATGTTTATGGCATGATTTTGCGAGTTGAAAACGTCCTATTTTGCGCGAAGAAATGAAGAAGGAGAGACCGCCTCCAGTGAATTTCCGGCGTATAATTTAAGGATAAAAATTATTCTTTATTTAACCAATTAATTGTAATATTCAGATAACAATAAATTAGAGAAAATGGTAATGCCGTAATGTTAAAACCCTCGTTACTTTCTCATACTTTTTTTCACCAAATGGCACGATCTATATATCAAAATCGCTCGTCTCGATGAGAGAAATGCAGCCACGCGACTGGATTTGGAAGATTTGGTATTTTTGACCCGAATTAGCAGAAAATACAGTTTATTGTAATTTAGTCATCAATTATTATATACGATGATTATGGCATGATTTTGCGAGTTGAAAACGATCTATTTTGCGCGAACAAATGAAGGAGGAGAGACCGCCTCCGGTGAATTCCAGGCGTATAATTTTAGGATAAAATTTATTCTTTATTTAACCAATTAATTGTAAAATGCAGATAACAATAAACTAGAGAAAATGGTAATGCCGTTATGTTAAAACCCTCGTAACTTTCTCATCCTTTTTTTCACCAAATGGCACGATCTTTATATCAAAATCGCTAGTCTCAACGAGAGAACTGCAGCCACGCGACTAGATTTGGAAGAGTTGGTCTTTTTAACCCGAATTAACATAAAATAAAGTTTATTGTAATTTAGTCATGAATTATTAAATACGGTAATTATGGCATAATTTTGCGGGTTGAAAACGACCTATTTTGCGCGAAGAAATGAAGGAGAAGAGACCGCCTCCAGTGAATTTCTGGAGTATAATTTAAGGATAAAAGTTATTCATTATTTAACCAATTAATTGTAAAATGCACAAAACAATAAACTAGAGAAAATGGTAATGCCGTTATGTTAAAATCTTCGTAACTTTCTCATCCTTTTTTTCACCAAATGGCACGATCTTTATATCAAAATCGCTCGTCTCGATGAGAGAAACGCAGCCACGCGACTGGATTTGGAAGATTTGGTCTTTTTGACCCGAATTAGCAGAAAATACATTTTATTGTAATTTAGTCATCAATTACTATATACGATGATTATGGCATGATTTTGAGAGTTGAAAACGATCTATTTTGCGCGAAGAAATGTAGGAGGAGAGACCGCCTCCAGTGAATTACAGGCGTATAATTTTAGGATAAAATTTATTCTTTATTTAACCAATTAATTGTAAAATGCAGATAACAATAAACTAGAGAAAATGGTAATGCCGTTATGTTAAAACCCTCGTAACTTTCTCATCCTTTTTTTCACCAAATGGCACGATCTTTATATCAAAATCGCTCGTCTCAACTAGAGAATTGCAGCCACGCGACTAGATTTGGAAGAGTTGGTCTTTTTAACCCGAATTAACATAAAATAAAGTTTATTGTAATTTAGTCATGAATTATTAAATACGGTAATTATGGCATGATTTTACAGGTTGAAAACGACCTATTTTGCGTGAAGAAATGAAGGAGGAGAGACCGCCTCCAGAGAATTTCTGGCGTATAATTTATGGATAAAAGTTATTCATTATTTAACCAATTAATTGTAAAATGCACAAAACAATAAACTAGAGAAAATGGTAATGCCGTTATGTTAAAATCTTCGTAACTTTCTCATCCTTTTTTTCACCAAATGGCACGATCTTTATATCAAAATCGCTCGTCTCCACGAGAGAAATGCAGCCACGTGACTGGATTTCGAAGATTTGTTCTTTTTGAACCGAATTAGCAGAAAATACGGTTTATTGTAATTTAGTCAAGAATTATTAAATACAATGATTTTGGCATGATTTTGCGGGTTGAAAACGACCTATTTTACGCGAAGAAATGAAGGAAGAGAGACCGCCTCCAGTGAATTTCCGGCTTATAATTTAAAGATAAAGTAATTCTTTATTTAACCAATTAATTATAAAATGCAGATAACAATAAACTAGAGAAATTGGTAATGCCGTTATGTTAAAACTCTCGTAACTTTCCCATACATTTTTTCACCAAATGGCACGATTTTTATATCAAAATCGCTCGCCTCGACGAGAGGAATGCATCCTCTCATCTTGATTTGGGAGATTTTTCCTTTTGAACCCGAATTAACATAAAATACAGTTTATTGTAATTTAGTCATGAATTATTAAATACGATAATTATGGCATGATTTTGCGGGTTGAAAACGACCTATTTTGCGCGAAGAAATGAAGGAGGAGAGACCGCATCCAGTGAATTTCTGGCGTATAATTGAAGGATAAAAGTTATTCATTATTTAACCAATTAATTGTAAAATGAACAAAACATTAACTAGAGAAAATGGTAATGCCGTTGTGTTAAAATCTTCGTAAATTTCTCAAACTTTCACCAAATGGCACGATTTTCTATCAAAATTGCTCGCCTCGACGAGAGGAATACAGCCTCGTGACTGGATTTGGAAGATTTGGTCTTTTTAGCCCGAATTAATAGAAAATACAGTTTATTATAATTTAGTCATGAATTATTAAATACGATGATTATGGCATGATTTTGCGAGTTGAAAACGTCCCATTTTGCGCGAAGAAATGAAGAAGGAGAGACCGCCTCCAGTGAATTTCCGGCGTATAATTTAAGGATAAAAATTATTCTTTATTTAACCAATTAATTGTAATATTCAGATAACAATAAATTAGAGAAAATGGTAATGCCGTAATGTTAAAACCCTCGTTACTTTCTCATACTTTTTTTCACCAAATGGCACGATCTATATATCAAAATCGCTCGTCTCGATGAGAGAAATGCAGCCACGCGACTGGATTTGGAAGACTTGGTATTTTTGACCCGAATTAGCAGAAAATACAGTTTATTGTAATTTAGTCATCAATTATTATATACGATGATTATGGCATGATTTTGCGAGTTGAAAACGATCTATTTTGCGCGAAGAAATGAAGGAGGAGAGACCGCCTCCGGTGAATTCCAGGCGTATAATTTTAGGATAAAATTTATTCTTTATTTAACCAATTAATTATAAAATGCAGATTACAATAAACTAGAGAAAATGGTAATGCCGTTATGTTAAAACCCTCGTAACTTTCTCATCCTTTTTTTCACCAAATGGCACGATCTTTATATCAAAATCGCTCGTCTCAACGAGAGAACTGCAGCCACGCGACTAGATTTGGAAGAGTTGGTCTTTTTAACCCGAATTAACATAAAATAAAGTTTATTGTAATTTAGTCATGAATTATTAAATACGGTAATTATGGCATAATTTTGCGGGTTGAAAACGACCTATTTTGCGCGAAGAAATGAAGGAGGAGAGACCGCCTCCAGTGAATTTCTGGAGTATAATTTAATGATAAAAGTTATTCATTATTTAACCAATTAATTGTAAAATGCACAAAACAATAAACGAGAGAAAATGGTAATGCCGTTATGTTAAAATCTTCGTAACTTTCTCATCCTTTTTTTCACCAAATGGCACGATCTTTATATCAAAATCGCTCGTCTCGATGAGAGAAACGCAGCCACGCGACTGGATTTGGAAGATTTGGTCTTTTTGACCCGAATTAGCAGAAAATACATTTTATTGTAATTTAGTCATCAATTATTATATACGATGATTTTGGCATGATTTTGAGAGTTGAAAACGATCTATTTTGCGCGAAGAAATGTAGGAGGAGAGACCGCCTCCAGTGAATTCCAGACGTATAATTTTAGGATAAAATTTATTCATTATTTAACCAATTAATTTTAAAATGCAGATAACAATAAACTAGAGAAAATGGTAATGCCGTTATGTTAAAACCCTCGTAACTTTCTCATCCTTTTTTTCACCAAATGGCACGATCTTTATATCAAAATCGCTCGTCTCAACTAGAGAATTGCAGCCACGCGACTAGATTTGGAAGAGTTGGTCTTTTTAACCCGAATTAACATAAAATAAAGTTTATTGTAATTTAGTCATGAATTATTAAATACGGTAATTATGGCATGATTTTGCGGGTTGAAAACGACCTATTTTGCGCGAAGAAATGAAGGAGGAGAGACCGCCTCCAGTGAATTTCCGGCATAAAATTTAAACATAAAGTAATTCTTTATTTAAACATAAAATTATAAAATGCACAAAACAATAAACTAGAGAAAATGGTAATGCCGTTATGTTAAAACCCTCGTAACTTTCCCAAGCTTTTTTTCACAAAATGGCACGATTTTTATATCAAAATCGCTCGCCTCGACGAGAGGAATACAACCTCGTGATTGGATTTGGAAGATTTGGTCTTTTTAGCCCGAACTAATAGAAAATACAGTTTATTATAATTTAGTCATGAATTATTAAATACATTGATTATGGCATGATTTTGCGAGTTGAAAACGTCCTATTTTGCGCGAAGAAATGAAGAAGGAGAGACCGCCTCCAGTGAATTTCCGGCGTATAATTTAAGGATAAAAATTATTCTTTATTTAACCAATTAATTGTAAAATTCAGATAACAATAAATTAGAGAAAATGGTAATGCCGTAATGTTAAAACCCTCGTTACTTTCTCATACTTTTTTTCACCAAATGGCACGATCTATATATCAAAATCGCTCGTCTCGATGAGAGAAATGCAGCCACGCAACTGGATTTGGAAGATTTGTTCTTTTTGACCCGAATTAGCAGAAAATACATTTTATTGTAATTTAGTCATCAATTATTATATACGATGATTATGGCATGATTTTGAGAGTTGAAAACGATCTGTTTTGCGCGAAGAAATGAAGGAGGAGAGACCGCCTCCGGTGAATTCCAGGCGTATAATTTTAGGATAAAATTTATTCTTTATTTAACCAATTAATTGTAAAATGCAGATAACAATAAACTAGAGAAAATGGTAATGCCGTTATGTTAAAACCCTCGTAACTTTCTCATCCTTTTTTTCACCAAATGGCACGATCTTTATATCAAAATCGCTCGTCTCAACTAGAGAATTGCAGCCACGCGACTAGATTTGGAAGAGTTGGTCTTTTTAACCCGAATTAACATCAAATAAAGTTTATTGTAATTTAGTCATGAATTATTAAATACGGTAATTATGGCATGATTTTACAGGTTGAAAACGACCTATTTTGCGCGAAGAAATGAAGGAGGAGAGACCGCCTCCAGAGAATTTCTGGCGTATAATTTATGGATAAAAGTTATTCATTATTTAACCAATTAATTGTAAAATGCACAAAACAATAAACTAGAGAAAATGGTAATGCCGTTATGTTAAAATCTTCGTAACTTTCTCATCCTTTTTTTCACCAAATGGCACGATCTTTATATCAAAATCGCTCGTCTCCACGAGAGAAATGCAGCCACGTGACTGGATTTCGAAGATTTGTTCTTTTTGAACCGAATTAGCAGAAAATACAGTTTATTGTAATTTAGTCATGAATTATTAAATACAATGATTTTGGCATGATTTTGCGGGTTGAAAACGACCTATTTTACGCGAAGAAATGAAGGAAGAGAGACCGCCTCCAGTGAATTTCCGGCTTATAATTTAAAGATAAAGTAATTCTTTATTTAACAAATTAATTATAAAATGCAGATAACAATAAACTAGAGAAATTGGTAATGCCGTTATGTTAAAACTCTCGTAACTTTCCCATACATTTTTTCACCAAATGGCACGATTTTTATATCAAAATCGCTCGCCTCGACGAGAGGAATGCATCCTCTCATCTTGATTTGGGAGATTTTTCCTTTTGAACCCGAATTAACATAAAATACAGTTTATTGTAATTTAGTCATGAATTATTAAATACGATAATTATGGCATGATTTTGCGGGTTGAAAACGACCTATTTTGCGCGAATAAATGAAGGAGGAGAGACCGCATCCAGTGAATTTCTGGCGTATAATTGAAGGATAAAAGTTATTCATTATTTAACCAATTAATTGTAAAATGAACAAAACATTAACTAGAGAAAATGGTAATGCCGTTGTGTTAAAATATTCGTAAATTCCTCAAACTTTCACCAAATGGCACGATTTTTATATCAAAATTGCTCGCCTCGACGAGAGGAATACAGCCTCGTGACTGGATTTGGAAGATTTGGTCTTTTTAGCCCGAATTAATAGAAAATACAGTTTATTATAATTTAGTCATGAATTATTAAATACGATGATTATGGCATGATTTTGCGAGTTGAAAACGTCCTATTTTGCACGAAGAAATGAAGAAGGAGAGACCGCCTCGAGTGAATTTCCGGCGTATAATTTAAGGATAAAAATTATTCTTTATTTAACCAATTAATTGTAATATTCAGATAACAATAAATTAGAGAAAATGGTAATGCCGTAATGTTAAAACCCTCGTTACTTTCTCATACTTTTTTTCACCAAATGGCACGATCTATATATCAAAATCGCTCGTCTCGATGAGAGAAATGCAGCCACGCGACTGGATTTGGAAGATTTGGTATTTTTGACCCGAATTAGCAGAAAATACAGTTTATTGTAATTTAGTCATCAATTATTATATACGATGATTATGGCATGATTTTGCGAGTTGAAAACGATCTATTTTGCGCGAAGAAATGAAGGAGGAGAGACCGCCTCCGGTGAATTCCAGGCGTATAATTTTAGGATAAAATTTATTCTTTATTTAACCAATTAATTGTAAAATGCAGATAACAATAAACTAGAGAAAATGGTAATGCCGTTATGCTAAAACCCTCGTAACTTTCTCATCCTTTTTTTCACCAAATGGCACGATCTTTATATCAAAATCGCTCGTCTCAACGAGAGAACTGCAGCCACGCGACTAGATTTGGAAGAGTTGGTCTTTTTAACCCGAATTAACATAAAATAAAGTTTATTGTAATTTAGTCATGAATTATTAAATACGGTAATTATGGCATAATTTTGCGGGTTGAAAACGACCTATTTTGCGCGAAGAAATGAAGGAGGAGAGACCGCCTCCAGTGAATTTCTGGAGTATAATTTAAGGATAAAAGTTATTCATTATTTAACCAATTAATTGTAAAATGCACAAAACAATAAACGAGAGAAAATGGTAATGCCGTTATGTTAAAATTTTCGTAACTTTCTCATCCTTTTTTTCACCAAATGGCACGATCTTTATATCAAAATCGCTCGTCTCGATGAGAGAAACGCAGCCACGCGACTGGATTTGGAAGATTTGGTCTTTTTGACCCGAATTAGCAGAAAATACATTTTATTGTAATTTAGTCATCAATTATTATATACGATGATTTTGGCATGATTTTGAGAGTTGAAAACGATCTATTTTGCGCGAAGAAATGTAGGAGGAGAGACCGCCTCCAGTGAATTCCAGACGTATAATTTAAAGATAAAGTAATTCTTTATTTAACCAATTAATTATAAAATGCAGATAACAATAAACTAGAGAAATTGGTAATGCCGTTATGTTAAAACTCTCGTAACTTTCCCATACATTTTTTCACCAAATGGCACGATTTTTATATCAAAATCGCTCGCCTCGACGAGAGGAATGCATCCTCTCATCTTGATTTGGGAGATTTTTCCTTTTGAACCCGAATTAACATAAAATACAGTTTATTGTAATTTAGTCATGAATTATTAAATACGATAATTATGGCATGATTTTGCGGGTTGAAAACGACCTATTTTGCGCGAAGAAATGAAGGAGGAGAGACCGCATCCAGTGAATTTCTGGCGTATAATTGAAGGATAAAAGTTATTCATTATTTAACCAATTAATTGTAAAATGAACAAAACATTAACTAGAGAAAATGGTAATGCCGTTGTGTTAAAATCTTCGTAAATTTCTCAAACTTTCACCAAATGGCACGATTTTCTATCAAAATTGCTCGCCTCGACGAGAGGAATACAGCCTCGTGACTGGATTTGGAAGATTTGGTCTTTTTAGCCCGAATTAATAGAAAATACAGTTTATTATAATTTAGTCATGAATTATTAAATACGATGATTATGGCATGATTTTGCGAGTTGAAAACGTCCCATTTTGCGCGAAGAAATGAAGAAGGAGAGACCGCCTCCAGTGAATTTCCGGCGTATAATTTAAGGATAAAAATTATTCTTTATTTAACCAATTAATTGTAATATTCAGATAACAATAAATTAGAGAAAATGGTAATGCCGTAATGTTAAAACCCTCGTTACTTTCTCATACTTTTTTTCACCAAATGGCACGATCTATATATCAAAATCGCTCGTCTCGATGAGAGAAATGCAGCCACGCGACTGGATTTGGAAGACTTGGTATTTTTGACCCGAATTAGCAGAAAATACAGTTTATTGTAATTTAGTCATCAATTATTATATACGATGATTATGGCATGATTTTGCGAGTTGAAAACGATCTATTTTGCGCGAAGAAATGAAGGAGGAGAGACCGCCTCCGGTGAATTCCAGGCGTATAATTTTAGGATAAAATTTATTCTTTATTTAACCAATTAATTATAAAATGCAGATTACAATAAACTAGAGAAAATGGTAATGCCGTTATGTTAAAACCCTCGTAACTTTCTCATCCTTTTTTTCACCAAATGGCACGATCTTTATATCAAAATCGCTCGTCTCAACGAGAGAACTGCAGCCACGCGACTAGATTTGGAAGAGTTGGTCTTTTTAACCCGAATTAACATAAAATAAAGTTTATTGTAATTTAGTCATGAATTATTAAATACGGTAATTATGGCATAATTTTGCGGGTTGAAAACGACCTATTTTGCGCGAAGAAATGAAGGAGGAGAGACCGCCTCCAGTGAATTTCTGGAGTATAATTTAAGGATAAAAGTTATTCATTATTTAACCAATTAATTGTAAAATGCACAAAACAATAAACGAGAGAAAATGGTAATGCCGTTATGTTAAAATCTTCGTAACTTTCTCATCCTTTTTTTCACCAAATGGCACGATCTTTATATCAAAATCGCTCGTCTCGATGAGAGAAACGCAGCCACGCGACTGGATTTGGAAGATTTGGTCTTTTTGACCCGAATTAGCAGAAAATACATTTTATTGTAATTTAGTCATCAATTATTATATACGATGATTTTGGCATGATTTTGAGAGTTGAAAACGATCTATTTTGCGCGAAGAAATGTAGGAGGAGAGACCGCCTCCAGTGAATTCCAGACGTATAATTTTAGGATAAAATTTATTCATTATTTAACCAATTAATTTTAAAATGCAGATAACAATAAACTAGAGAAAATGGTAATGCCGTTATGTTAAAACCCTCGTAACTTTCTCATCCTTTTTTTCACCAAATGGCACGATCTTTATATCAAAATCGCTCGTCTCAACTAGAGAATTGCAGCCACGCGACTAGATTTGGAAGAGTTGGTCTTTTTAACCCGAATTAACATAAAATAAAGTTTATTGTAATTTAGTCATGAATTATTAAATACGGTAATTATGGCATGATTTTGCGGGTTGAAAACGACCTATTTTGCGCGAAGAAATGAAGGAGGAGAGACCGCCTCCAGTGAATTTCCGGCATAAAATTTAAACATAAAGTAATTCTTTTTTTAAACATAAAATTATAAAATGCACAAAACAATAAACTAGAGAAAATGGTAATGCCGTTATGTTAAAACCCTCGTAACTTTCCCAAGCTTTTTTTCACAAAATGGCACGATTTTTATATCAAAATCGCTCGCCTCGACGAGAGGAATACAACCTCGTGATTGGATTTGGAAGATTTGGTCTTTTTAGCCCGAACTAATAGAAAATACAGTTTATTATAATTTAGTCATGAATTATTAAATACATTGATTATGGCATGATTTTGCGAGTTGAAAACGTCCTATTTTGCGCGAAGAAATGAAGAAGGAGAGACCGCCTCCAGTGAATTTCCGGCGTATAATTTAAGGATAAAAATTATTCTTTATTTAACCAATTAATTGTAAAATTCAGATAACAATAAATTAGAGAAAATGGTAATGCCGTAATGTTAAAACCCTCGTTACTTTCTCATACTTTTTTTCACCAAATGGCACGATCTATATATCAAAATCGCTCGTCTCGATGAGAGAAATGCAGCCACGCAACTGGATTTGGAAGATTTGTTCTTTTTGACCCGAATTAGCAGAAAATACATTTTATTGTAATTTAGTCATCAATTATTATATACGATGATTATGGCATGATTTTGAGAGTTGAAAACGATCTGTTTTGCGCGAAGAAATGAAGGAGGAGAGACCGCCTCCGGTGAATTCCAGGCGTATAATTTTAGGATAAAATTTATTCTTTATTTAACCAATTAATTGTAAAATGCAGATAACAATAAACTAGAGAAAATGGTAATGCCGTTATGTTAAAACCCTCGTAACTTTCTCATCCTTTTTTTCACCAAATGGCACGATCTTTATATCAAAATCGCTCGTCTCAACTAGAGAATTGCAGCCACGCGACTAGATTTGGAAGAGTTGGTCTTTTTAACCCGAATTAACATCAAATAAAGTTTATTGTAATTTAGTCATGAATTATTAAATACGGTAATTATGGCATGATTTTACAGGTTGAAAACGACCTATTTTGCGCGAAGAAATGAAGGAGGAGAGACCGCCTCCAGAGAATTTCTGGCGTATAATTTATGGATAAAAGTTATTCATTATTTAACCAATTAATTGTAAAATGCACAAAACAATAAACTAGAGAAAATGGTAATGCCGTTATGTTAAAATCTTCGTAACTTTCTCATCCTTTTTTTCACCAAATGGCACGATCTTTATATCAAAATCGCTCGTCTCCACGAGAGAAATGCAGCCACGTGACTGGATTTCGAAGATTTGTTCTTTTTGAACCGAATTAGCAGAAAATACAGTTTATTGTAATTTAGTCATGAATTATTAAATACAATGATTTTGGCATGATTTTGCGGGTTGAAAACGACCTATTTTACGCGAAGAAATGAAGGAAGAGAGACCGCCTCCAGTGAATTTCCGGCTTATAATTTAAAGATAAAGTAATTCTTTATTTAACAAATTAATTATAAAATGCAGATAACAATAAACTAGAGAAATTGGTAATGCCGTTATGTTAAAACTCTCGTAACTTTCCCATACATTTTTTCACCAAATGGCACGATTTTTATATCAAAATCGCTCGCCTCGACGAGAGGAATGCATCCTCTCATCTTGATTTGGGAGATTTTTCCTTTTGAACCCGAATTAACATAAAATACAGTTTATTGTAATTTAGTCATGAATTATTAAATACGATAATTATGGCATGATTTTGCGGGTTGAAAACGACCTATTTTGCGCGAATAAATGAAGGAGGAGAGACCGCATCCAGTGAATTTCTGGCGTATAATTGAAGGATAAAAGTTATTCATTATTTAACCAATTAATTGTAAAATGAACAAAACATTAACTAGAGAAAATGGTAATGCCGTTGTGTTAAAATATTCGTAAATTCCTCAAACTTTCACCAAATGGCACGATTTTTATATCAAAATTGCTCGCCTCGACGAGAGGAATACAGCCTCGTGACTGGATTTGGAAGATTTGGTCTTTTTAGCCCGAATTAATAGAAAATACAGTTTATTATAATTTAGTCATGAATTATTAAATACGATGATTATGGCATGATTTTGCGAGTTGAAAACGTCCTATTTTGCACGAAGAAATGAAGAAGGAGAGACCGCCTCGAGTGAATTTCCGGCGTATAATTTAAGGATAAAAATTATTCTTTATTTAACCAATTAATTGTAATATTCAGATAACAATAAATTAGAGAAAATGGTAATGCCGTAATGTTAAAACCCTCGTTACTTTCTCATACTTTTTTTCACCAAATGGCACGATCTATATATCAAAATCGCTCGTCTCGATGAGAGAAATGCAGCCACGCGACTGGATTTGGAAGATTTGGTATTTTTGACCCGAATTAGCAGAAAATACAGTTTATTGTAATTTAGTCATCAATTATTATATACGATGATTATGGCATGATTTTGCGAGTTGAAAACGATCTATTTTGCGCGAAGAAATGAAGGAGGAGAGACCGCCTCCGGTGAATTCCAGGCGTATAATTTTAGGATAAAATTTATTCTTTATTTAACCAATTAATTGTAAAATGCAGATAACAATAAACTAGAGAAAATGGTAATGCCGTTATGCTAAAACCCTCGTAACTTTCTCATCCTTTTTTTCACCAAATGGCACGATCTTTATATCAAAATCGCTCGTCTCAACGAGAGAACTGCAGCCACGCGACTAGATTTGGAAGAGTTGGTCTTTTTAACCCGAATTAACATAAAATAAAGTTTATTGTAATTTAGTCATGAATTATTAAATACGGTAATTATGGCATAATTTTGCGGGTTGAAAACGACCTATTTTGCGCGAAGAAATGAAGGAGGAGAGACCGCCTCCAGTGAATTTCTGGAGTATAATTTAAGGATAAAAGTTATTCATTATTTAACCAATTAATTGTAAAATGCACAAAACAATAAACGAGAGAAAATGGTAATGCCGTTATGTTAAAATTTTCGTAACTTTCTCATCCTTTTTTTCACCAAATGGCACGATCTTTATATCAAAATCGCTCGTCTCGATGAGAGAAACGCAGCCACGCGACTGGATTTGGAAGATTTGGTCTTTTTGACCCGAATTAGCAGAAAATACATTTTATTGTAATTTAGTCATCAATTATTATATACGATGATTTTGGCATGATTTTGAGAGTTGAAAACGATCTATTTTGCGCGAAGAAATGTAGGAGGAGAGACCGCCTCCAGTGAATTCCAGACGTATAATTTAAAGATAAAGTAATTCTTTATTTAACCAATTAATTATAAAATGCAGATAACAATAAACTAGAGAAATTGGTAATGCCGTTATGTTAAAACTCTCGTAACTTTCCCATACATTTTTTCACCAAATGGCACGATTTTTATATCAAAATCGCTCGCCTCGACGAGAGGAATGCATCCTCTCATCTTGATTTGGGAGATTTTTCCTTTTGAACCCGAATTAACATAAAATACAGTTTATTGTAATTTAGTCATGAATTATTAAATACGATAATTATGGCATGATTTTGGGGGTTGAAAACGACCTATTTTGCGCGAAGAAATGAAGGAGGAGAGACCGCATCCAGTGAATTTCTGGCGTATAATTGAAGGATAAAAGTTATTCATTATTTAACCAATTAATTGTAAAATGAACAAAACATTAACTAGAGAAAATGGTAATGCCGTTGTGTTAAAATCCTCGTAACTTTCTCAAACTTTCACCAAATGGCACGATTTTTATATCAAAATCGCTTGCCTCGACGAGAGGAATACAACCTCGTGATTGGATTTGGAAGATTTGGTCCTTTTACCCCGAATTAATAGAAAATACAGTTTATTATAATTTAGTCATGAATTATTAAATACATTGATTATGGCATGATTTTGCGAGTTGAAAACGTCATATTTTGCGCGAAGAAATGAAGAAGGAGAGACCGCCTCCAGTGAATTTCCGGCGTATAATTTAAGGATAAAAATTATTCTTTATTTAACCAATTAATTGTAAAATTCAGATAACAATAAATTAGAGAAAATGGTAATGCCGTAATGTTAAAACCCTCGTTACTTTCTCATACTTTTTTTCACCAAATGGCACGATCTATATATCAAAATCGCTCGTCTCGATGAGAGAAATGCAGCCACGCAACTGGATTTGGAAGATTTGGTATTTTTGACCCGAATTAGCAGAAAATACATTTTATTGTAATTTAGTCATCAATTATTATATACGATGATTATGGCATGATTTTGAGATTTGAAAACGATCTGTTTTGCGCGAAGAAATGAAGGAGGAGAGACCGCCTCCGGTGAATTCCAGGCGTATAATTTTAGGATAAAATTTATTCTTTATTTAACCAATTAATTGTAAAATGCAGATAACAATGAACTAGAGAAAATGGTAATGCCGTTATGTTAAAACCCTCGTAACTTTCTCATCCTTTTTTTCACCAAATGGCACGACCTTTATATCAAAATCGCTCGTCTCAACTAGAGAACTGCAGCCACGCGACTAGATTTGGAAGAGTTGGTCTTTTTAACCCGAATTAACATAAAATAAAGTTTATTGTAATTTAGTCATGAATTATTAAATACGGTAATTATGGCATGATTTTACAGGTTGAAAACGACCTATTTTGCGCGAAGAAATGAAGGAGGAGAGACCGCCTCCAGAGAATTTCTGGCGTATAATTTATGGATAAAAGTTATTCATTATTTAACCAATTAATTGTAAAATGCACAAAACAATAAACTAGAGAAAATGGTAATGCCGTTATGTCAAAATCTTCGTAACTTTCTCATCCTTTTTTTCACCAAATGGCACGATCTTTATATCAAAATCGCTCGTCTCCACGAGAGAAATGCAGCCACGTGACTGGATTTCGAAGATTTGTTCTTTTTGAACCGAATTAGCAGAAAATACAGTTTATTGTAATTTAGTCATGAATTATTAAATACAATGATTTTGGCATGATTTTGCGGGTTGAAAACGACCTATTTTACGCGAAGAAATGAAGGAAGAGAGACCGCCTCCAGTGAATTTCCGGCTTATAATTTAAAGATAAAGTAATTCTTTATTTAACCAATTAATTATAAAATGCAGATAACAATAAACTAGAGAAATTGGTAATGCCGTTATGTTAAAACTCTCGTAACTTTCCCATACATTTTTTCACCAAATGGCACGATTTTTATATCAAAATCGCTCGCCTCGACGAGAGGAATGCATCCTCTCATCTTGATTTGGGAGATTTTTCCTTTTGAACCCGAATTAACATAAAATACAGTTTATTGTAATTTAGTCATGAATTATTAAATACGATAATTATGGCATGATTTTGCGGGTTGAAAACGACCTATTTTGCGCGAATAAATGAAGGAGGAGAGACCGCATCCAGTGAATTTCTGGCGTATAATTGAAGGATAAAAGTTATTCATTATTTAACCAATTAATTGTAAAATGAACAAAACATTAACTAGAGAAAATGGTAATGCCGTTGTGTTAAAATATTCGTAAATTCCTCAAACTTTCACCAAATGGCACGATTTTTATATCAAAATTGCTCGCCTCGACGAGAGGAATACAGCCTCGTGACTGGATTTGGAAGATTTGGTCTTTTTAGCCCGAATTAATAGAAAATACAGTTTATTATAATTTAGTCATGAATTATTAAATACGATGATTATGGCATGATTTTGCGAGTTGAAAACGTCCTATTTTGCACGAAGAAATGAAGAAGGAGAGACCGCCTCGAGTGAATTTCCGGCGTATAATTTAAGGATAAAAATTATTCTTTATTTAACCAATTAATTGTAATATTCAGATAACAATAAATTAGAGAAAATGGTAATGCCGTAATGTTAAAACCCTCGTTACTTTCTCATACTTTTTTTCACCAAATGGCACGATCTATATATCAAAATCGCTCGTCTCGATGAGAGAAATGCAGCCACGCGACTGGATTTGGAAGATTTGGTATTTTTGACCCGAATTAGCAGAAAATACAGTTTATTGTAATTTAGTCATCAATTATTATATACGATGATTATGGCATGATTTTGCGAGTTGAAAACGATCTATTTTGCGCGAAGAAATGAAGGAGGAGAGACCGCCTCCGGTGAATTCCAGGCGTATAATTTTAGGATAAAATTTATTCTTTATTTAACCAATTAATTGTAAAATGCAGATAACAATAAACTAGAGAAAATGGTAATGCCGTTATGTTAAAACCCTCGTAACTTTCTCATCCTTTTTTTCACCAAATGGCACGATCTTTATATCAAAATCGCTCGTCTCAACGAGAGAACTGCAGCCACGCGACTAGATTTGGAAGAGTTGGTCTTTTTAACCCGAATTAACATAAAATAAAGTTTATTGTAATTTAGTCATGAATTATTAAATACGGTAATTATGGCATAATTTTGCGGGTTGAAAACGACCTATTTTGCGCGAAGAAATGAAGGAGGAGAGACCGCCTCCAGTGAATTTCTGGAGTATAATTTAAGGATAAAAGTTATTCATTATTTAACCAATTAATTGTAAAATGCACAAAACAATAAACGAGAGAAAATGGTAATGCCGTTATGTTAAAATTTTCGTAACTTTCTCATCCTTTTTTTCACCAAATGGCACGATCTTTATATCAAAATCGCTCGTCTCGATGAGAGAAACGCAGCCACGCGACTGGATTTGGAAGATTTGGTCTTTTTGACCCGAATTAGCAGAAAATACATTTTATTGTAATTTAGTCATCAATTATTATATACGATGATTTTGGCATGATTTTGAGAGTTGAAAACGATCTATTTTGCGCGAAGAAATGTAGGAGGAGAGACCGCCTCCAGTGAATTCCAGACGTATAATTTAAAGATAAAGTAATTCTTTATTTAACCAATTAATTATAAAATGCAGATAACAATAAACTAGAGAAATTGGTAATGCCGTTATGTTAAAACTCTCGTAACTTTCCCATACATTTTTTCACCAAATGGCACGATTTTTATATCAAAATCGCTCGCCTCGACGAGAGGAATGCATCCTCTCATCTTGATTTGGGAGATTTTTCCTTTTGAACCCGAATTAACGTAAAATACAGTTTATTGTAATTTAGTCATGAATTATTAAATACGATAATTATGGCATGATTTTGCGGGTTGAAAACGACCTATTTTGCGCGAAGAAATGAAGGAGGAGAGACCGCGTCCAGTGAATTTCTGGCGTATAATTGAAGGATAAAAGTTATTCATTATTTAACCAATTAATTGTAAAATGAACAAAACATTAACTAGAGAAAATGGTAATGCCGTTGTGTTAAAATCTTCGTAAATTTCTCAAACTTTCACCAAATGGCACGATTTTATATCAAAATTGCTCGCCTCGACGAGAGGAATACAGCCTCGTGACTGGATTTGGAAGATTTGGTCTTTTTAGCCCGAATTAATAGAAAATACAGTTTATTATAATTTAGTCATGAATTATTAAATACGATGATTATGGCATGATTTTGCGAGTTGAAAACGTCCTATTTTGCACGAAGAAATGAAGAAGGAGAGACCGCCTCGAGTGAATTTCCGGCGTATAATTTAAGGATAAAAATTATTCTTTATTTAACCAATTAATTGTAATATTCAGATAACAATAAATTAGAGAAAATGGTAATGCCGTAATGTTAAAACCCTCGTTACTTTCTCATACTTTTTTTCACCAAATGGCACGATCTATATATCAAAATCGCTCGTCTCGATGAGAGAAATGCAGCCACGCGACTGGATTTGGAAGATTTGGTATTTTTGACCCGAATTAGCAGAAAATACAGTTTATTGTAATTTAGTCATCAATTATTATATACGATGATTATGGCATGATTTTGCGAGTTGAAAACGATCTATTTTGCGCGAAGAAATGAAGGAGGAGAGACCGCCTCCGATGAATTCCAGGCGTATAATTTTAGGATAAAATTTATTCTTTATTTAACCAATTAATTGTAAAATGCAGATAACAATAAACTAGAGAAAATGGTAATGCCGTTATGTTAAAACCCTCGTAACTTTCTCATCCTTTTTTTCACCAAATGGCACGATCTTTATATCAAAATCGCTCGTCTCAACGAGAGAACTGCAGCCACGCGACTAGATTTGGAAGAGTTGGTCTTTTTAACCCGAATTAACATAAAATAAAGTTTATTGTAATTTAGTCATGAATTATTAAATACGGTAATTATGGCATAATTTTGCGGGTTGAAAACGACCTATTTTGCGCGAAGAAATGAAGGAGGAGAGACCGCCTCCAGTGAATTTCTGGAGTATAATTTAAGGATAAAAGTTATTCATTATTTAACCAATTAATTGTAAAATGCACAAAACAATAAACGAGAGAAAATGGTAATGCCGTTATGTTAAAATTTTCGTAACTTTCTCATCCTTTTTTTCACCAAATGGCACGATCTTTATATCAAAATCGCTCGTCTCGATGAGAGAAACGCAGCCACGCGACTGGATTTGGAAGATTTGGTCTTTTTGACCCGAATTAGCAGAAAATACATTTTATTGTAATTTAGTCATCAATTATTATATACGATGATTTTGGCATGATTTTGAGAGTTGAAAACGATCTATTTTGCGCGAAGAAATGTAGGAGGAGAGACCGCCTCCAGTTAATTCCAGACGTATAATTTAAAGATAAAGTAATTCTTTATTTAACCAATTAATTATAAAATGCAGATAACAATAAACTAGAGAAATTGGTAATGCCGTTATGTTAAAACTCTCGTAACTTTCCCATACATTTTTTCACCAAATGGCACGATTTTTATATCAAAATCGCTCGCCTCGACGAGAGGAATGCATCCTCTCATCTTGATTTGGGAGATTTTTCCTTTTGAACCCGAATTAACATAAAATACAGTTTATTGTAATTTAGTCATGAATTATTAAATACGATAATTATGGCATGATTTTGCGGGTTGAAAACGACCTATTTTGCGCGAAGAAATGAAGGAGGAGAGACCGCATCCTGTGAATTTCTGGCGTATAATTGAAGGATAAAAGTTATTCATTATTTAACCAATTAATTGTAAAATGAACAAAACATTAACTAGAGAAAATGGTAATGCCGTTGTGTTAAAATCTTCGTAAATTCCTCAAACTTTCACCAAATGGCACGATTTTTATATCAAAATTGCTCGCCTCGACGAGAGGAATACAGCCTCGTGACTGGATTTGGAAGATTTGGTCTTTTTAGCCTGAATTAATTGAAAATACAGTTTATTATAATTTAGTCATGAATTATTAAATACGATGATTATGGCATGATTTTGCGAGTTGAAAACGTCCTATTTTGCGCGAAGAAATGAAGAAGGAGAGTCCGCCTCCAGTGAATTTCCGGCGTATAATTTAAGGATAAAAATTATTCTTTATTTAACCAATTAATTGTAAAATTCATATAACAATAAATTAGAGAAAATGGTAATGCCGTAATGTTAAAACCCTCGTAACTTTCTCATAATTTTTTTCACCAAATGGCACGATCTATATATCAAAATCGCTCGTCTCGATGAGAGAAATGCAGCCACGCGACAGGATTTGGAAGATTTGGTCTTTTTGACCCGAATTAGCAGAAAATATAGTTTATTGTAATTTAGTCATGAATTATTATATACGATGATTATGGCATGATTTTGCGAGTTGAAAACGATCTATTTTGCGCGAAGAAATGAAGGAGGAGAGACCGCCTCCGGTGAATTTCAGGCGTATAATTTTAGGATAAAATTTATTCTTTATTTAACCAATTAATTGTAAAATGCAGATAACAATAAACTAGAGAAAATGGTAATGCCGTTATGTTAAAACCCTCGTAACTTTCTCATCCTTTTTTTCACCAAATGGCACGATCTTTATATCAAAATCGCTCGTCTCAACTAGAGAATTGCAGCCACGCGACTAGATTTGGAAGAGTTGGTCTTTTTAACCCGAATTAACATAAAATAAAGTTTATTGTAATTTAGTCATGAATTATTAAATACGGTAATTATGGCATGATTTTGCTGGTTGAAAACGACCTATTTTGCGCGAAGAAATGAAGGAGGAGAGACCGCCTCCAGTGAATTTCCGGCGTATAATTTAAGGATAAAAATTATTCTTTATTTAACCAATTAATTGTAATATTCAGATAACAATAAATTAGAGAAAATGGTAATGCCGTAATGTTAAAACCCTCGTTACTTTCTCATACTTTTTTTCACCAAATGGCACGATCTATATATCAAAATCGCTCGTCTCGATGAGAGAAATGCAGCCACGCGACTGGATTTGGAAGATTTGGTATTTTTGACCCGAATTAGCAGAAAATATAGTTTATTGTAATTTAGTCATCAATTATTATATACGACGATTATGGCATGATTTTGCGAGTTGAAAACGATCTATTTTGCGCGAAGAAATGAAGGAGGAGAGACCGCCTCCGGTGAATTCCAGGCGTATAATTTTAGGATAAAATTTATTCTTTATTTAACCAATTAATTGTAAAATGCAGATAACAATAAACTAGAGAAAATGGTAATGCCGTTATGTTAAAACCCTCGTAATTTTCTCATCCTTTTTTTCACCAAATGGCACGATCTTTATATCAAAATCGCTCGTCTCAACGAGAGAACTGCAGCTACGCGACTAGATTTGGAAGAGTTGGTCTTTTTAACCCGAATTAACATAAAATAAAGTTTATTGTAATTTAGTCATGAATTATTAAATACGGTAATTATGGCATAATTTTGCGGGTTGAAAACGACCTATTTTGCGCGAAGAAATGAAGGAGGAGAGACCGCCTCCAGTGAATTTCTGGAGTATAATTTAAGGATAAAAGTTATTCATTATTTAACCAATTAATTGTAAAATGCACAATACAATAAACTAGAGAAAATGGTAATGCCGTTATGTTAAAATCTTCGTAATTTTCTCATCCTTTTTTTCACCAAATGGCACGATCTTTATATCAAAATCGCTCGTCTCAATGAGAGAAACGCAGCCACGTGACTGGATTTGGAAGATTTGGTCTTTTTGACCCGAATTAGCAGAAAATACATTTTATTGTAATTTAGTCATCAATTATTATATACGATGATTATGGCATGATTTTGAGAGTTGAAAACGATCTATTTTGCGCGAAGAAATGTAGGAGGAGAGACCGCCTCCAGTGAATTCCAGACGTATAATTTTAGGATAAAATTTATTCTTTATTTAACCAATTAATTTTAAAATGCAGATTACAATAAACTAGAGAAAATGGTAATGCCGTTATGTTAAAACCCTCGTAACTTTCTCATCCTTTTTTTCACCAAATGGCACGATCTTTATATCAAAATCGCTCGTCTCAACTAGAGAATTGCAGCCACGCGACTAGATTTGGAAGAGTTGGTCTTTTTAACCTGAATTAACATAAAATAAAGTTTATTGTAATTTAGTCATGAATTATTAAATACGGTAATTATGGCATGATTTTGCGGGTTGAAAACGACCTATTTTGCGCGAAGAAATGAAGGAGGAGAGACCGCCTCCAGTGAATTTCCGGCATAAAATTTAAACATAAAGTAATTCTTTATTTAAACATAAAATTATAAAATGCACAAAACAATAAACTAGAGAAAATGGTAATGCCGTTATGTTAAAACCCTCGTAACTTTCCCAAGCTTTTTTTCACAAAATGGCACGATTTTTATATCAAAATCGCTCGCCTCGACGAGAGGAATACAACCTCGTGATTGGATTTGGAAGATTTGGTCTTTTTAGCCCGAACTAATAGAAAATACAGTTTATTATAATTTAGTCATGAATTATTAAATACATTGATTATGGCATGATTTTGCGAGTTGAAAACGTCCTATTTTGCGCGAAGAAATGAAGAAGGAGAGACCGCCTCCATTGAATTTCCGGCGTATAATTTAAAGATAAAAATTATTCTTCATTTAACCAATTAATTGAAAAATTCAGATAACAATAAATTAGAGAAAATGGTAATGCCGTAATGTTAAAACCCTCGTTAGTTTCTCATACTTTTTTTCACCAAATGGCACGATCTATATATCAAAATCGCTCGTCTCGATGAGAGAAATGCAGCCACGCAACTGGATTTGGAAGATTTGGTCTTTTTGACCCGAATTAGCAGAAAATACATTTTATTGTAATTTAGTCATCAATTATTATATACGATGATTATGGCATGATTTTGAGAGTTGAAAACGATCTGTTTTGCGCGAAGAAATGAAGGAGGAGAGAGCGCCTCCGGTGAATTCCAGGCGTATAATTTTAGGATAAAATTTATTCTTTATTTAACCAATTAATTGTAAAATGCAGATAACAATAAACTAGAGAAAATGGTAATGCCGTTATGTTAAAACCCTCGTAACTTTCTCATCCTTTTTTTCACCAAATGGCACGATCTTTATATCAAAATCGCTAGTCTCAACGAGAGAACTGCAGCCACGCGACTAGATTTGGAAGAGTTGGTCTTTTTAACCCGAATTAACATAAAATAAAGTTTATTGTAATTTAGTCATGAATTATTAAATACGGTAATTATGGCATAATTTTGCGGGTTGAAAACGACCTATTTTGCGCGAAGAAATGAAGGAGGAGAGACCGCCTCCAGTGAATTTCTGGAGTATAATTTAAGGATAAAAGTTATTCATTATTTAACCAATTAATTGTAAAATGCACAAAACAATAAACTAGAGAAAATGGTAATGCCGTTATGTTAAAATCTTCGTAACTTTCTCATCCTTTTTTTCACCAAATGGCACGATCTTTATATCAAAATCGCTCGTCTCGATGAGAGAAACGCAGCCACGCGACTGGATTTGGAAGATTTGGTCTTTTTGACCCGAATTAGCAGAAAATACATTTTATTGTAATTTAGTCATCAATTACTATATACGATGATTATGGCATGATTTTGAGAGTTGAAAACGATCTATTTTGCGCGAAGAAATGTAGGAGGAGAGACCGCCTCCGGTGAATTCCAGGCGTATAATTTTAGGATAAAATTTATTCTTTATTTAACCAATTAATTGTAAAATGCAGATAACAATAAACTAGAGAAAATGGTAATGCCGTTATGTTAAAACCCTCGTAACTTTCTCATCCTTTTTTTCACCAAATGGCACGATCTTTATATCAAAATCGCTCGTCTCAACTAGAGAATTGCAGCCACGCGACTAGATTTGGAAGAGTTGGTCTTTTTAACCCGAATTAACATAAAATAAAGTTTATTGTAATTTAGTCATGAATTATTAAATACGGTAATTATGGCATGATTTTGCGAGTTGAAAACGATCTATTTTGCGCGAAGAAATGAAGGAGGAGAAACCGCCTCCAGTGAATTTCAAGCGTATAATTTTAGGATAAAATTTATTCTTTATTTAACCAATTAACTGTAAAATGCAGATAACAATAAACTAGAGAAAATGGTAATGCCGTTATGTTAAAACCCTCGTAACTTTCTCATCCTTTTTTTCACCAAATGGCACGATCTTTATATCAAAATCGCTCGTCTCGATGAGAGAAACGTAACCAATTAATTGTAAAATGCAGATAACAATAAACTAGAGAAAATGGTAATGCCGTTATGTTAAAACCCTCGTAACTTTCTCATCCTTTTTTTCACCAAATGGCACGATCTTTATATCAAAATCGCTCGTCTCAACGAGAGAAATGCAGCCACGCGACTAGATTTGGAAGATTTGGTATTTTTAACCCGAATTAACATAAAATACAGTTTATTGTAATTTAGTCATGAATTATTAAATGCAATGATTTTGGCATGATTTTGCGGGTTGAAAACGTCCTATTTTACGCGAAGAAATAAAGGAAGAGAGACCGCCTCCAGTGAATTTCCGGCATATAATTTAAAGATAAAGTAATTCTTTATTTAACAAATTAATTATAAAATGTAGATCACAATAAACTAGAGAAATTGGTCATGTCGTTATGTTAAAACTCTCGTAACTTTCCCATACTTTTTTTCACCAAATGGCACGATTTTTATATCAAAATCGCTCGCCTCGACGAGAGGAATGCATCCTCTCATCTTGATTTGGGAGATTTTTCCTTGTGAACCCGAATTAACGGAAAATACAGTTTATTGTAATTTAGTCATGAATTATTAAATACGATAATTATGGCATGATTTTGCGGGTTGAAAACGACCTATTTTGCGCAAAGAAATGAAGGAGGAGAGACCGCATCCACTGAATTTCTGGCGTATAATTGAAGGATAAAAGTTATTCATTATTTAACCAATTAATTGTAAAATGCACAAAACAATAAACTAGAGAAAATGGTAATGCCGTTATGTTAAAATCTTCGTAACTTTCTCATACTTTCAGCAAATGGCACGATTTTTATATCAAAATCGCTCGCATCGACGAGAGGAATACAGCCTCGTGACTGGATTTGAAAGATTTGGTCTTTTTAGCCCGAATTAATAGACAATACAGTTTATTATAATTTAGTCATGAATTATTAAATACGATGATTATGGCATGATTTTGCGAGTTGAAAACGTCCTATTTTGCGCGAAGAAATGAAGAAGGAGAGACCGCCTCCAGTGAATTTCCGGCGTATAATTTAAGGATAAAAATTATTCTTTATTTAACCAATTAATTGTAAAATTCAGATAACAATAAATTAGAGAAAATGGTAATGCCGTAATGTTAAAACCCTCGTTACTTTCTCATACTTTTTTCCACCAAATGGCACGATCTATATATCAAAATTGCTCGTCTCGATGAGAGAAATGCAGCCACACGACTGGATTTGGAAGATTTGGTCTTTTTGACCCGAATTAGTAGAAAATGTAGTTTATTGTAATTTAGTCATGAATTATTATATACGATGATTATGGCATGATTTTGTGAGTTGAAAACGATCTATTTTGCGCGAAGAAATGAAGGAGGAGAGACCGCCTCCAGTGAATTTCGGGCGTATAATTTTAGGATAAAATTTATTCTTTATTTAACCAATTAATTGTAAAATTCAGATAAAAATAAATTAGAGAAAATGGCAATGCCGTAATGTTAAAACACTCGTTACTTTCTCATACTTTTTTTCACCAAATGGCACGATCTATATATCAAAATCGCTCGCCTCGACGAGAGGAATGCATCCTCTCATCTTGATTTGGGAGATTTTTTCTTTTTGAACCCGAATTAACAGAAAATACAGTTTATTGTAATTTAGTCATGAATTATTAAGTACGATAATTATGGCATGATTTTGCGGGTTGAAAACGACCTATTTTGCGCGAAGAAATGAAGGAGGAGAGACCGCATCCAGTGAATTTCTGGCGTATAATTTAAGGATAAAAGTAATTCATTATTTAACCAATTCATTGTAAAAGGCACAAAACAATAAACTAGAGAAAATGGTAATGCCGTTATGTTAAAATCTTCGTAAATTTCTCAAACTTTCATCAAATGGCACGATTTTTATATCAAAATCGCTCGCCTCGACGAGAGGAATACAGCCTCGTGACTGGATTTGGAAGATTTGGTCTTTTTAGCCCGAATTAATAGAAAATACAGTTTATTATAATTTAGTCATGAACTATTAAATACGATAATAGTCGCATGATTTTGCGAGTTGAAAACGTCCTATTTTACGCGAAGAAATGAAGAAGGAGAGACCGCCTCCAGTGAAATTCCGGCGTATAATTTAAGGATAAAAATTATTCTTTATTTAACCAATTAATTGTAAAATTCAGATAACAATAAATTAGAGAAAATGCTAATGCCGTAATGTTAAAACCCTCGTGACTTTCTCATAATTTTTTTCACCTAATGGCACGATCTATATATCAAAATCGCTCGTCTCGATGAGAGAAATGCAGCCACGCGACTGGATTTGGAAGATTTGGTCTTTTTGACCCGAATTAGCAGAAAATACAGTTTATTGTAATTTAGTCATGAATTATTATATACGACGATTATGGCATGATTTTGCGAGTTGAAAACGATCTATTTTGCGCGAAGAAATGAAGGAGGAGAGACCGCCTCCAGTGAATTTCAGGCATATAATTTTAGGATAAAATTTGTTCTTTATTTGACCAATTAAATGTAAAATGCAAATAATAATAAACTAGAGAAAATGGTAATGCCGTTATGTTAAAACCCTCGTAACTTTCTCATCCTTTTTTTCTCCAAATGGCACGATCTTTATATCAAAATCACTCGTCTCAACGAGAGAAATGCAGCCACGCGACTAGTTTTGGAAGATTTGGTCTTTTTAACCAGAATTAATATAAAAAATAGTTTATTGTAATTTAGTCATGAATTATTAACTACGATGATTATGGCAATATTTTGCGAGTTGAAAACGTCCTATTTTGCGCGAAGAAATGAAGAAGGAGAGACCGCCTCCAGTGAATTTCCGGCGTATAATTTAAGGATAAAAATTATTTTTTATTTAACCAATTAATTGTAAAATTCAGATAACTATATATTAGAGAAAATGGTAATGCCGTAATGTTAAAACCCTCGTTACTTTCTCATCCTTTTTTTCACCAAATGGCACGATCAATATATCAAAATCGCTCGCCTCAACGAGAGGAATGCATCCTCTCGTCTTGATTTGGGAGATTTTTCCTTTTGAACCCGAATTAACAAAAAATACAGTTTATTGTAATTTAGTCATGAATTATTAAATACGAAAATTATGGCATGATTTTGCGGGTTGAAAACGACCTATTTTGCGCGACGAAATGAAGGAGGAGAGACCGCATCCAGTGAATTTCTGGCGTATAATTGAAGGATAAAAGTTATTCATTATTTAACCAATTAATTGTAAAATGCACAAAACAATAAACTAGAGAAAATGGTAATGCCGTTGTGTTAAAATCTTCGTAAATTTCTCAAACTTTCACCAAATGGCACGATTTTTATATCAAAATCGCTCGCCTCGACGAGAGGAATACAGCCTCGTGACTGGATTTGGAAGATTTGGTCTTTTTAGCCCGAATTAATAGAAAATACAGTTTATTATAATTTAGTCATGAATTATTAAATACGATGATTATGGCATGATTTTGCGAGTTGAAAACGATCTATTTTGCGCGAAGAAATGAAGGAGGAGAGACCGCCTCCAGTGAATTTCAGGCGTATAATTTTAGGATAAAATTTATTTTTTTGTTTAACCAATTAATTGTAAAATGCAGATAACAATAAACTAGAGAAAATGTCAATGCCGTTATGTTAAAACCCTCGTAACTTTCTCATCCTTTTTTTCACCAAATGGCACGATCTTTATATCAAAATCGTTCGTCTCCACGAGAGAAATGCAGCCACGCGACTAGATTTGGAAGATTTGGTCTTTTTAACCCGAATTAACATAAAATACAGTTTATTGTAATTTAGTCATGAATTATTGAATGCAATGATTTTGGCATGATTTTGCGGTTTGAAAACGACCTATTTTACGCGAAGAAATGAAGGAAGAGAGACCGCCTCCAGTGAATTTCCGGCATATAATTTAAAGATAAAGTAATTCTTTATTTAACCAATTAATTATAAAATGTAGATCACAATAAACTAGAGAAATTGGTCATGTCGTTATGTTAAAACTCTCGTAACTTTCCCATACTTTTTTTCACCAAATGGCACGATTTTTATATCAAAATCGCTCGCCTCGACGAGAGGAATGCATCCTCTCATCTTGATTTGGGAGATTTTTCCTTTTGAACCCGAATTAACAGAAAATACAGTTTATTGTAATTTAGTCATGAATTATTAAATACGATAATTATGGCATGATTTTGCGGGTTGAAAACGACCTATTTTGCGCAAAGAAATGAAGGAGGAGAGACCGCATCCACTGAATTTCTGGCGTATAATTGAAGGATAAAAGTTATTCATTATTTAACCAATTAATTGTAAAATGCACAAAACAATAAACTAGAGAAAATGGTAATGCCGTTATGTTAAAATCTTCGTAACTTTCTCATACTTTCAGCAAATGGCACGATTTTTATATCAAAATCGCTCGCATCGACGAGAGGAATACAGCCTCGTGACTGGATTTGAAAGATTTGGTCTTTTTAGCCCGAATTAATAGAAAATACAGTTTATTATAATTTAGTCATGAATTATTAAATACGATGATTATGGCATGATTTTGCGAGTTGAAAACGTCCTATTTTGCGCGAAGAAATGATGAAGGAGAGACCGCCTCCAGTGAATTTCCGGCGTATAATTTAAGGATAAAAATTATTCTTTATTTAACCAATTAATTGTAAAATTTAGATAACAATAAATTAGAGAAAATGGTAATGCCGTAATGTTAAAACCCTCGTTACTTTCTCATACTTTTTTCCACCAAATGGCACGATCTATATATCAAAATTGCTCGTCTCGATGAGAGAAATGCAGCCACACGACTAGATTTGGAAGATTTGGTCTTTTTGACCCGAATTAGTAGAAAATATAGTTTATTGTAATTTAGTCATGAATTATTCTATACGATGATTATGGCATGATTTTGCGAGTTGAAAACGATCTATTTTGCGCGAAGAAATGAAGGAGGAGAGACCGCCTCCAGTGAATTTTGGGCGTATAATTTTAGGATAAAATTTATTCTTTATTTAACCAATTAATTGTAAAATGCAAATAACAATAAACTAGAGAAAATGGTAATGCCGTTATGTTAAAACCCTCGTAACTTTCTCATCCTTTTTTTCTCCAAATAGCACGATCTTTATATCAAAATCACTCGTCTCAACGAGAGAAATGCAGGCACGCGACTAGATTTGGAAGATTTGGTCTTTTTAACCCGAATTAACATAAAATACAGTTTATTGTAATTTAGTCATGAATTATTGAATACGATGATTATGGCAAGATTTTGCGAGTTGAAAACGTCCTATTTTGCGCGAAGAAATGAAGAAGGAGAGACCGCCTCCAGTGAATTTCCGGCGTATAATTTAAGGATAAAAATTATTCTTTATTTAACCAATTAATTGTAAAATTCAGATAACAATAAATTAGAGAAAATGGCAATGCCGTAATGTTAAAACATTCGTTACTTTCTCATACTTTTTTTCACCAAATGGCACGATCTATATATCAAAATCGCTCGCCTCGACGAGAGGAATGCATCCTCTCATCTTGATTTGGGAGATTTTTTCTTTTTGAACCCGAATTAACAGAAAATACAGTTTATTGTAATTTAGTCATGAATTATTAAGTACGATAATTATGGCATGATTTTGCGGGTTGAAAACGACCTATTTTGCGCGAAGAAATGAAGGAGGAGAGACCGCATCCAGTGAATTTCTGGCGTATAATTTAAGGATAAAAGTAATTCATTATTTAACCAATTCATTGTAAAATGCACAAAACAATAAACTAGAGAAAATGGTAATGCCGTTATGTTAAAATCTTCGTAAATTTCTCAAACTTTCATCAAATGGCACGATTTTTATATCAAAATCGTTCGCCTCGACGAGAGGAATACAGCCTCGTGACTGGATTTGGAAGATTTGGTCTTTTTAGCCCGAATTAATAGAAAATACAGTTTATTATAATTTAGTCATGAACTATTAAATACGATGATAGTCGCATGATTTTGCGAGTTGAAAACGTCCTATTTTACGCGAAGAAATGAAGAAGGAGAGACCGCCTCCAGTGAAATTCCGGCGTATAATTTAAGGATAAAAATTATTCTTTATTTAACCAATTAATTGTAAAATTCAGATAACAATAAATTAGAGAAAATGCTAATGCCGTAATGTTAAAACCCTCGTGACTTTCTCATAATTTTTTTCACCTAATGGCACGATCTATATATCAAAATCGCTCGTCTCGATGAGAGAAATGCAGCCACGCGACTGGATTTGGAAGATTTGGTCTTTTTGACCCGAATTAGCAGAAAATACAGTTTATTGTAATTTAGTCATGAATTATTATATACGACGATTATGGCATGATTTTGCGAGTTGAAAACGATCTATTTTGCGCGAAGAAATGAAGGAGGAGAGACCGCCTCCAGTGAATTTCAGGCATATAATTTTAGGATAAAATTTGTTCTTTATTTGACCAATTAAATGTAAAATGCAAATAATAATAAACTAGAGAAAATGGTAATGCCGTTATGTTAAAACCCTCGTAACTTTCTCATCCTTTTTTTCTCCAAATGGCACGATCTTTATATCAAAATCACTCGTCTCAACGAGAGAAATGCAGCCACGCGACTAGTTTTGGAAGATTTGGTCTTTTTAACCAGAATTAATATAAAAAACAGTTTATTGTAATTTAGTCATGAATTATTAAATACGATGATTATGGCAATATTTTGCGAGTTGAAAACGTCCTATTTTGCGCGAAGAAATGAAGAAGGAGAGACCGCCTCCAGTGAATTTCCGGCGTATAATTTAAGGATAAAAATTATTTTTTATTTAACCAATTAATTGTAAAATTCAGATAACAATATATTAGAGAAAATGGTAATGCCGTAATGTTAAAACCCTCGTTACTTTCTCATCCTTTTTTTCACCAAATGGCACGATCAATATATCAAAATCGCTCGCCTCAACGAGAGGAATGCATCCTCTCGTCTTGATTTGGGAGATTTTTCCTTTTGAACCCGAATTAACAAAAAATACAGTTTATTGTAATTTAGTCATGAATTATTAAATACGATAATTATGGCATGATTTTGCGGGTTGAAAACGACCTATTTTGCGCGACGAAATGAAGGAGGAGAGACCGCATCCAGTGAATTTCTGGCGTATAATTGAAGGATAAAAGTTATTCATTATTTAACCAATTAATTGTAAAATGCACAAAACAATAAACTAGAGAAAATGGTAATGCCGTTGTGTTAAAATCTTCATAAATTTCTCAAACTTTCACCAAATGGCACGATTTTTATATCAAAATCGCTCGCCTCGACGAGAGGAATACAGCCTCGTCACTGGATTTGGAAGATTTGGTCTTTTTAGCCCGAATTAATAGAAAATACAGTTTATTATAATTTAGTCATGAATTATTAAATACGATGATTATGGCATGATTTTGCGAGTTGAAAACGATCTATTTTGCGCGAAGAAATGAAGGAGGAGAGACCGCCTCCAGTGAATTTCAGGCGTATAATTTTAGGATAAAATTTATTTTTTATTTAACCAATTAATTGTAAAATGCAGATAACAATAAACTAGAGAAAATGTTAATGCCGTTATGTTAAAACCCTCGTAACTTTCTCATCCTTTTTTTCACCAAATGGCACGATCTTTATATCAAAATCGCTCGTCTCCACGAGAGAAATGCAGCCACGCGACTAGATTTGGAAGATTTGATCTTTTTAACCCGAATTAACATAAAATTCAGTTTATTGTAATTTAGTCATGAATTATTAAATACAATAATTTTGGCATGATTTTGCGGGTTGAAAACGACCTATTTTACGCGAAGAAATGATGGAAGAGAGACCGCCTCCAGTGAATTTCCGGCTTATAATTTAAAGATAAAGTAATTCTTTATTTAACCAATTAATTATAAAATGCAGATAACAATAAACAAGAGAAATTGGTAATGCCGTTATGTTAAAACTCTCGCAACTTTCCGATACATTTTTTCACCAAATGGCACGATTTTTATATCAAAATCGCTCGCCTCGACGAGAGGAATGCATCCTCTCATCTTGATTTGGGAGATTTTTCCTTTTGAACCCGAATTAACAGAAAATACAGTTTGTTGTAATTTAGTCATGAATTATTAAATACGATAATTATGGCATGATTTTGCGGGTTGAAAACGACCTATTTTGCGCGAAGAAATGAAGGAGGAGAGACCGCATCCAGTGAATTTCTGGCGTATAATTGAAGGATAAAAGTTATTCATTATTTAACCAATTAATTGTAAAATGCACAAAACAATAAACTAGAGAAAATGGTAATGCCGTTAAGTTAAAATCTTCGTAAATTTCTCAAACTTTCATCAAATGGCACGATTTTTATATCAAAATCGCTCGCCTCGACGAGAGGAATACAGCCTCGTGACTGGATTTGGAAGATTTTGTCTTTTTAGCCCGAATTAATAGAAAATACAGTTTATTATAATGTAGTCATGAATTATTAAATACGATGATTATGGCATGATTTTGCGAGTTGAAAACGTCCTATTTTGCGCGAAGAAATGAAGAAGGAGAGACTGCCTCCAGTGAATTTTCGCCGTATAATTTAAGGATAAAAATTATTCTTTATTTAACCAATTAATTGTAAAATTCAGATAACAATAAATTAGAGAAAATGGTAATGCCGTAATGTTAAAACCCTCGTAACTTTCTCATAATTTTTTTCACCAAATGGCACGATCTATATATCAAAATTGCTCGTCTCGATGAGAGAAATGCAGCCACGCGACAGGATTTGGAAGATTTGGCCTTTTTGACCCGAATTAGCAGAAAATTCAGTTTATTGTAATTTAGTCATGAATTATTATATACGATGATTATGGCATGATTTTGCGAGTTGAAAACGATCTATTTTGCGCGAAGAAATGAAGGAGGAGAGACCGCCTCCAGTGAATTTCAGGCGTATAATTTTAGGATAAAATTTATTTTTTATTTAACCAATTAATTGTAAAATGCAGATAACAATAAACTAGAGAAAATGTTAATGCCGTTATGTTAAAACCCTCGTAACTTTCTCATCCTTTTTTTCACCAAATGGCACGATCTTTATATCAAAATCGTTCGTCTCCACGAGAGAAATGCAGCCACGCGACTAGATTTGGAAGATTTGGTCTTTTTAACCCGAATTAACATAAAATACAGTTTATTGTAATTCAGTCATGAATTATTGAATGCAATGATTTTGGCATGATTTTGCGGTTTGAAAACGACCTATTTTACGCGAAGAAATGAAGGAAGAGAGACCGCCTCCAGTGAATTTCCGTCATATAATTTAAAGATAAAGTAATTCTTTATTTAACCAATTAATTATAAAATGTAGATCACAATAAACTAGAGAAATTGGTCATGTCGTTATGTTAAAACTCTCGTAACTTTCCCATACTTTTTTTCACCAAATGGCACGATTTTTATATCAAAATCGCTCGCCTCGACGAGAGGAATGCATCCTCTCATCTTGATTTGGGAGATTTTTCCTTTTCAACCCGAATTAACAGAAAATACAGTTTATTGTAATTTAGTCATGAATTATTAAATACGATAATTATGGCATGATTTTGCTGGTTGAAAACGACCTATTTTGCGCAAAGAAATGAAGGAGGAGAGACCGCATCCACTGAATTTCTGGCGTATAATTGAAGGATAAAAGTTATTCATTATTTAACCAATTAATTGTAAAATGCACAAAACAATAAACTAGAGAAAATGGTAATGCCGTTATGTTAAAATCTTCGTAACTTTCTCATACTTTCAGCAAATGGCACGATTTTTATATCAAAATCGCTCGCATCGACGAGAGGAATACAGCCTCGTGACTGGATTTGAAAGATTTGGTCTTTTTAGCCCGAATTAATAGAAAATACAGTTTATTATAATTTAGTCATGAATTATTAAATACGATGATTATGGCATGATTTTGCGAGTTGAAAACGTCCTATTTTGCGCGAAGAAATGATGAAGGAGAGACCGCCTCCAGTGAATTTCCGGCGTATAATTTAAGGATAAAAATTATTCTTTATTTAACCAATTAATTGTAAAATTCAGATAACAATAAATTAGAGAAAATGGTAATGCCGTAATGTTAAAACCCTCGTTACTTTCTCATACTTTTTTCCACCAAATGGCACGATCTATATATCAAAATTGCTCGTCTCGATGAGAGAAATGCAGCCACACGACTAGATTTGGAAGATTTGGTCTTTTTGACCCGAATTAGTAGAAAATATAGTTTATTGTAATTTAGTCATGAATTATTATATACGATGATTATGGCATGATTTTGCGAGTTGAAAACGATCTATTTTGCGCGAAGAAATGAAGGAGGAGAGACCGCCTCCAGTGAATTTTGGGCGTATAATTTTAGGATAAAATTTATTCTTTATTTAACCAATTAATTGTAAAATGCAAATAACAATAAACTAGAGAAAATGGTAATGCCGTTATGTTAAAACCCTCGTAACTTTCTCATCCTTTTTTTCTCCAAATAGCACGATCTTTATATCAAAATCACTCGTCTCAACGAGAGAAATGCAGGCACGCGACTAGATTTGGAAGATTTGGTCTTTTTAACCCGAATTAACATAAAATACAGTTTATTGTAATTTAGTCATGAATTATTGAATACGATGATTATGGCAAGATTTTGCGAGTTGAAAACGTCCTATTTTGCGCGAAGAAATGAAGAAGGAGAGACCGCCTCCAGTGAATTTCCGGCGTATAATTTAAGGATAAAAATTATTCTTTATTTAACCAATTAATTGTAAAATTCAGATAACAATAAATTAGAGAAAATGGCAATGCCGTAATGTTAAAACATTCGTTACTTTCTCATACTTTTTTTCACCAAATGGCACGATCTATATATCAAAATCGCTCGCCTCGACGAGAGGAATGCATCCTCTCATCTTGATTTGGGAGAGTTTTTCTTTTTGAACCCGAATTAACAGAAAATACAGTTTATTGTAATTTAGTCATGAATTATTAAGTACGATAATTATGGCATGATTTTGCGGGTTGAAAACGACCTATTTTGCGCGAAGAAATGAAGGAGGAGAGACCGCATCCAGTGAATTTCTGGCGTATAATTGAAGGATAAAAGTAATTCATTATTTAACCAATTCATTGTAAAATGCACAAAACAATAAACTAGAGAAAATGGTAATGCCGTTATGTTAAAATCTTCGTAAATTTCTCAAACTTTCACCAAATGGCACGATTTTTATATCAAAATCGCTCGCCTCGACGAGAGGAATACAGCCTCGTGACTGGATTTGGAAGATTTGGCCTTTTTAGCCCGAATTAATAGAAAATACAGTTTATTATAATTTAGTCATGAACTATTAAATACGATGATAGTGGCATGATTTTGCGAGTTGAAAACGTCCTATTTTACGCGAAGAAATGAAGAAGGAGAGACCGCCTCCAGTGAAATTCCGGCGTATAATTTAAGGATAAAAATTATTCTTTATTTAACCAATTAATTGTAAAATTCAGATAACAATAAATTAGAGAAAATGCTAATGCCGTAATGTTAAAACCCTCGTGACTTTCTCATAATTTTTTTCACCAAATGGCACGATCTATATATCAAAATCGCTCGTCTCGATGAGAGAAATGCAGCCACGCGACAGGATTTGGAAGATTTGGTCTTTTTGACCCGAATTAGCAGAAAATACAGTTTATTGTAATTTAGTCATGAATTATTATATACGATGATTATGGCATGATTTTGCGAGTTGAAAACGATCTATTTTGCGCGAAGAAATGAAGGAGGAGAGACCGCCTCCAGTGAATTTCAGGCGTATAATTTTAGGATAAAATTTATTCTTTATTTAACCAATTAATTGTAAAATACAGATAACAATAAACTAGAGAAAATGGTAATTCCGTTATGTTAAAACCCTCGTAACTTTCTCATCCTTTTTTTCACCAAATGGAACGATCTTTATATCAAAATCGCTCGTCTCCACGAGAGAAATGCAGCCACGCGACTAGATTTGGAAGATTTGGTATTTTTAACCCGAATTAACATAAAATATTGTTTATTGTAATTTAGTCATGAATTATTAAATACAATGATTTTGGCATGATTTTGCGGGTTGAAAACGACCTATTTTACGCGAAGAAATGAAGGAAGAGAGACCGCCTCCAGTGAATTTCCGGCATATATTTTAAAGATAAAGTAATTCTTTATTTAACCATTTAATTATAAAATGCAGATAACAATAAACTAGAGAAATTGGTAATGCCGTTATGTTAAAACTCTCGTAACTTACCCATACTTTTTTTCACCAAATGGCACGATTTTTATATCAAAATCGCTCGCCTCGACGAGAGGAATGCATCCTCTCATCTTGATTTGGGAGATTTTTCCTTTTGAACCCGAATTGACAGAAAATACAGTTTATTGTAATTTAGTCATGAATTATTAAATACGATAATTATGGCATGATTTTGCGGGTTGAAAACGACCTATTTTGCGCGAAGAAATAAAGGAGGAGAGACCGCATCCACTGAATTTCTGGCGTATAATTGAAGGATAAAAGTTATTCATTATTTAACCATTTAATTGTAAAATGCACAAAACAATAAACTAGAGAAAATAGTAATGCCGTTATGTTAAAATCTTCGTAACTTTCTCACACTTTCAGCAAATGGCACGATTTTTATATCAAAATCGCTCGCCTCGACGAGAGGAATACAGCCTCGTGACTGGATTTGAAAGATTTGGTCTTTTTAGCACGAATTAATAGAAAATACATTTTATTATAATTTAGTCATGAATTATTAAATACGATGATTATGGCATGATTTTGCGAGTTGAAAACGTCCTATTTTGCACGAAGAAATGAAGAAGGAGAGACCGCCTCCAGTGAATTTTCGCCGTATAATTTAAGGATAAAAATTATTCTTTATTTAACCAATTAATTGTAAAATTCAGATAACAATAAATTAGAGAAAATGGTAATGCCGTAATGTTAAAACCCTCGTTACTTTCTCATACTTTTTTCCACCAAATGGCACGATCTATATATCAAAATTGCTCGTCTCGATGAGAGAAATGCAGCCACGCGACTGGATTTGGAAGATTTGGTCTTTTTGACCCGAATTAGCAGAAAATACAGTTTATTGTAATTTAGTCATGAATTATTATATACGATGATTATGGCATGATTTTGCGAGTTGAAAACGATCTATTTTGCGCGAAGAAATGAAGGAGGAGAGACCGCCTCCAGTGAATTTCAGAGGTATAATTTTAGGATTAAATTTATTATTTATTTAACCAATTAATTGTAAAATGCAGATAACAATAAACTAGAGAAAATGGTAATGCCGTTATGTTAAAACCCTCGTAACTTTCTCATCCTTTTTGTCACCAAATGGAACGATCTTTATATCAAAATCGCTCGTCTCAACGAGAGAAATGCAGCCACGCGACTAGATTTGGAAGATTTGGTATTTTTAACCCGAATTAACATAAAATACAGTTTATTGTAATTTAGTCATGAATTATTAAATACAATGATTTTGGCATGATTTTGCGGGTTGAAAACGACCTATTTTACGCGAAGAAATGAAGGAAGAGAGACCGCCTCCAGTGAATTTCCGGCATATATTTTAAAGATAAAGTAATTCTTTATTTAACCAATTAATTATAAAATGCAGATAACAATAAACTAGAGAAATTGGTAATGTCATTATGTTAAAACTCTCGTAACTTACCCATACTTTTTTTCACCAAATGGCACGATTTTTATATCCAAATCGCTCGCCTCGACGAGAGGAATGCATCCTCTCATCTTGATTTGGGAGATTTTTCCTTTTGAACCCGAATTAACAGAAAATACAGTTTATTGTAATTTAGTCATGAATTATTAAATACGATAATTATGGCATGATTTTGCGGGTTGAAAACGACCTATTTTGCGCGAAGAAATGAAGGAGGAGAGACCGCATCCACTGAATTTCTGGCGTATAATTGAAGGATAAAAGTTATTCATTATTTAACCAATTAATTGTAAAATGCACAAAACAATAAACTCGAGAAAATAGTAATGCCGTTATGTTAAAATCTTCGTAACTTTCTCATACTTTCAGCAAATGGCACGATTTTTATATCAAAATCGCTCGCCTCGACGAGAGGAATACAGCCTCGTGACTGGATTTGAAAGATTTTGTCTTTTTAGCACGAATTAATAGAAAATACAGTTTATTATAATTTAGTCATGAATTATTAAATACGATGATTATGGCATGATTTTGCTAGTTGAAAACGTCCTATTTTGCGCGAAGAAATGAAGAAGGAGAGAACGCCTCCAGTGAATTTTCGCCGTATAATTTAAGGATAAAAATTATTCTTTATTTAACCAATTAATTGTAAAATTCAGATAGCAATAAATTAGAGAAAACGGTAATGCCGTAATGTTAAAACCCTCGTTACTTTCTCATACTTTTTTCCACCAAATGGCACGATCTATATATCAAAATTGCTCGTCTCGATGAGAGAAATGCAGCCACGCGACTGGATTTGGAAGATTTGGTCTTTTTGACCCGAATTAGCAGAAAATACAGTTTATTGTAATTTAGTCATGAATTATTATATACGATGATTATGGCATGATTTTGCGAGTTGAAAACGATCTATTTTGCGCGAAGAAATGAAGGAGGAGAGACCGCCTCCAGTGAATTTCTGGCGTATAATTTTAGGATGAAATTTATTCTTTATTTAACCAATTAATTGTAAATTGCAAATAACAATAAACTAGAGAAAATGGTAATGCCGTTATGTTAAAACCCTCGTAACTTTCTCATTCTTTTTTTCTCCAAATGGCACGATCTTTATATCAAAATCACTCGTCTCAACGAGAGAAATGCAGCCACGCGACTAGATTTGGAAGATTTGGTCTTTTTAACCCGAATTAACATAAAATACAGTTTATTGTAATTTAGTCATGAATTATTAAATACGATGATTATGGCAAGATTTTGCGAGTTGAAAACGTCCTATTTTGGGCGAAGAAATGAAGAAGGAGAGACCGCCTCCAGTGAATTTCCGGCGTATAATTTAAGGATAAAAATTATTCTTTATTTAACCAATTAATTCTAAAATTCAGATAACAATAAATTAGAGAAAATGGTAATGCCGTAATGTTAAAACCCTCGTTACTTTCTCATACTTTTTTCACCAAATGGCACGATCTATATATCAAAATCGCTCGCCTCGACGAGAGGAATGCATCCTCTCATCTTGATTTGGGAGATTTTTCCTTTTGAACCCGAATTAACAGAAAATACAGTTTATTGTAATTTAGTCATGAATTATTAAATACGATAATTATGGCATGATTTTGCGGGTTGAAAACGACCTATTTTGCGCGAAGAAATGAAGGAGGAGAGACCGCATCAACTGAATTTCTGGCGTATAATTGAAGGATAAAAGTAATTCATTATTTAACCAATTAATTGTGAAATGCACAAAACAATAAACTAGAGAAAATAGTAATGCCGTTATGTTAAAATCTTCGTAACTTTCTCATACTTTCAGCAAATGGCACGATTTTTATATCAAAATCGCTCGCCTCGACGAGAGGAATACAGCCTCGTGACTGGATTTGAAAGATTTTGTCTTTTTAGCACGAATTAATAGAAAATACAGTTTATTATAATTTAGTCATGAATTATTAAATACGATGATTATGGCAAGATTTTGCGAGTTGAAAACGTCCTATTTTGCGCGAAGAAATGAAGAAGGAGAGACCGCCTCCAGTGAATTTTCGCCGTATAATTTAATGATAAAAATTATTCTTTATTTAACCAATTAATTGTAAAATTCAGATAACAATAAATTAGAGAAAATGGTAATGCCGTAATGTTAAAACCCTCGTTAATTTCTCATACTTTTTTTCACCAAATGGCACAATCTATATATCAAAATCGCTCGTCTCGATGAGAGAAATGCAGCCACGCGACTGGATTTGGAAGATTTGGTCTTTTTGACCCGAATTAGCAGAAAATACAGTTTATTGTAATTTAGTCATGAATTATTATATACGACGATTATGGCATGATTTTGCGAGTTGAAAACGATCTATTTTGCGCGAAGAAATGAAGGAGGAGAGACCGCCTCCAGTGAATTTCAGGCGTATAATTTTAGGATAAAATTTGTTCTTTATTTGACCAATTAAATGTAAAATGCAAATAACAATAAACTAGAGAAAATGGTAATGCCGTTATGTTAAAACCCTCGTAACTTTCTCATCCTTTTTTTCTCCAAATGGCACGATCTTTATATCAAAATCACTCGTCTCAACGAGAGAAATGCAGCCACGCGACTAGTTTTGGAAGATTTGGTCTTTTTAACCCGAATTAATATAAAAAACAGTTTATTGTAATTTAGTCATGAATTATTAAATACGATGATTATGGCAATATTTTGCGAGTTGAAAACGTCCTATTTTGCGCGAAGAAATGAAGAAGGAGAGACCGCCTCCAGTGAATTTCCGGCGTATAATTTAAGGATAAAAATTATTCTTTATTTAACCAATTAATTGTAAAATTCAGATAACAATATATTAGAGAAAATGGTAATGCCGTAATGTTAAAACCCTCGTTACTTTCTCATCCTTTTTTTCACCAAATGGCACGATCTATATATCAAAATCGCTCGCCTCAACGAGACGAATGCATCCTCTCGTCTTGATTTGGTAGATTTTTCCTTTTGAACCCGAATTAACAGAAATTACAGTTTATTGTAATTTAGTCATGAATTATTAAATACGATAATTATGGCATGATTTTGCTGGTTGAAGACGACCTATTTTGCGCGACGAAATGAAGGAGGAGAGACCGCATCCAGTGAATTTCTGGCGTATAATTGAAGGATAAAAGTTATTCATTATTTAACCAATTAATTGTAAAATGAACAAAACAATAAACTAGAGAAAATGGTAATGCCGTTATGTTAAAAGCTTCCTAAATTTCTCAAACTTTCACCAAATGGCACGATTTTTATATCAAAATCGCTCGCCTCGACGAAAGGAATACAGCCTCGTGACTGGATTTGGGAGATTTGGTCTTTTTAGCCCGAATTAATAGAAAATACAGTTTATTATAATTTAGTCATGAATTATTAAATACGATGATTATGGCATCATTTTGCGAGATGAAAACGTCATATTTTGCGCGAAGAAATGAAGAAGGAGAGACCGCCTCCAGTGAATTTCCAGCGTATAATTTAAGGATAAAAATTATTCTTTATTTAACCAATTAATTGAAAAATTCAGATAACAATAAATTAGGGAAAATGGTAATGCCGTAATGTTAAAACCCTCGTAACTTTCTCATAATTTTTTTCACCAAATGGCATGATCTATATATCAAAATCGCTCGTCTCGATGAGAGAAATGCAGCCACGCGACAGGATTTGGAAGATTTGGTTTTTTTGACCCGAATTAGCAGAAAATACAGTTTATTGTAATTTAGTCATGAATTATTATATACGATGATTATGGCATGATTTTGCGAGTTGAAAACGATCTATTTTGCGCGAAGAAATGAAGGAGGAGAGACCGCCTCCAGTGAATTTCAGGCGTATAATTTTAGGATAAAATTTATTCTTCATTTAACCAATTAATTGTAAAATGCAGATAACAATAAACTAGAGAAAATGGTAATGCCGTTATGTTAAAACCCTCGAAACTTTCTCATCCTTTTTTTCACCAAATGGCACGATATTTATATCAAAATCGCTCGTCTCCACGAGAGAAATGCAGCCACGCGACTAGATTTGGAAGATTTGCTCTTTTTGACTCGAATTAACATAAAATACAGTTTATTGTAATTTAGTCATGAATTATTAAATACAATGATTTTGGCATAATTTTGCGGGTTGAAAACGACCTATTTTACGCGAAGAAATGAATGAAGAGAGACCGCCTGCAGTGAATTTCCGGCATATAATTTAAAGATAAAGTAATTCTTTATTTAACCAATTAATTAAAAATGCAGATAACAATAAACAAGAGAAATTGGTAATGCCGTTATGTTAAAACTCTCGTAACTTTCCCATACTTTTTTTCACCAAATGGCACGATTTTTATATCAAAATCGCTCGCCTCGACGAGAGGAATGCATCCTCTCATCTTGATTTGGGAGATTTTTCCTTTTGAACCCGAATTAACAGAAAATACAGTTTATTGTAATTTAGTCATGAATTGTTAAATACGATAATTATGGCATGGTTTTGCGGGTTGAAAACGACCTATTTTGCGCGAAGAAATGAAGGAGGAGAGACCGCATCCAGTGAATTTCTGGCGTATAATTGAAGGATAAAAGTTATTCATTATTTAACCAATTAATTGTAAAATGCACAAAACAATAAACTAGAGAAAATGGTAATGCCGTTATGTTAAAATCTTCGTAACTTTCTCATACTTTCACCAAATGGCACGATTTTTATATCAAAATCGCTCGCCTCGACGAGAGGAATACAGCCTCGTGACTGGATTTGGAAGATTTGGTCTTTTTAGCACGAATTAATAGAAAATACAGTCTATTATAATTTAGTCATGAATTATTAAATACGATGATTATGGCATGATTTTTCGAGTTGAAAACGTCGTATTTTGCGCGAAGAAATGAAAATGGAGAGACCGCCTCCAATGAATTTCCGGCGTATAATTTGAGGATAAAAATTATTCTTTATTTAACCAATTAATTGTAAAATTCAGATAACAATAAATTACAGAAAATGGTAATGCCGTAATGTTAAAACCCTCGTTAATTTCTCATACTTTTTTTCACCAAATGGCACGATCTATATATCAAAATCGCTCGTCTCGATGAGAGAAATGCAGCCACGCGACTGGATTTGGAAGATTTGGTCTTTTTGACCCGAATTAGCAGAAAATACAGTTTATTGTAATTTAGTCATGAATTATTATATACGACGATTATGGCATGATTTTGCGAGTTGAAAACGATTTATTTTGCGCGAAGAAATGAAGGAAGAGAGACCGCCTCCAGTGAATTTCAGGCATATAATTTTAGGATAAAATTTGTTCTTTATTTGACCAATTAAATGTAAAATGCAAATAACAATAAACTAGAGAAAATGGTAATGCCGTTATGTTAAAACCCTCGTAACTTTCTCATCCTTTTTTTCTCCAAATGGCACGATCTTTATATCAAAATCACTCGTCTCAACGAGAGAAATGCAGCCACGCGACTAGTTTTGGAAGATTTGGTCTTTTTAACCAGAATTAATATAAAAAACAGTTTATTATAATTTAGTCATGAATTATTAAATACGATGATTATGGCAATATTTTGCGAGTTGAAAACGTCCTATTTTGCGCGAAGAAATGAAGAAGGAGAGACCGCCTCCAGTGAATTTCCGGCGTATAATTTAAGGATAAAAATTATTTTTTATTTAACCAATTAATTGTAAAATTCAGATAACAATATATTAGAGAAAATGGTAATGCCGTAATGTTAAAACCCTCGTTACTTTCTCATCCTTTTTTTCACCAAATGGCACGATCTATATATCAAAATCGCTCGCCTCAACGATAGGAATGCATCCTCTCGTCTTGATTTGGGAGATTTTTCCTTTTGAACCCGAATTAACAGAAAATACAGTTTATTGTAATTTAGTCATGAATTATTAAATACGATAATTGTGGCATGATTTTGCGGGTTGAAAACGACCTATTTTGCGCGACGAAATGAAGGAGGAGAGACCGCATCCAGTGAATTTCTGGCGTATAATTGAAGGATAAAAGTTATTCATTATTTAACCAATTAATTGTAAAATGAACAAAACAATAAACTAGAGAAAATGGTAATGCCGTTATGTTAAAATCTTCCTAAATTTCTCAAACTTTCACTAAATGGCACGATTTTTATATCAAAATCGCTCGCCTCGACGAAAGGAATACAGCCTCGTGACTGGATTTGGGAGATTTGGTCTTTTTAGCCCGAATTAATAGAAAATACAGTTTATTATAATTTAGTCATGAATTATTAAATACGATGATTACGGCATGATTTTGCGAGATGAAAACGTCCTATTTTGCGCGAAGAAATGAATAAGGAGAGACCGCCTCCAGTGAATTTCCGGCGTATAATTTAAGGATAAAAATTATTCTTTATTTAACCAATTAATTGTAAAATTCAGATAACAATAAATTAGAGAAAATGGTAATGCCGTAATGTTAAAACCCTCGTAACTTTCTCATTATTTTTTTCACCAAATGGCACGATCTATATATCAAAATCGCTCGTCTCGATGAGAGAAATGCAGCCACGCGGCAGGATTTGGAAGATTTGGTCTTTTTGACCCTAATTAGCAGAAAATACAATTTATTGTAATTTAGTCATGAATTATTATATACGATGATTATGGCATGATTTTGCGAGTTGAAAACGATCTATTTTGCGCGAAGAAATGAAGGAGCAGAGATCGCCTCCAGTGAATTTCAGGCGTATAATTTTAGGATAAAATTTTTTCTTTATTTAACCAATTAATTGTAAAATGCAGATAACAATAAACTAGAGAAAATGGTAATGCCGTTATGTTAAAACCCTCGAAACTTTCTCATCCTTTTTTTCACCAAATGGCACGATCTTTATATCAAAATCCATCGTCTCCACGAGAGAAATGCAGCCACGCGACTAGATTTGGAAGATTTGGTCTTTTTAACTCGAATTAACATAAAATACAGTTTATTGTAATTTAGTCATGAATTATTAAATACAATGATTTTGGCATGATTTTGCGGGTTGAAAACGACCTATTTTACGCGAAGAAATGAAGGAAGAGAGACCGCCTCCAGTGAATTTCCGGCATATAATTTAAAGATAAAGTAATTCTTTATTTAACCAATTAATTATAAAATGCAGATAACAATAAACAAGAGAAATTGGTAATGCCGTTATGTTAAAACTCTCGTAACTTTCCCATACTTTTTTTCACCAAATGGCACGATTTTTATATCAAAATCGCTCGCCTCGACGAGAGGAATGCATCCTCTCATCTTGATTTGGGAGATTTTTCCTTTTGAACCTGAATTAACAGAAAATACTGTTTATTGTAATTTAGTCATGAATTATTAAATACGATAATTATGGCATGATTTTGCGGGTTGAAAACGACCTATTTTGCGCGAAGAAATGAAGGAAGAGAGACCGCCTCCTGTGAATTTCTGGCGTATAATTGAAGGATAAAAGTTATTCATTATTTAACCAATTAATTGTAAAATGCACAAAACAATAAACTAGAGAAAATGGTAATGCCGTTATGTTAAAATCTTCGTAACTTTCTCATACTTTCAGCAAATGGCACGATTTTTATATCAAAATCGCTCGCCTCGACGAGAGGAATAAAGCCTCGTGACTGGATTTGAAAGATTTGGTCTTTTTATCCCGAATTAATAGAAAATACAGTTTATTATAATTTAGTCATGAATTATTAAATACGATGATTATGGCATGATTTTGCGAGTTGAAAATGTCCTATTTTGCGCGAAGAAATCAAGATGGAGAGACCGCCTCTAGTGAATTTCCGGCGTATAATTTGAGGATAAAAATTATTCTTTATTTAACCAATTAATTGTAAAATTCAGATAACAATAAATTAGAGAAAATGGTAATGCCGTAATGTTAAAACCCTCGTTAATTTCTCATACTTTTTTTCACCAAATGGCACGATCTATATATCAAAATCGCTCGTCTCGATGAGAGAAATGTAGCCACGCAACTGGATTTGGAAGATTTGGTCTTTTTAACCCGAATTAGCAGAAAATATAGTTTATTGTAATTTAGTCATGAATTATTATATACGATGATTATGGCATGATTTTACGAGTTGAAAACGATCTATTTTGCGCAAAGAAATGAAGGAGGAGAGACCGCCTCCAGTGAATTTCAGGCGTATAATTTTAGGATAAAATTTATTCTTTATTTAACCAATTAATTGTAAAATGCAAATAACAATAAACTAGAGAAAATGGTAATGCCGTTATGTTAAAACCCTCGTAACTTTCTCTTCCTTTTTTTCTCCAAATGGCACGATCTTTATTTCAAAATCACTCGTCTCAACGAGAGAAATGCAGCCACGCGACTAGATTTGGAAGATTTGGTCTTTTTAACCCGATTTAACATAAAATACAGTTTATTGTAATTTAGTCATGAATTATTAAATACGATGATTATGGCAATATTTTGCGAGGTGAAAACGTCCTATTTTGCGCGAAGAAATGAAGAAGAAGAGACCGCCTCAAGTGAATTTCCTGCGTATAATTTAAGGATAAAAATTATTCTTTATTTAACCAATTAATTGTAAAATTCAGATAACAATAAATTAGAGAAAATGGTAATGCCGTAATGTTAAAACCCTCGTTACTTTCTCATCCTTTTTTTTCACCAAATGGCACGATCTATATATCAAAATCTCTCGCCTCAACGAGAGGAATGCATCCTCTCGTCTTGATTTGGGAGATTTTTCCTTTTGAACCCGAATAAACAGAAAATACAGTTTATTGTAATTTAGTCATGAATTATTAAATACGATAATTATGGCATGATTTTGCGGGTTGAAAACGACCTATTTTGCGCGATGAAATGAAGGAGGAGAGACCGCATCCGGTGAATTTCTGGCGTATAATTGAAGGATAAAAGTTATTCATTATTTAACCAATTAATTGTAAAATGCACAAAACAATAAACTAGAGAAAATGGTAATGCCGTTATGTTAAAATCTTCCTAAATTTCTCAAACTTTCACCAAATGGCACGATTTTTATATCAAAATCGCTCGCCTCGACGAGAGGAATACAGCCTCGTGACTGGATTTGGGAGATTTGGTCTTTTTAGCCCGAATTAATAGAAAATACAGTTTATTATAATTAAGTCATGAAGTATTAAATACGATGATTATGGCATGATTTTGCGAGTTGAAAACGATCTATTTTGCGCGAAGAAATGAAGGTGGAGAAACCGCCTCCAGTGAATTTCAGGCGTATAATTTTAGGATAAAATTTATTTTTTTATTTAACCAATTAATTGTACAATGCAGTTAACAATGAACTAGAGAAAATGGTAATGCCGTTATATTAAAACCCTCGTAACTTTCTCATACTTTTTTTCACCAAATGGCACGATATTTATATCAAAATCACTCGTCTCAATGAGAGAAATGCGGCCACGCGACTAGATTTGGAAGATTTGGTCGTTTTAACCCGAATTAACATAAAATACAGTTTATTGTAATTTAGTCATGAATTATTAAATACGATGATTATGGCAAGATTTTGCGAATTGAAAACGTCCTATTTTGCGCGAAGAAATGATGAAGGAGAGACCGCCTCCAGTGAATTTCCGGCGTATAATTTAAGGATAAAAATTATTCTTTATTTAACCAATTAATTGTAAAATTCAGATAACAATAAATTAGAGAAAATGGTAATGCCGTAATGTTAAAACCCTCGTTACTTTCTCATACTTTTTTTCACCAAATGGCACGATCTATATATCAAAATCGCTCGTCTCGATGAGAGAAATGCAGCCACGTGACGGGATTTGGAAGATTTGGTCTTTTTGACCCGAATTAGCAGAAAATACAGTTTATTTTAATTTAGTCATGAATTATTATATACGATGATTATGGCTTGATTTTGCGAGTTGAAAACGATCTATTTTGCGCGAAGAAATGAAGGAGGAGAGACCGCCTCAAGTGAATTTCAGGCGTATAATTTTAGGATAAAATTTATTCTTTATTTAACCAATTAATTGTAAAATGCAGATAACAATAAACTAGAGAAAATGGTAATGCCGTTATGTTAAAACCCTCGTAACTTTCTCATCTTTTTTTTCCCCAAATGGCACGATCTTTATATCAAAATCGCTCGCCTCGACGAGAGAAATGCAGCCACGCGACTATATTTGGAAGATTTCATCTTTTTAACCCGAATTAACATAAAATACAGTTTATTGTAATTTAGTCATGAATTATTAAATACAATGATTATGGCATGATTTTGCGGGTTGAAAACGACCTATTTTACGCGAAGAAATGAAGGAAGAGAGACCGCCTCCAGTGAATTTCCGGCTTATAATTTAAAGATAAAGTAATTCTTTATTTAACCAATTAATTATAAAATGCAGATAACAATAAACTAGAGAAATTGGTAATGCCGTTATGTTAAATTCCTCGTAACTTTCCCATACTTTTTTTTACCAAATGGCACGATTTTTATTTCAAAATCGCTCGCCTCGACGAGAGGAATGCATCCTCTCATCTTGATTTGGGAGATTTTTCCTTTTGAACCCGAATTAACAGAAAATACAGTTTATTGTAATTTAGTCATGAATTATTAAATACGATGATTGTGGCATGATTTTGCGAGTTGAAAACGTCCTATTTTGCGCGAAGAAATGAAGAAGGAGAGACCGCCTCCAGCGAATTTCCGGCGTATAATTTAAGGATAAAAATTATTCTTTATTTAACCAATTAATTGTAAAATTCAGATAACAATAAATTAGTGAAAATGGTAATGCCGTAATGTTAAAACCCTCGTAACTTTCTCATAATTTTTTTCACCAAATGGCACGATCTATATATCAAAATCGCTCGTCTCCATGAGAGAAATGCAGCCACGCGACAGGATTTGGAAGATTTGGTCCTTTTGACCCGAATTAGCAGAAAATACAGTTTATTGTAATTTAGTCATGAATTATTATATACGATGATTATGGCATGATTTTGCGAGTTGAAAACGATATATTTTGCGCGAAGAAATGAAGGAGGAGAGACCGCCTCCAGTGAATTTCAGGCGTATAATTTTAGGATAAAATTTATTCTTTATTTAACCAATTAATTGAAAAATGCAGATAACAATAAACTAGAGAAAATAGTAATGCCGTTATGTTAAAACCCTCGTAACTTTCTCATACTTTCACCAAATGGCACGTTTTTTATATCAAAATCGCTCGCCTCGACGAGAGAAATACAGCCTCGTGACTGGATTTGGAAGATTTGGTCTTTTTAGCCCGAATTAATAGAAAATACAGTTTATTATAATTATGTCCTGAATTATTAAATACGATGATTATGGCATGACTTTGCGAGTCGAAAACGTCCTATTTTGCGCGAAGAAATGAAGAAGGAGAGACCGCCTCCCATGAATTTCCGGCGTATAATTTAAGGATAAAAATTATTCTTTATTTAACCAATTAATTGTAAAATTCAGATAACAATAAATTAGAGAAAATGGTAATGCCGTAATGTTAAAACCCTCGTTACTTTCTCATACTTTTTTTCACCAAATGGCACGATCTATATATCAAAATCGCTCGTCTCGATGAGTGAAATGCAGCCACGTGACTGGATTTGGTAGATTTGGTCTTTTGACTCGAATTAGCAGAAAAAACAGTTTATTGTAATTTAGTCATGAATTATTATATACGATTATTATGGCTTGATTTTGCGAGTTGAAAACGATCTATTTTGCGCGAAGAACTGAAGGAGGAGAGGCCGCCTCCAGTGAATTTCAGGCGTATAATTTTAGGATAAAATTTATTCTTTATTTAACCAATTAATTGTAAAATGCAGATAACAATAAACTAGAGAAAATTGTAATGCCGTTATGTTAAAACCCTCGTAACTTTCTCATCCTTTTTTTCACCAAATAGCACGATCTTTATATCAAAATCGATCGCCTCGACGAGAGAAATGCAGCCACGCGACTAGATTTGGAAGATTTGATCTTTTTAACCAGAATTTACATAAAATACAGTTTATTGTAATTTAGTCATGAATTATTAAATACAATGATTATGGCATGATTTTGCGGGTTGAAAACGACTTATTTTACGCGAAGAAATGAAGGAAGAGAGACCGCCTCCAGTGAATTTCCGGCATATAATTTAACCAAATGGCCCGATCTTTATATCAAAATCGCTCGTCTCGACGAGAGGAATGCAGCCTCGCGTCTTGATTTGGGAGATTTTGCCTTATTAACCCGAATTAACAGAAAATAGTGTTTATTGTAATTTAGTCATGAATTATTAAATATGATAGTTATGGCATGATTTTACGGGTTGAAATCGACCTATTTTGCGCTAACAAATGAAGGAGGAGAGACCGCTTCCAGTGAATTTTCGGCGTATAATTTAAAGATAAAAGTTATTCTTTATTTAACTAATTAATTGTAAAATGCAGAAAACAATAAACTACAGAAAATATTAATGCCGTTATGTTAAAACCCTCGTAATTTTCTCATCATTTTTTTCACCAAATGGCACGATTTTTATATCAAAATCGCTCGCCTCCACGAGAGGAATGCAGCCACGCGACTGGATTTGGAAGATTTGATCTTTTTAACCCGGATTAACAGAAAATACAATTTATTGTAATTTAGTCATGAATTATTAAATACGATGATTATGGCATGATTTTGCGAGTCGAAAACGACCTATATTGCGCGAAGAAATTAAGGCGGAGAGACCGCCTCCAGTGAATTTCCGACGTATAATATAAGGACAAAAGTTATTCTTTATTTAACTAATTAATTATAAAATACATATAACAATAAACTAGAGAAAATGGTAATGCCGTTATGTTAAAACCGTCGTAATTTTCTAATCCTTTTTTTCACCAAATGGCACGATTTTTATATCAAAATCTCTCGCCTCCACGATAGGAATGCAGCCACGCGACTGAATTTGGGAGATTTGGTCTTTTTAACCCGAATTAACAGAAAATACAGTTTATTGTAATTTAGTCATGAAATATTAAATACGATAATTATGGCATGATTTTGCGGGTTGAAATCGACCTATTTTGCGCGAAGAAATGAAGGAGGAGAGACCGCTTCCAGTGAATTTTCGGCGTATAATTTAAAGAAAAAAGTTATTCTTTATTTAACTAATTAATTGTAAAATGCAGAAAACAATAAACTACAGAAAATATTAATGCCGTTATGTTAAAACCCTCGTAATTTTCTCATCATTTTTTTCACCAAATGGCACGATTTTTGTATCAAAATCGCTCGCCTCCACGAGAGGAATGCAGCCACGCGACTGGATTTGGAAGATTTGATCTTTTTAACCCGAATTAACAGAAAATATAATTTATTGTAATTTAGTCATGAATTATTAAATACGATGATTATGGCATGATTTTGCGAGTCGAAAACGACCTATATTGCGCGAATAAATGAAGGCGGAGAGACCGCCTCCAGTGAATTTCAGGCGTATAATTTAAGGATAAAAGTTATTCTTTATTTAACCAATTAATTGTAAAATGCAGATAATAATAAACTAGAGAAAATGGTAATGCCGTTGTGTTAAAACCCTCGTAATTTTCTCATCATTTTTTTCACAAAATGGCACGATTTTTATATCAAAATCGCTCGCCTCAACGAGAGGAATGCAGCCACGCGACTGGATTTGGGAGATTTGGTCTTTTTAACCCGAATTAACAGAAAATACAGTTTATTGTAATTTAGTCATGAAATATTAAATACGATAATTATGGCATGATTTTGCGGGTTGAAATCGACCTATTTTGCGCGAAGAAATGAAGGAGGAGAGACCGCTTCCAGTGAATTTTCGGCGTATAATTTAAAGATAAAAGTTATTCTTTATTTAACTAATTAATTGTAAAATGCAGAAAACAATAAACTACAGAAAATATTAATGCCGTTATGTTAAAACCCTCGTAATTTTCTCAACATTTTTTCTCACCAAATGGCACGATTTTTATATCAAAATCGCTCGCCTCCACGAGAGGAATGCAGCCACGCAACTGGATTTGAAAGATTTGATCTTTTTAACCCGAATTAACAGAAAAAATAGTTTATTGTAATTTAGTCATGAATTATTAAATATGATGATTTTGGCATGAATTATTAAAAACGACCTATATTGCGCGAATAAATGAAGGCGGAGAGACCGCCTCCAGTATATTTCCGGCGTATAATTTAAGGATAAAAGTTATTCTTTGTTTAACCAATTAATTGTAAAATGCAGATAATAATAAACTAGAGAAAATGGTAATGCCGTTATGTTAAAACCCTCGTAACTTTCTCTTATTTTCACCAAATGGCACGATTTTTACATCAAAATCGCTCGCCTCGACGGGAGGAATGCAGCCACGCGACTGGATTTGGAAGATTTGGTCTTTTTGACCTCAATTAACAGAATCTACAGTTTATTGTAATCTAGTCATGAATTATTAAATACGATGATTATGGCATTATTTTGCTAGTTGAAAACGACCTATTTTGCGCGAAGAAATGAAGGAGGAGGGACCGCCTCCAGTGAATTTCCGGCGAATAATTTAAGGATAAAAGTTATTCTTTATTTAACCAATTAATTGTAAAATGCAGATAACATTAAACTAGAGAAAATGGTTAATGTCGTTATGTTAAAACCCTCGTAATTTTCTCATTCTTTTTTTCACCAAATGGCACAATTTTTATATCAAAATCGCTCGTCTCGGCGAGAGAAATGCAGCCACGCGACTAGATTTGGAAGATTTGGAATTTTTATCCCGAATTAACAGTAAATACAGTTTATTGTAATTTAGTCATGAATTATTAAATTCGATGATTATGGCTTGATTTTGCGAGTTGAAAACAACCTATTTTGCGCGAAGAAATGAAGGAGTAGAGACCGCCTCCAGTGAATTTCCGGCGTATAATATAAGGATAAAAGTTATTCTTTATTTAACCAATTAATTGTAAAATATAGATAACAATAAACTTGAGAAAATGGTAATGCCGTTAGGTTAAAACCCTCGTAATTTTCTCATCCTTTTTTTCACCAAATGGCACGATTTTTATATCAAAATCGCTCGCCTCCACGAGAGGAATGCAGCCACGCGACTGGATTTGGAAGATTTGGCCTTTTTAACCCGAATTAATAGGAAATACCGTTTATTGTAATTTAGTCATGAATTATTAAATACGATAATTATGGCAAGATTTTGCGGGTTGAAAACGACCTATTTTGCGCGAAGAAATGAAGGAGGAGAGACCGCTTCCAGTGAATTTTCGGCGTATAATTTAAGGATAAAAGTTATTCCTTATTTAACCAATTAATTGTAAAATGCAGAAAACAATAAACTACAGAAAATGGTAATGCCGTTATGTTAAAACCCTCGTAATTTTCTCATCCTTTTTTTCACCAAATGGCACGATTTTTATATCAAAATCGCTCGCCTCCACGAGAGGAATTCAGCCACGCGACTGGATTTGGAAGATTTGGTCTTTTTGACCCGAACTAACAGAAAATACAGTTTATTGTAATTTAGTCATGAATTATTAAATACGATGATTATGGCATGAATTATTAAAAACGACCTATATTGCGCGATGAAATGAAGGCGGAGAGACCGCCTCCAGTATATTTCAGGCGTATAATTTAAGGATAAAAAGTTATTCTTTATTTAACCAATTAATTATAAAATGCAGATAATAATAAACTAGAGAAAATGGTAATGCCGTTATGTTAAAACCCTCGTAACTTTCTCATATTTTCACCAAATGGCACGATTTTTACATCAAAATCGCTCACCTCGACGGGAGGAATGCAGCCACGCGACTGGATTTGGAAGATTTGGTCTTTTTGACCTCAATTAACAGAAACTACAGTTTATTGTAATTTAGTCATGAATTATTAAATACGATGATTATGGCATGATTTTGCTAGTTGAAAACGACCTATTTTGCGCGAAGAAATGAAGGAGGAGGGACCGCCTCCAGTGAATTTCCGGCGAATAATTTAAGGATAAAAGTTATTCTTTATTTAACCAATTAATTGTAAAATGCATATTACAATAAACTAGATAAAATGGTTAATGTCGTTATGTTAAAACCCTCGTAACTTTCTCATTCTTTTTTTCACCAAATGGCACAATTTTTATATCAAAATCGCTCGTCTCGGCAAGAGAAATGCAGCCACGCGACTAGATTTGGAAGATTTGGCATTTTTATCCCAAATTAACAGTAAATACAGTTTATTGTAATTTAGTCATGAATTATTAAATACGATGATTATGGCTTGATTTTGCGAGTTGAAAACAATCTATTTTGCGCGAAGAAATGAAGGAGTAGAGGCCGCCTCCAGTGAATTTCCGGCGTATAATATAAGGATAAAAGTTATTCTTTATTTAACCAATTAATTGTAAAATATATATAACAATAAACTTGAGAAAATTGTAATGCCGTTAGGTTAAAACCCTCGTAATTTTCTCATCCTTTTTTTCACCAAATGGCACGATTTTTATATCAAAATCGCTCGCCTCCACGAAAGGAATGCAGCCACGCGACTGGATTTGGAAGATTTGGTCTTTTTAACCTGAATTAATAGGAAATACCGTTTATTGTAATTTAGTCATGAATTATTAAATACGACAATTATGGCATGATTTTGCGGGTTGAAAACGACCTATTTTGCGCGAAGAAATGAAGGAGGAGAGACCGCTTCCAGTGAATTTCCGGCGTATAATTTAAGGATAAAAGTTATTCCTTATTTAACCAATTAATTATAAAATGCAGAAAACAATAAACTACAGAAAATGGTAATGCCGTTATGTTAAAATCCTCGTAATTTTCTCATCCTTTTTTTCACCAAATGGCACGATTTTTATATCAAAATCGCTCGCCTCCACGAGAGGAATGCAGCCACGCGACTGGATTTGGAAGATTTGGTCTTTTTGACCCGAATTAATAGGAAATACCGTTTATTGTAATTTAGTCATGAATTATTAAATACGATAATTATGGCATGATTTTGCAGGTTGAAAACGACCTATTTTGCGCGAAGAAATGAAGGAGGAGAGACCGCTTCCAGTGAATTTCCGGCGTATAATTTAAGGATAAAAATTATTCCTTATTTAAACAATTAATTGTAAAATGCAGAAAACAATAAACTACAGAAAATGGTAATGCCGTTTTGTTAAAACCCTCGTAATTTTCTCATCATTTTTTTCACCAAATGGCACGATTTTTATATCAAAATCGCTCGCCTCCACGAGCGGAATGCAGCCACGCGACTGGATTTGGGAGATTTGGTCTTTTTAACCTGAATTAACAGAAAATACAGCTTATTGTAATTTAGTCGTGAAATATTAAATACGATAATTATGGCATGATTTTGCGGGTTGAAATCGACCTATTTTGCGCGAAGAAATGAAGGAGGAGAGACCGCTTCCAGTGAATTTTCGGCGTATAATTTAAAGATAAAAGTTATTCTTTATTAAACTAATTAATTGTAAAATGCAGAAAACAATAAACTACAGAAAATATTAATGCCGTTATGTTAAAACCCTCGTAATTTTCTCATCATTTTTTTCACGAAATGGCACGATTTTTATATCAAAATCGCTCGCCTCCACGAGAGGAATGCAGCCACGCGACTGGATTTGGAAGATTTGATCTTTTTAACCCGAATTAACAGAAAATACAGTTTATTTTAATTTAGTCATGAATTATTAAATACGATGATTATGGCATGATTTTGCGAGTTGAAAACGACCTATATTGTGCGAAGAAATGAAGGAGGAGAGACCGCCTCCAGTGAATTTCAGGCGTATAATTTAAGGATAAAAGTTATTATTTATTTAACCAATTAATTGTAAAATGCAGATAATAATAAACTAGAGAAAATGGTAATGCCATTATGTTAAAACCCTCGTAACTTTCTCATATTTTCACCAAATGGAACGATTTTTATATCAAAATCGCTCGCCTCGACGGGATGAATGCAGCCATGCGACTGGATTTGGAAGATTTGATCTTTTTGACCTCAATTAACAGAAACAATAGTTTATTGTAATTTAGTCATGAATTATTAAATACGATGATTATGGCATGATTTTGCTAGTTAAAAACGACATATTTTGCGCGAAGAAATGAAGGAGGAGGGACCGCCTCCAGTGAATTTCCGGCGAATAATTTAAGGATAAAAGTTATTCTTTATTTAACCAATTAATTGTAAAATGCAGATACCAATAAACTAGAGAAAATGGTTAACGTCATTATGTTAAAACCCTCGTAACTTTCTCATTCTTTTTTTCACCAAATGGCATGATTTTTATATCAAAATTGCTCGTCTCGGCGAGTGAAATGCAGCCACGCGACTAGATTTGGAAGATTTGGCATTTTTAACCCGAATTAACAGTAAATACAGTTTATAGTAATTTAGTCATGAATTATTAAATACGATGATTATGGCTTGATTTTGCGAGTTGAAAACGACCTATTTTGCGCGAATAAATGAAGGAGTAGAGACCGCCTCGAGTGAATTTCCGGCGTATAATATAAGGATAAAAGTTATTCTTTATTTAACCAATTAATTGTAAAATACATATAACAATAAACTTGAGAAAATGGTAATGCCGTTATGTTAAAACCCTCCTAATTTTCTCATTCTTTTTTTTCACCAAATGGCCCGATTTTTATATCAAAATCGCTCGCCTCTACGAGAGGAATGCAGCCACGCGATTGGATTTGGGAGATTTGGCCTTTTTAACCCGAATTAACAGAAAATACAGTTTATTGTAATTTAGTCATGAATTATTAAATACGATAATTATGGCATGATTTTGCGGGTTGAAATCGACCTATTTTGCGCGAAGAAATGAAGGAGGAGAGACCGCTTCCAGTGAATTTCCGGCGTATAATTTAAGGATAAAAGTTATTCCTTATTTAACCAATTAATTGTAAAATGCAGAAAACAATAAACTACAGAAAATGGTAATGCCGTTATGTTAAAACCCTCATCATTTTCTCATCATTTTTTCACCAAATGGCACGATTTTTATATCATAATCGCTCGCCTCCACGAGAGGAATGCAGCCACGTGACTGGATTTGGAAGATTTGGTCTTTTTAACCCGAATTAACAGAAAATATAGTTTATTGTAATTTAGTCATGAATTATTTAATACGGTGATTATGGCAAGATTTTGCGAGTTGAAAACGACCTATATTGCGCGAAGAAATGAAGGAGGAGAGACCGCCTCCAGTGAATTTCAGACGTATAATCTAAGGATAAAAGTTATTCTTTATTTGAGCAATTAATTGTAAAATGCATATAATAATAAACTAGAGAAAATGGTAATGCCGTTATGTTAAAATATTTGTAACTTTCTCATATTATAAATAGATATAATTTGTAACATATGAGGAGAACGAGACACCTGTCCTTTTTTTAAAATTTTCCTTTGAAACATTTGGTATTCTTCCCCAAATTTTATCCTAACATGTTATATGTTCTAAGTTAATTTATTTAATTAACATGATAACTAACACATGTAAGCTATTAATTTAATACGTAATTGACATTATGTTGAATTCATAAGTTTAAATCAATATTAATGTATATTTAATGATATGTTCTAATTATCACCTTTATTAAATACAATAGTTCAAATATTGAGAATACGAAAAGAGACACATGTCTTTTTTTTAATTTTCAAATGAAAATTTTATATTCATCTCCAAATTTTACCCTAACATGTCATATGTTCTAAGTTAATTTATTTAATTAAAATGATAACCGACACATTTTAGCTATTAATTTAACACGTAATTAATATTAGTTAGAATTCATAAATTTAAATCAATATTAATGAATTTTTAATGATATGTTCTAATTATCATGTTAATTAAATACAATAGTACAAATATAGAGAATATGGCGGGCACATTTTGGAGTAAAGTAAAAAAAAATTATGAATCTCCAAAATGTACCTGCCTTATTCTCCATATTTTTCTATTCATTTAATTAACGTGATAATTAGAACATATCATTAAATATTTATTATTATTGATTCAAATTTACAAATTGAAATTAATGTCAATTACGTATTAAATTAAAAGCTAACATGTGTTAGTTATCATGTTAATTAAATATATTAACTTAGAACATAAAGCAAAGCTCGCGCAATCGCGCGGGCACAATGCTAGTTTCCATCAAATGGCATAATTTTTATATCAAAATCGCTCGCCTCGACCGGAGGAATGCAGCCACGTGACTGGATTTGGAAAATTTGGTCTTTTTGACCTCAATTAACAGAAACTACAGTTTATTGTAGTTTAGTCATGAATTATTAAATACGATGATTATGGCATGATTTTGCTAGTTGAAAACGACCTATTTTGCGCGAAGAAATGAAGGATGAGAGACCGCCTCCTGTGAATTTCCGACGTATAATTTAAGGATAAAATTTATTCTTTATTTAACCAATTAATTGTAAAATGCAGATAACCATAAACTATAGAAAATGGTTAATGTCGTTATGTTAAAACCATCGTAACTTTCTAATTCTTTTTTTCACCAAATGGCACGATCTTTATATCAAAATCGCTCGTCTCGACGAGAGAAATGCAGCCACGCGACTGGATTTGGAAGATTTGGTCTTTTTGACCCGAATTAATAGAAAATACAGTTTATTGTAATTTAGTCATGAATTATTAAATACGATGATTATGACATGATTTTGCGAGTTGAAAACGACATATTTTGCGCGAAGAAATGAAGGAGGAGAGACCGCCTCCAGTGAATTCTGGCGTATAATTTAAGGATAAAAGTTATTTTTTATTTAACCAATTAATTGTAAAATGCAGATAACAATAAACTAGAGAAAATGGTAATGCCGTTATGTTAAAACCCTCGTAACTTTCTCATTATTTTTTTCACCAAATTGCACGATCTTTATATCAAAATCGCTCATTTCGACGAGTGAAATGCAGCCATGCGACTGGATTTGGAAGATTTGGTATATTTAACCCGAATTAACTGAAAATATAGTTTATTGTAATTTAGTCATGAATTATTAAATACGATGATTATAGCATGATTTTGCGAGTTGAAAACGACATATTTTGCGCGAAGAAATGAAGGAGGAGAGACCGCATCCATTGAATTTCAGGCGTATAAGTTATTCGTTATTTATCCAATTAATTGTAAAATGCACATAACAGTAATAGTGTGAGTTAGAGAAAATGATAATGTCGTTATATTAAAACCCTTGTAGTTTTCTCATCTTGTCACCAAATGACACGATCTTTATATCAAAATCACTCGCATCGATGAGAGAAATGCATCCACGCGACTAGGTATGTGAGATTTGATTTTTTTAATCCGAATTGACAGAAAACACAGTTTATTGTAATTTCATCATGAATTATTAAATATCAAGATTATAGCGTGATTTTGCGAATTGAAAACGACATATTTTGAGAGAAAAAATAAAGCTTCAGACGCATAATTTAAGATAAAAATTGTTCGTTATTTAAACAATTAATTGTAAAATGCGGACCTCAGCGAATCACTTTCATAACCCGACCCGATACCACAATAACCCGATCCCGGTTACAATAGTAGCTAGCGAACCCTGGGAGCTGTTTTCATCTTCCATCTATCACTTTCGTTCTCTCTCCCGCTCTCAAATCAATCCATCTCTCGATTCTCTTCCAAAACCCTAATTCACCACTTCGCATTCATCGAATATACTTCGTCATCATTTCCGAGCCTTCGATTTGAACGCATGGATGATCGGGATTCTTCGTCATCGCCGGCGACAGCTGCGGCGGCGGTGGCCGGTGACGAAGACGTAAGCATCTCTGCTTCTGCGGCTCTGGCTAAGGAGGCGGCTTTTCTCTTTCAAAATCGCCGTTATTCTGAGTGTATGGAAGTGTTGAAGCAGCTTTTATTGAAGAAAGACAAGGATCCAAAGGTTTGGAAATTTTCTCTTTTTGTTGTTGTTTATTTTGTGTAGATCTCTTATAATTGGTTGTGTATTGTTGGTAGTACGGTCGGTCTGTAAGTGTGAATTTCGGATTTTGTTTACCCATGGAGAAAAAACGAAGACTTTTTGCTCGTTTGTACTTCCATTGTGGCTCAATCCGGTTATAATTTCCATATTTGGTATTGTATTAGTGTTGATAGATCTTTCTTAGCCTGATTTTAGCTTCAATTTTTGAATTTAGATTGATATGAATGTTTCTTACCGTTATTTAGATTTGTCCTAATTGGCATTGAATTAATAATAACTGCGTATCTAGGTTTGAATTTCTCAGATCTTCATTTCCTTTTCAATGAAAAAGTACGAATATGTAGTTGTTCATTCTTTTCTCTCTAAAAATATCTCGTATTTTTTTCTTTTCTTCATCAAAGATGAGATAATCAAATAAATTATTATGCTCCTTTCGATATATCCCTATCTAATTGCCATTAAATACTACCAAGTTTTTATTTCTTTTACACAATCACGAAGTCGAATTTTGCTGTATATGCATGCATTTCTCTTTCCTTTTTCTTTTATTTAACCATATTTTTTGTCGATATAGCAATGCATCAAATTAAATGATCTGTGTAAATTTTTGGGCAACTTTTCAGGTGCTTCATAACATAAATGTCGCTGAATGTTACTGCGAGAATAGCAATCCAATCGATCCTAAGAATCTTTTAGAAGTTCTTGAGAAAATTAAGGTTAGCTACTAAACCATATCGATTCTTAGCAACTAATTGAGCATTTTTATTCATGGATTGAATAACATGAATTTTAATTGAATAAAATTTAACGCAACGAATAATTTATACAGAAAAGATGCGAAGAACTTGCTCAAACATCGAAAGAACAATCCGAATCTACCGGTACGGGTTCAGGATCGAGAGGAACCGGTACGATGTTAATTCATCACATTTCTGGTTCGAATAGTGGGATCCCGATTCTCGCAGACGTGTTCGATACTTCTGTTGTAACGTTAAATATTGTAAGTTCTTTAAATGTATTCTTGTTTTTTTGTGGAGGGTATACTTGATATAATAAAGTTTTTGTTATTTAATGTGGCGTTGTTTGTTTACAGGCACTTGTTCTTTATCACATGCATGAATACGTAGCTTCTTTATCGATTCTCGAGCCACTCTACCAAAACATTGAACCTATTGATGAGGTACCATATAGTTTTTTATTGGGAAAATTTCATATATACCCTTCCAGAAAGTTGGAATATCAAATGCACCCTTCTAACTAAAAAAATCATATTCGTCCAAAACCATTTTAAGTTTATAGCTGATATTTTAAAATTTGCAAGGGTATATTCGATATTTTGTTTTCTGAAAATCTTTATTATTTCTTTTTTTGGTCTATTACAGACAACAGCACTTCGCGTGTGCTTTCTCTTACTGGATATTGCATTGACAATTGGAGACGCATTTAAAGCAGCTGTAAGTTAATTCAAGGCCAAATATCATGAATACCCCTACAAAATATGAGAAATATCATCAATACCCCCCTCCTAAATTTTCACTTAATACATGTATAAATAGAAAGTAATGAATCAAGGATAGTTTAGGCATCATCCAAAGCAAATAAGGGGAGAAGTATATATGACATTTCTTATATTTTGTAGTGGTATACTTGAAATTTCCATCATAGTACTAAACTCATATTTTTATTTGTATTTATGAAATAACAGGATGTAATTCAATACTTGGAAAAATCATTCGGAATGGCAACTTCGCAAAACCAAACCGAAATTTCGAACCAACTCAAACTTTCCTCAAAAACCAATAACAACAATAACAACAACAACAACAACAACAACAACAACAACAATAATTCGGCCGCCTATCAAGACTCCTCTTCGGATCAAACGGGTCAAACGGGTCAGACGAACAATCTCACTCCAACAGACATCCCTGACGAAGAGTACGAGAACTTCATCTCGACCCTCGAAAATCTTGCGAAAGCTCCGAGCGATCTGAACTCCACGTCGACCCAGGCCGATTTGAAAGTCAAACTTCAGATTTATAAAGTCAAACTCTTGCTCTTGACTCGAAATTTGAAAGTCGCGAAAAGGGAGTTAAAATTGGCGATGAATATGGCGAGGGGGAGAGATTCTTCTGCTGAGCTGGCGTTGAAATCCCACTTGGAGTATGCGCGAGGAAATTATAGAAAGGCTGTGAAGCTCTTAAGTGCACCTCCTGGTATGCATACCCCTCTTATTTTGTTGGTGGATTTACGTATTTGCCCTTGTAAATTCCAAAATAGCATTTTTACCCTTTTAATAATAAAAACTGTTATATTTACCCTCTTAAAACTTGCAAAATATACAAAATGTGATATTTAGATTTTTTGAAAGGTTATATTTATCTTTGAGAGGGTAAATATGATATTTTGGATTTTCGTAAAGATATGTATGATATTTTTATTTTTGAAAGGGTAAATATGATATTTTCGATTTTTGAAGGATATCTATGATATTTTTATTTTTGAAAGGGTAAATATGATATTTTGGATTTTTAAAAGGGTCACTATCTAATCTTCCTATGTTATATTTGCTTGGGAAAGGGTAAATATGATATTATATTTTTTTATTAAAATGTATACGTATTATTCCTTGCAGGTAGCCGAACCGAGATGTTTTACAATAATTTAGCATGCATTCTTCACAAGCAAGGCAATCACAATACCGCAAATTTATTCTTCAACAAGGCTTTAAAAGAAGCCTCAAATAATAATAATAATTCGAACGCATCGTCGAAACTAAACCTATTTCCTCGAGACAACAAATCCTGTTTCATTTCGTACAACTGTGGTCTTCAGCATTTGACCAGTCAAAGACCGGTACGGGCCGCACAGTGCTTCAAGGAAGCGGTACCGTTCTTCTCTGACAAGCCCTTGTTTTGGGTTCGTTTTGCCGAGTGCAGTTTGCTTGCACTGGAGATGGGCCTTTTGAGCGACTCAACTGGAGAGGATCTCAATGTTTCGGTTTGCGTCACCGGATCCGGAATGTATAGGAATTTGATTATTACCCGTACCGGTGCTGGTACCGGTACGAAAATAAAGGGTGAGAAGGACACGGAATTAGTTTCTCTTCCTGTCGCGCGGCAGTTTCTGATCAGGGCTCTTTTATTAATGGAGATTTCTGAAAAAAACGGTAAGAAAAATAACAAGGGCAGCACGGATCTCAAAGCGAATCTGCCAGCCGGCAGTAATAATAATTTAAACGCGACTTTACAGAGTTCGGTCAACGCGTACGAGAAAATCTGCAAGAAAGAGACTCTGAAGATCAAACAAGCCGTATTTGCTGACCTGGCATATATAGACTTACATTCGAAAAACCCTTTAAAAGCCTTGAAATATTCAACGAATCTTCTGAACCTTCTAGAATGTTCTGGAAAGTACCAATTCTTAGCACGTGTTTATTCTGCGGAAGCTCTTTGCCTTCTAAACAGGACCGAAGAAGCTTTGGAGCATTTATCCGTTTATATAAAAGGCGAAAATAATATCGAGCTGCCGAATTTCGAAGACGATGATCTGGAAATTGTAGAGAGAGACGGAGACGGAGACGATTCGGTGGTCGACGTGCCGGTACGAGTACTGGACACCTCCAGTTGGGACCCGAACGAGGCGAGAAGCAGTCTTTACGTCAACATGAGTGTCGTCTGTGCTTTGCAAGGGGATTCCGAACAGGCCGGCGTTTTTGCGAAACAAGCCCTGGTTTTCCAGCCTGAAAATCCTAGGGTTGTTTTTGCAAATGTGTACGTGGATCTTCTGAGGGGGAATGTGAAGGAGGCTTTGCCCAAGTTGAGATTGTGTCGTAATGTGAGGTTTTTGAGAGGAAAAAGTGGCTAAAATTAGTGGTTTTTTATTTTTATTCGGGGTTTGAATGTGTAGTTTGTAAACATTGGGTTATGAACTTTTTTTTAGCTTCGAGTTTTGATTTTAATTAAAGTTTGCGGTATTAGATTGTTTCGGTTTCATTTATTGTGTTGAAAAGAAATTGAGTCTTCATTGATTATATGCTTTTATATGTTTTATTGATGCTTGTGAGATGATGTGATATATTGGTACAATTTCGTTCCTACCTCGTATATTCTTAAAATATCATGTATATCCCCTTCAAAGAAGGAAATATTCATGGCATCCTTACAAATTAGCACACATTGTTTCTCTTATTGTGATTCATAGTTCTACTGTTAATTATTTTATAAGTTACTGGAAGAAATCAAAATGAAAAAAAAATTATTATGAGCAAGTGAAGGCTATTTTAATCTAAAAAAAATACTTGATGAAATTTTAATATTTAACATCAACAGGATAGATAAACTCAAATCCATTTGATAAGAAAAATTTGAAGAAATTTAATATATAAAAGAAGGGTTTCTTACCAATTTCGTTTTTTGTGTAATTCACAGTTTCACATGTTTCTATATAAATGAAATTGAGTAACAGAGTTTAAATTACGAAAGTTGGAATATTAATAATAATTAAGTTTGTTCTTGCTTGTGATTGGTTACTAATAATAATAAGTTCAATCAAATGAATGTTGTGTTGAATATTGTAGGTGTACGGAGTATTTTTCCGATGCGAAAGTTCACATCGATAAGAACGAAACAAACACAAGTATTTGCATTGAATATATTCCCCTTAAGTGGCCGTTTGGCAAGTGGAATTAGTAGGGTAGAATAGGATTACGAGGTGGAGGAGAATTTTTTTTTGGAATTAGTAATTCCACGGTTTGGTTGCATCACTAAATTATAAGATGCTAAAAAATATATATTTTTGTTTAGTTGTTTAGAAAAATTTATAATTTTATTATTGAAAATTTAGAAATAATGTTTAATTAAAATTGAAAGATGATTATGTATCGTTGTTGTTGTTGTTGTTGTTGTTGTTATTATTATTATTATTATTATTATTATAAGATGATAGCAAGGAATTAAATTTTTCATTCATCTTTATACTCCAAGTATTTTTGGAATTAAGTTTTGAGGGTATTCAATCAAGAAAAAGATTCCTCCACTTATTAATTCATCCTCTATTTCACTTGCCAAACAAATAATTACATGATACCGAAAATTCAAATACAAATTCCACTTGTAATTTCATGTGCCAAACATGCCCAAGGTGGAATACTTTCTCGGAATATATTAAGATAAACATGTTTTATTCTTACATTCACCGTATGATTTGCTGAATAATCTTGATTTATCACAATGAAACAATTAACATTTTCATATTGAATCCTAGAATTGTACTACAAAAATGTCATATTTTATTTTGGAGGTTGCGTTGTTATCAAAATACATGTAAATTGTATATATGTGATAATGAGTTTTAGTCATGTTGACAGCCAATATGCCTATATATATATTGAAAAATACAATATGCCCATATATTTGTTTAAATCCAGTTCGGTTTGAATCGATTTTGTTTTATGTTGGTTCTTGTGTACAAAATATATTTTTTGAAAAATGTGATTTTTATTTAAGAAACATATACTTTTAGATATATCATTTTATAAAATATGAAATAATTTTTAATATGCACATATTTTCTTATAAAAATATGATTTTGTAAAATTTAATAATGTAATATAGTATTTTCTTTTTCTTAAATAATATACATTTTGGTTATAAATAGTGGTGCAATATGAGATAGCAAGGGAAAATCAATAATTTTGCCGAGAGTGATATTTTTACAAATTGTTTTTGTAAATTGCTATTTTTCTAGTTCATGGAATAGTTATGCAAGTAATTTTTTGCATGAAATATGGATAAATATAGATAAATAATAATTAAATATGAAGGAATATTAAAAATTACAAATGATATTTTACATAAAATAAAATTATGATTTAGATAAAATATAAAAAAAAACTTTTGCTATAATATAATATCATAAAATAAAACATTGTATCACGACGCGATATCACAAAATATCACTCCAATACTATGTTGAAAAAATGGGTGTATTTTGGTCAAAGAAAAACATTGTTATTTTTCTTTTATTTATTACTTTCAATTAAATAAAAGAAAAGAAAACACAAAATACAATGGGTGTATTTTGGTCAAAGAAAAATAATATATATTGCATGAAATAATTAAGTCTGACCCAATAGGAATACAAAAATTGAATACATTTTATAGGAATTTTTTCAAGTAATTTTAAAATCAAAAGGGTTTTGATAATATTCAGAAAATCGTGGATTTTTGAAAAATTTCCTATTATATCAAGGGTAAATATGATTTTTTGAATTTTTAGATGGATAAAATAAACTGTAAACATATTAACCCCCTATATTTAATAGGTTCGAATTTCAGACCACAAATTCTCATAAGGTAATAACCCCCGTATTTTCTTATTTGCTTCCAGGAGATTTCCAAACAAACCACCTCCTTAATTATTAAAAAAATCACTAAAGATTGGATATTACATTATTGATATTTCTCAAAATTTGTAGGAGTATTAATGATATTTTACGATTTTACGATTTTAGAGGGAGATATATGAAACTTTGAGATTGTAACAGGAATGTAGTCTAGTCGGCGTATAGTATAGCTGTATAGTCAAGGAGTCAAGGATGAGGAAAACCCGCAACGTCGACAACTTGACCTAATTTTATGTTATGAGATACGTACACCTGTCCGTATCTCTCGCCCCATAAACCCCCCCTCTCTTCTTCCTTCTTTCTCGCTCCCCATACCTCAGGAATCATCATCCAAGTCTCTCTCTCTCTCTCTCTCTCTCTCTCTCTCTCTCTCTCTCTCTCTCTCTCTCTCTCTCTCTCTCTCTCTCTCTCTCTCTCTCTCTTCATCGCTGTCGCTTCTGAAGATTCGATACGCACGTAATTTGTGTGTTATTGCGTATTTTACTGAGGTAATGCGGCCTTTTTTAGATGCTGGTTTTAGTTGGTGATGATTCGAATTGGCATGATTCTTTTGCTGAAATCATTTGCTTAATTTAGCTTAACTGGTAGTTTTGGAGCATAAGGCGAATTCAATTCTTTTTTTTTTGTAATGTTCAGCTGTGATGATATTTATTCTCGATTTTGTTTTTTTTTTCCGATTTTTCTTTCATGTTTTTGTGATATAATAAGGCAATTAGAGGCGCTAATTTGAGTTTCTTGATGTTTTATGCTGTAATTTACAAATTGTGATTTATTTACATTTCTGAATCCTTTTTTTATGTTTTTTGATGAAAATTCCAGGTTCTTCATCAACACAATGGAAGTCTCACCACAAAAGATTAAAATGGAAGCTTGTTGCGCTTATTTTGATCCTGATTATGAAAATCTCAATGCGAGAATGTATGGCGCAAGGTTAGTCAATCAAATTTTAATTTTGTTTTCATCTATTTATTCTAAAAAAAAGAAAACAATAACATATATAAAACATGAAAATTTTGTCAATTTTGCAGAGTCGCCGTTGACAATGAATCTTGCGAGACTTGTACTGTCGTCAAAGTAAGCATATTCTTTCTCTCTCCAAATTAAATCGATCTAGTATTAAATAATTTAATTAATATTCATGTTATTAAATATTTTTATATAGGTAAATAGTATCACAGAACAAGATCTCTTGCTCGTAGTTCTTCAAGTCTTGACCGATATGGATCTCTGTATCACCAAATGTTACGTCTCTTGTGACGCTGGCTGGTTTATGGACGGTACGTTATTTGCAACAAAGCCCCTATCTTATAAAGAATTGCAAAAATATCCCTGGATTTTAACCATAAATTTTTTCGTTGCAGTTTTCCACGTGAAAGATCAGGACGGTAATAAGGTTGAGGACGATTCGGTTTGCTACTTCATCCAAGAGGTTTGTAATTTATTTCTTTGTTTTAATATTTTTTTGCGCAATTAAATTAACATGAAAACCATAATGTCATTGCAGGCAATTGGAGAGGAGAGACTCGAGCAAGAACCCACACCCAGAAAACTCAAAGAGACGATGACATCATCGTCGGCATCATCCTCCTCCTCCTTGAAAACCGAGCAAGAATTGCCTGACGATTGCACGGAAATCGAGATAACCGGCCCCAATCGCCCCGGAATCTTCTCCGAAATCTCCGCCGTTCTCGCCGAACAAAGGTTCGTCCAAATATGATATTTTAGACGTTTCGAAGGGTAAATATGAAAAATTACCGCTTGCATGGACAGGTGTAACATAGTGGAGGCGCACGCATGGACGCACAACGACTGTCTCGCCTGCGTGGCCAAAATCTCCTCGAAGGAATCGGATTCGGATCTGCAAATAACCGACCCGAACCGTCTCTCCACCATCGAAGACCACTTGTCGAACGTGTTACCCACCGGAGACGTCAAAGCGCGCTTTTTGGGGGGCTCTACCAGCCCCTCCAGCCATGCCGAGTCGGAACGCCGGTTGCACCAACTCATGTTCGCCCGTCGCGACTTCGACTTCGATCCACAAGTACTATAAATTTTATCAATATACCCCTCCAAAATTAAATATTTTTTTCTGATTTTTTTTTTATTTGCAGTGCGTGAAGCCGAGGGAGAATCCGAAAGTAATAGCGTCGTACTCTGACGAGGAGGAGGAAAAGGACGAAAGAAAGACGGTTATTTCGATAGAGGGGTGTAACGAGATGAAATATTCGGTTGTGAGCGTGGAGTGTTTGGATCGACCGAGACTCATGTTCGATACCGTTTGTACTCTCGTCGATTTGAACTACGTTGTTTTTCACGCCTCCATTATCTCTCACGGCCCTTTCGTCTCTCAGGTATTTCTCACGAGGGTAAATTTGATATATAATATATATTTTCGCTTTGTTAATTGAGTATTTTTTTTTATAGGAATTTTATATTCGGCACAAGAATGGCCGAATTTTGGACAGTCTCGATGAGAGACAATTAGTTATCAAATGCTTGGAGGCTGCGATTGAACGCCGAGTTTCCGAGGTAGATAATAATTTAATTTTTTTAATATTTGTTTTTGTGTTAATTTAGTTTTTGAAAAAAAATAGGGGGTGAGATTAGAATTGTGCACGGAGAACAAGGCGGGTTCGCTCTCGCACATAACTCGAGTGCTTCGTGAGAACGGGCTGACGGTGGCTCACGCGGACATCGAGTCGAAAGGGGAGAACTCGACTCACGTTCTCTACGTACAGGAAATATCGGGCAATACTGAAATCGATATGAATGTTATAGAATCCGTTAAGAAACAACTCAACCCGTTAAAGTTTGACATCAATAATTACGAGACGGGACCTGTCTCCTCGCCGAGGAAGATTAAGGGGGGTAGTAATGGTAATTCGCCGGTTAGGGGAGATAAGTTCTCTTTCGTTGACATGATTAGGTCGGGAATAGGCAAGATTTCTAATGGTTTCGTCTCGATGTGAATGCTTATTGGTTTATTGGTTTATTTGGTGATGGCGTAAATAAGGGGGGTTATTGAAATGAAGCACGTAATTTGTACAGATTGATCTAGATTTATTTTATTGAGTAAATAGTGTATATAGTGAGTATATTTTTTTTAATGCAATCTACGAAATTTGGCGAAGTTGTACAGGATATAAAGGGCAATTTTTATGTAATTGTTCCCAAGTATTTTTTTTCAAATATTTTATATGTCAATTGGTTGGTAATTGCGTGGTATTGTTCTCATCTTTGCAATTTAGCCCCTTGTACTTTTTATATAAACAGATTTATAACTTATTACAAGGTAATAATATTACAAGGTAATAATATTGTTCTCTTTCGTAGAAGAGGATAGGAAATAATATTACAAGGTAAGTAGATAACAAAATTATTTGTTATCATCTAATATAAATGATTTTATTTTACAATAGTTTATTATTCAATTTAGATATCATGTAAGGACTTTTTGCAAATCTCTCTTTCGTATGTAAGTATTTATTTTCTATTTTATTTTATTAAGCACCAATGCCAAACTTTTGAGCATCAAGGTTTTTTTGGAGTTCTTTCATTTGTATATTTAAGAAGATTATATTCAAAATCAATTTCTTGCTTCCTAAGGGGCAATTAAGTGCATAAATTGAAGGTACAAAATAAATTTTCATTTTTTGTGTGGTTTTTCAATTTTCAAACAAAACTATTTGATTGCAACTACACCAAGACTATATTTTATTTCGTACAGGTAATTCTACAGAATAATAATGATAATAATAATAACAACAGAGAAATAAATGTGAGAAAGACAAGCATGCATATTTGAGAAAAGCAAATACTGTGTATTTAGGACAAATACTGCCCCAACCTTAAGAAGTTAAAAGTCAAGCATGTATATTCTATAATTTTAGATTCATAATTCGTTAAACTCAAAAGTAAGTTCTTAAGTCGTAATTTATATAATCTCACAAAAATGAAAATGTATATTTAAATATTAGTATCACATACATAAGTATAATTTGATTAATGATAATCTTTTAAATGCAATTTATCTACGAGATATTTGTAAGTCCTATGTAAAATAGAGAATGCCATGCATACTTGAGAGAACATATTATAATTACTCTAATGCTACTAAGCCGCCCTCACCACAGCGTGCCACGTCGCCCGTTAATTCTGGGCCGTTCGATCGTGATCGGACGGTCCAAAATTGAATGGACACGGCCTACATGGTCCGCAGTATGTCACTATGTTATGGTTCATATGAACCAAGTCTATCCAGTCATGTACCAGAGTCAAACACTTACACCCTCTTTCCCTCTCTCTATCTTCATTTTCACGACAAGAAAGAAAAGAAAAAAAGAAAAGAGAGCCGACAGGAACCCTAGAGGCGAAAATGGAGGCAAAACGGACGCCAGCAACGACGTGGGTGGAGGACGACGATTTCCATGGTAGGAGCGCGTCTCACTCCGCCTCTCTCTTTCGAGCTGCTCAAACCCTAACGCTTTCTACGATTTCTAGGGTTTCGGCTCGGATCAAGGTAATTTTTTTTCCTTCGTTTTTTAGGTTTGGTTTGTTGTACCTTTGGTTGTCCTTTGATTCATGTTGAATTTCTGCACGATTCGATGCATTTTGAAGATTTTTTTAGTTCATGTACCAATTTCGTTTCTAGGGTTTTTGCGGTTGAAGAAACTGATGGCTGCTTTGTCTGCTATGGCCATCAAGGAAAAGAGGCCGAATCTAGGATTTTTTTCGCCATTTCCTCTGGCCCAATTGTCATATGGCGAAATCCTAGAGGTGTGCAGTCAAGGTTCTTTTTCTTTTCTTTTTTTTCTTCTGTATATCCTGTTTTTCCTGCAATTTCTAATCGTCACATAATTAGGCAGATTTTTTGGTTGACTGATCATATTCTTTTGCAATTTGAAATTTTGTAATTTTGTCTGATTTCAGCAGATAAGGATGAAGAGAGAAAGTTCCTGTCGGTAAATTTAAAAATAAGAATCAGTTGAGTGATCTCTTCAAGGTTGTAATCAGTCAGCTTAAAGTTCCTCTTGGTATGTCCGTAACTGTAAATTCATCTCTACTTTTTCGATTATGTGTATAATTTATTTGATAACTTCTATTTCAGGCCGTCTTGGTATTTTCGACCGGCACTTTCGCATCTACCGTCCGAGTACATTCTCTCACCTTCAATTTATTACATTTTTTTACATAGGGTTTAATTTATTTAATATTAAATTTTCAGTGCACAATTTGAGACAGAGATTGTAGGAGAAAGCAGGTTCCACTAACGCGTCAGCGAGACACTCGATTCAGGACGAAGCGATGACGGCAGGAATCATGATGCAGCACATGGACGCCTTGCTTCCAAGCTGGGTTGTACCACCACGACTCTTCGCATGGTCCAATCTTTTGTATGTCTTAAATTTCATTTAGAACCTTACGAGATGCTCGAGATGATGGAGCTTAGGGATTACTGGTACGTTCGGACATTTTTTTTTTCAGTTGGATATGCTTGAGATGAAGGAGCTTAGGGATGCGCCATCTATAGAGGTATCTGTACCGTCGTTAATCTCCTCGCGGTTACACGAGTTTGCTGGATTTGTTAATTTTTTAAGAATAAGAGGACCTTTTTATAATTATTTGTTGTTTGGTTAGGTCGACAATGATACAGTGAAATGAGGAGCATCAATTTGTGGGTGTGTATTTCAGCGAGGAGCTCAAGTATGCCAAGTTTGAGGTTTTCAAAAGGATGAGAAGAATTTGTCAAAAAAAATAATAATGTTTAAACTTAATTGAAATATAAAATAGTTCATATTATCAGAAGAAGGGAATCATGATGAATACGGGGCTGACGGGAACAACGAGAGAGAGAGAGAGTAAACGAAAAGGTAACTTTTCATAAAATTTGGGTTTATATGCAATAATAATCACATTTATATATATTTTTCAATTAATTATTATTATTTTTTAATAGTTTAACACAGTTGCGAAATTACAAGAGGAATGGGTGCAAAATCCAGATCTTTGGGTTTCGGGTTTTTTCGAGAAGTAAGAAGAAGGCTGCCATTCTATGGTAAATTTACAAAATTGCTCCTGTATTGTTTTTAATTAATTTAATTATTGTTTTTATTGGTGTAAATTAATAGGGAACGAAGATAAGAGAGAAGACAAAGAGCCGAATTCGGTATTGAAAAATTTGCTCTATGTTTTCGGCCCCCAGAACGTTTGGGAAACTTTTCAATTGTGGCCCATTCATCACCAATCAGGTCATATTAATTAAAAAAAGAACAAAATTACATTTCAAAGATAAATTCTCCAGTCTTTGTTTTTTGCACCTTCAAAGGGAGATTATCGAATCTTTCCTCCAACTTAAAGAGAAGAAACATAAGATGCAGAACTGGAACAACGATTAATTCTCTATTATCTGGTCTGTAATGTAACAACTTTTTACTATTTGTTGCGTTTTGGTTTGATGATAAAAAACAAAGGCATAAACAGGTAATTTTGGTTTTGTAATCTGCCGAGGCTATCCGTGTTTGTGTCAACGTGAACAATGTAATATGTAGTTCTGCAGCCTGCTTTGTGACGATCCCATCTATTAGATGCAACCTTTATCGTTCGCAAAACATGTTGACCTTTTGTTTTTCTCTGTTTTATGATTAAGAAATGTTGCAATGAATCAACAAAGACTCGCAAAACATAAAAATAAGAACAAAAAGTATATATATATATATATATATATATATATATATATATATATATATATATATATATATATATATATATATATATTAACCAATGCACGCGCGCAATGGCGCGGGCACCATGCTAGTTATTTAAGTTTTTAAACTATCAGATAAAATGTATGTTCATGACAAAAAAATATAGAAGTTTTTCAATTGTATTTTTTCTGTTATATGTAATTATGCATTGTAAAAATATTATCAATGTCTTGTGATAAGAAAATATTCCATGTTCAATTTATTACCAAATAACTTTAGTGTAATTAAATTTTGTAGTAATACAACATAAAATTAAATAACGGACATCAAACTATATTTATCCTAAAATTAGTTTAATTGCAACTTAGAACAAGTATTACGTGTTAAATAATAATTTTAATATTAAATCGAAGCGCAGGAGGGTCCATACTAGTTTTTTTATTAAAGTTTAATGAAAGGGAAATAATGCTGACAGGTGGAAAAAATAAATCAAAAACCCTGAACAAAACAAAAAGAAAAAATAAAAGCCCTGAGCAAATCAAAAAGAAAAATTAAAAGCCATGAACAAATCAAAAAGAAATTAAAAGCCCTGAACAAATCAAAAAGAAAAATTAAAAGCCCTGAACAAATAAAAAATAAATCAAAAGTCTTGAACAAATCAAAAAGAAAAATTAAAAGCCCTGGACAAATAAAAAATAAATCAAAAGCCCTGAACAAATCAAAAAGAAAAATTAAAAGCCCTGAACAAATAAAAAATAAATTAAAAGCCCTGAACAAATCAAAAAGAAAAATAAAAAACCCTGAACAAATAAAAAATAAATCAAAAACCCTGAACAAATCAAAAAGAAAAATTAAAATCCCTGAACAAATAAAAAATAAATCAAAAGTCCTGAACAAATCAAAAAGAAAAATTAAAAGCCCCGAACAAATCAAAAATTCTGAACAAATCAAAAAAAAAAAATTAAAAGCCCAGTCCACAATTGGTAATGCCAGCCTAAATCCACACGTATACTTTGAAAATAAATTACTAAAACACACTGGTAATGCGAGCCTAAATCCACAATTGACACATGGCTACAAAAAGTGGCAAAAAAAAAAAAAAAATGAAGGAGAAGAATATATCATACTTTTAAAGATTTACAATTCACAAAGAAATAATGAAAGAGAAGAATAATATTAAACAAATATTCGAAAGACATATTGTTATTTAAAAATATATATTACATATTTAAAAAATTAAACATATATATAAAAAATATGTATATACTATACATCAATTTTTTTTTGTCAAAGATACAAACCAAACATGTACGTTCAAACAAAATATATCATATATATATAATATATATCGTAATCTAAAAAAATATAAAAAAATATTTGTCAAACAAACATGCATTTATACTTAAAAAATGCATATTTCAATAATTTCATATTAAATATTTCAATAATACATATTGTCAAACAAACAAGCATGCATTTATACTTAAAAATGCATTTATACCTAAACCCTAATCCTAAACCCTAAACCCAATACATTATTTTAATTTTTTTATGCCAATTATTATTATTATTATTATTATTATTATTATTATTATTGTCGTACTGATTTGAAAGTAAATAAATAAACGACACATAATACAATTGCAATACTTAATACATACATAACAATCCCGTTCATATTAAAATTACGAGACACCTTTTTCATTTCAATTACCCTCCCATTCATATTAACTCGAATTGTTTCAGAATAATACAACTTCGAGGGGTATAAATGTAAAAAAGTTTGAAAAGGATATTTTCATAATTGCCGCATATATAATAGAAAACAGAAAACAGAAATAAGATAATATCATAGAAAATTAATCAATACTACGGAAAATAGAAAACGAAAAGACTAGTCTTTCTCTTTCTTTCTTACACCGCCCTTCCTTCGATGCGAAGACAAACCAAAGCCTCCGTAAAAATCTCAATCTTCTTATCTTGACCTAGGTATTCATCGATTGTTTCTCGTTTTCTTCTCGGGTTTTTCACGATTACGCGTTCAATTTTCAGATCCATGATTTTGACCTAATTTTTTATGAGATTAGTCGGCGATTTTTGAAGTTTTTGGGGAAATTTGATTTTGTTCTAAAATTTATTATGATTTTAGTGTTTATTGGTTCTTACGTCCTTTATTGCAAGATATTTTGCGGTGATTTTTATTAATTCATGAATTAGATGCTAGGTTTTATTTTTTAGGGTTAGGGGTCGAAACATGAAATTGATTCATGCATCTAATTTATCGTCATGAATGAATGTTTTTAATGCTTAGTATTCTATTTTAATTGACAGAAGGTTCATGGATGATGACTGTTCAGATGAATAGCGTTCCTTCTCCGTCCTCAAGGGAACTCGCTGAATCCCTACACCAAAAGGTTTCTTTTTCGAATTCCCCTCTTTAAAATTCCTTAATATCTTCAAACTCGTTTGAATTTTTCAACAAATTTTGGATTTCTTTGTTTTTACCAGAACATGGAACTCGAGAAAAGTCTGAGGAAATCAGCACAGTCAAAAGTTCCTTCAAACCCTAGCACGTGGCTCGAGATGCGAGAGAACTTTGAGCGAATAATCCTCGTTGATTATGACTTTGCTCAAAAACAGGAAACCGAAACCGCTCTTTGGCAGTTACACTACAGACGAATCGAGGAATTTCGTGCCCACATTAAATCCGCCTCCAATCCTTCCTGTTCGTTACTTCCTTTTTCCTTTCATAACAATTAAAAGTTACCTTTTTGGTGAAATTTCAATCATAAATCATACCCCTTAAAATCTCTTTATTTTTCACAGCTCAAAACACCAACAATGCAAATGCAAACGCAGAGAGAGTGAAAAGAATCAAATCGAGCTTCAAAAACTTCCTCTCAGAAGCAACGGGTTACTACCATGAACTCATGCTGAAAATCCGCTCAAATTACGGATTGCCCCTCGGGTATTTCTCTGAAGGACCAGAATGCAAAATCGACCCAGTAAAAGACGAGAAGAGAGAGAAGGAAATGAAGAAAGGACTTTTATCTTGTCATCGTTGCTTGATTTATTTGGGCGATTTGGCGAGATATAAAGGCCTTTATGGCGATGCTGATTCGGTGGAGAGAGAGTTTTATAACGCTGCAAATGGTTATTATTTACAAGCCGTCTTTTTATATCCTTCTAGCGGCAATCCTCACCATCAGGTTTTTGTTTGCAAAAATACCCCTGTATTTTTTAAATTCGCTAAAACACCCCTTTAATTTATACTTTTTTTATCTGTACAGCTTGGATTACTGGCGAATTATTCACATAACGAGTTACTATTGGTGTACCGATATTTTCGAAGCTTAGCAGTAGAATTTCCTTTTTCGATGGCAAGAGAAAATCTCGTCGTTGCTTTCGAAAAGGTAATTAATTTATTAGCATAATTACTAATTGCAAAATCGTGCAATTATTTAAATAAGAAATAATTTTATTTGTGCAGAATCGACAGAGCTATATTCAATTGGCAAGTAATAGTGTTGTTGCCAAAGCGGGTAACTCAAAAGTGGGCCCCCCTCGTCCAGCTGGAAAATATCGAGGAGGAAAAGGAGATAATAATAGATCTTCAAATAAGGAATCGAAGAAAGAAATAGAGATTTCTTTAACTGAAATACTCAAAAACTTTTGCGTTCGTTTTGTCAGACTCAATGGAATTCTCTTCACCAAAACAAGGTTTTTTTTTTTTTAAAAAAATAAAATTTATTTATATTATTTCAATATAATGATAGGTTTTAATTTGAATTTTTTAATTTTTTTGACAGTCTCGAGACCTTTGATGAAGTGTTTTCGTCCCTCATGACCGATTTTCAAACTCTTCTCTCGAATGGTTCCGAAGAGCAATTAAATTTTGGTCCAAATTATAACGAAAATGCTCTTCTAATCCTTCGCTTAATTTCGATGCTTATTTTCACTATACACAACTCGAAACGAGATTCTGAGAACCAATCCTACGCGGAGATAGTACAACGAACCTTAATTTTGAAAAATGCGTTCAAATTCTCGTTCGAATTCGTGGGAAATATTATGAAACGATGCGTTGAGGTGGAAGAGATTGGTTCGAGTTTTTACTTGAATGGTATTTTGGTTTATCTCGAATGGCTCGCTTCTCACTCGGATATAGCTCTCGGTACCGGTGGTACCGGTTCGGAGATGGATGAGATGCAATTCAACGCGAGATTTTTCTTTTGGAAACAATTCGTGCATTTGATGAACAAGTTAGTTCGTACTGGATTGGCATCTTTCGAAGGGGACAATGATGTGAGTTGTTTTTTCGAGATGAGTAATTATGAAGAGGGCGAAACGGATAATCGACTTGCTTTGTGGGAGGATTTCGAGTTGAGAGGGTTCATACCGCTCGTACCGGCCCAAGTCATTTTGGACTTTTCTAGAAAAAGTGAAGGGGGTTTAAAAGAACGGAAATTTAGAGTCGAGAGGATTTTCGCCGCTACTAGATCTTTAATGAATATAATTCAAATCGGTCCGAACAAGATTTATTTCGACCAAGGGGATAAAAAGTTTGTGATTTGCAAAGAGGCCCCTGAGTTTTCCCCTCCTTTGCAAATTAGTCCTCGAATTGTACCAAATGGGGTTATTAAACCAAACATCCCTAATTTGGAAAGTTTCGACTCTGATGAGGATGAAGTGATAGTTTTTCAGCCTCATACAGACAAAATCGCTCTTAATTCTACTGCTAATATTGTACCAAACCCTAGTGAAGATGATTTTGTGGAGCAAAAATTCGTAACAAATTCCAATAATTTCACGGAGCATAACTTCGTACCAAACCCTAATGCTGATAATTTCATGGATCAAAATTTCGTACCAAATTCTAATGCCAATGATTTCATGGATCGAAACATTCAAATATCCTCAGCGGGTTGGATGAGCTCCGTAACCGCTCCGATAACAAATTCCTCCCAATTGCAGAGCAGTAACATTCTAGACAACAGTTTGGATCTCCGCAATTCTTCCGCGCAAATTCCTCCCTTGAACAATTTGGATTACGTAGCGTTGTTATCTACTGGTTTGCACAATTTCGCAATGGCAGAGAATCAAATTCTAGAGCAGCGAAATAATTTCACAATTGGAGAGAATAAACTTCCTTTTCCTTCTCATATTCCTTCTCCTCCTTCTCCACAACTTGGATTTAACAACGATAATATGATATCGAATGGGTTTATGAACCAAAGTCCATTTTCATCGAGCATGCTGATGTCAGCAATGCCCTCTGTACTTGATTTCGGCGCGCCTAATGAGGGGGGACTCGGTACCAGGTTCATGGATAGGCTACCCGTATCAAAGGAGAAACCAAATCCTGTGAGTCGACCTGTCAGACACATGGGCCCGCCACCTGGCTTTAACACTGCGGTGAACGGCCCGCCACCTGGCTTTAATACCGCGCCAAATCCTATTAAAAGGCCTGACGAAATGCTAAATTACCCGAATAATGAATATGGATATTTGAACCAGTACCAGCCCGTACCGAATCACGGTATGAACACCAACCACTTGGGTTACAACAATTACATGAATTTCGGTTCCGGTAATGGTATTGGTAGTGGTACTGGTATGGAGATGTTTGGCGGTACGAGTTTTGGGTATCCTAGTTCGAGCGTACCGGTTTCTAGTATGCAGAATGTGGGAGTGAAGGATTTTCAGCTTTTCGAGCCCTCGGGTAATAATGTTAATAATAGTAATATTAATAATATTAATATGAATGGGCAACAAGAGGATCTTCAGAATTCGATTTGGTCGGGCCGTTTTTTCGTGTGAGAACTTGTTATAGTTCTTACCATCGCTAAATTGCAGGTACTATTATATAAATCATTTTTAATTAAATTTAAATTATTATTATTTGTATTTTTAAAATTTTTAAATTTTGAATGCATATATAGTTGGAGTAATTGGCTGAAGAATTGGTTGGTTGGTTGATGATTATGGAATAATGTGGAATTGTGGGGCCCACCACACACACTTGCAGCCTTTTTTTCAAATTTACTACTCTTCTGTGTTTTAAGTTTTCTCTTCAAGTACTTGAGAGCTTTGCTATGTGCTGTCCTTTCGCTTTTGTAAGTTTCTCTCTCCTCAAATATATTCAACTATGAATCATTTTAATAATTTGGTATTGTTTTGTTTCAGGTTGTGAGGGTCTGAAAAAAGCTAAGATGGTAAATGAATAAAAAGGATATGGTAAATCTTGGGAATTTGTTGCTCGATGAGTGGTGATTTCTAGGGTTCATTACTGAAGAGGAATTTAAATATGGGGGTGTTTCGTGTTGTACCTTTATCTCTCTCTCTCTCTCTCTCTCTAATCAGTTCATTGCAAGTAATTTTAGGGTTAAAAAGGTGTGCTAGTGTGGGTGAAGTGTGCTTTATTTGGAGAAAGTTGAAGATGGTTAGAAGTGTTTTAAGTTAAGGGTTTACGATCTACATGGTAGTTCATGTGCATGTGTGGAATAAAATACATGTATTATTGGAGCTTTCATAACCTTGTTTTTAATTATGTTTGTTTTGGTGTAATTGGTATATGAACCAATGTTTGGTTTTCATTTGAAGTGTTTATTATGGTAACTAATGGTTGGTTATTTGTACCTTGTTTGGTTTGTACCAGTAATTAATCTTGTTGGATCCTTTTATTTTGTCTTCTTTTCTATCTTTTCTTTGCTATAACTATAATATAGAGTGTTAGAATATGACAAAAAAAACTTTTTGCTCACACAAATCAACACGACTCTTGAGACCTCATCTCACTCACTTAATAGCTACTGAACATGTTTCATGTAAACCTCTTCACATGCAAGTTACAATGCATGGTCCACGGCTCAGATGAACCATGATTCATCCCTAATCAGAGTAGTAATCTCCTCTTGAGCCCGTAACTCTCCCGGGTCGGGGTTATGTCCAAAGGGCTTTGGACAAGAATCCCTCCAAAGCTCTTTTTCAGCCATTGGATCAGGCATCATTCACACCGGTAGAAGGTGAGACTATATTGAAAAGTAATGCCAGCACTTGAATAACGAGTTCGATCCAACAATCAATATTTTCTATAACAAAATTTTACACTAAAATCCATGTATTAATAAAAATCATGTTAAATTGTTTATTTTTTTTTATGAGAAATAAATCATTCATGTAATTTTGTTTTATGTTTTGAATATGACAAAAAATCAATTGAAAATTATGTTAAAATTTTGTAATTACAAAAAGCTTTGGACAAATTCTTGTCCAAAGCCCTCTGGGCACAACCCGGACCCCACTCTCCCATGCTGCGAGAAAACCGACTGCTTCCCTCCCCTCTCGAAGAAGAAACCGGACTGCTTCTCTCTTCGCTCCTCGTCGCCTCAAGAGGCAAGCAAACCGCCTCTCTTTCGCTCCGTTGTTCGTCATCGCTCCAACGTCTCGCAAATCATCTCTTCGATTATCTCATTAGCATGTACCATCGCAGCCAACACATCACCAGAGCACAACTGAAAATCAGTGTCGAATCGAGTCGGGCGGGTTCGGAACCTGATGCTGCCCGGTTCGTGTGTGGTCATATTTTCCAGCACTTTTAAGGTAATAATGATTTTGGAATTCCTCAATCCTCTTAAATCTGAAATTATCTCATATCTATAGTTGCTGACTCCCTATTTGATACTTTTTGGTTTTCTATTTGTAATTGTATCAATTAATTGCATCATTTTAAACAATTATACCCTAAACCTTGATATTTTAACATATTTATAGTAGATTCCTGCAATTAATTTGTATTCACAGTGAAAGAGAATAGATAATTTTCTACACTCTTCACTCTTGGCTCGGTGTTCTTTTTTCTCTTGGCTACTGAGGTACCTAAATTTGCACTACCCAGTGCCAAATTGAATTGAGTTATGTATGAATTCAGGATACAAAACAAGCATGAAATTCAATTATGAATTTGCACTACCCACTGTCTTTTCCTCAACATGAATTTCAGATTTTTCATTCAGTTATGAATTCATGGTTCTAACTTGTTGCTCAACTTCAAAAGCTTTTAAAGTTGACTTGTATTTTATTACAAATTTAAACATTAATGCTTATATCAATTTGTATGTTTTGGCTCTTCACGTAGATTGGTTAAGTTCTCATTAAATTTTGCAAGGAAAAAAGAAGAATTTCGAGATTTTAAGGGGTTTTTTTGAAAAAGTAGGTTCTTCACATGCTATTAACAGGTCGAGAAGTCCTCGTGCAAGAATCGGTATATTTCACAAATCTTTTGTTTGCCGAAATGTCACTAATTAAACATGTTGAAATATCGTGATTTTTTGCCGATTTACTAACTGTTGGTTTCTTTCTTTCTTATATTTTCTTGAAATTCTTAGGTAGGAAATTATTATCTTTTGGTTCTTTCTCATGTTTTCTTTTACAAAAATGTCCTTGCTTATTTTATTACTATTATGGAATTCTAACTTAGCAAAAAAAAGTTTATCGACTGAAAATAATTCGCCATTCGAACTTATATTCTCCTGGCTATTTAATAAAGTCTCCAACCATCCACTTCCAAATTGTTGGGTCGATGACATCGTAAAATATCGTACCGGCGTGCATTCACATCATTTGCGGTAAGAAATGAAAAGAAATATTTAGGGGTGTTTCTTGCGATTTAGGAAAAATGGAGAGGGTTTAGTTGGTATAAAATCTTAGTGAATTGGTCTAATCGTAGTCAAATCTAAGTTTAGAAGTGAAACTACTTGGAGAAACCAAAAGTTTAACAAAGACATATGAACACTAAAAGAAAAGAAAAAATCTATTTTGAAAACTAAATGTTAAGTGACAAGAAATTGAGAGAGCTATTTATTTTAGGCATATAAAAATTATTATATAACACAAAAAACAAATATAAGTTGAGGGATTTATTTAGAGAAATTCAAAGTTTATTAATTTCATGTGTAATAATATAAGTTGAGTGCTTAATTTGAAATTTTGAACACATAAAATATTAAAATAATGACAATTTAGAGGCACTGATATGGACAATTAAGGTTTTCTTAATACTATTTATTAAGATTATATAATTTGGATAAATAATTCATTTAGTATGAGGACAATTATATTTCGAGTAGCCGATTCGAACGGCAAAACATCGTAGGCTAGAATTTAACAGGATTTTAACAAATTCATTTAATTTTGAGAAAACAAAATTTGAATTATATGACGTGAATTGCGCACCAAATATAAATTGAGTGTCAACTTCAAAATATAAAAGATTAAATTATTATGATTTGATAGTTGATTAAATGATTATAATTTGACAGGCCGATAGATCTAATTTAAAGGCAACAATGAAAAGATAAATTATTAATCGGAACAATGAAAAAATAAATTATTAATCGGAACAATCAAAAGTAAAGGTTAATGACCGATTTAAATATATACAATTGATTATTTTTTCTTTCCATGCTTAGAAAATTAGTAATATTATACTTACAAAAAATATTTCATGAGTTGTCATAGTTGTTTTAGACTAAATATTACTCTATTCATTTGAATATAAAAAGGTAAGAATCTTTTAGCATGAAATGAGACATGATTTAATGCATTGTAATAATTTAATGAGAGTAATTTTAAAAATATTTTCTAATTTGATTTTTAAAAATTGGATGACAAAGATTTGACACAATACATAATTCGAACAACTCGTAAGTTAAATTGACAACTTGAATATAATTGAAAGCTCAGAAACTAATTAGATTAAATAAACATTGACCGATTAAAATTCGACAGAGTGAACCGACAAGAAGAAATACAAATTTAGTAAAAGAAGAGTGATTAGAGTAATTAAAGGTTGAATGAATGAAATTTGAGATTAATTTACAAATAAATAACAATTTAATGATAGTATGGTGATCAATTAAAATTGTGTTAGTAACCTTGACATTTTAAGACGAGTTACTGAATTTTTCAAACTAAAAATTTATTGACACCAAGGAGAAAATAACTAATTTCGACAATTTGAATTTGATTGTCTAAAATTTAACAAATTGGTCTAATTTGGGTGAGGAACGAAAAATTTAGCAACAAATTATGGACCTAAGTAACTTATGTTCATCCATTAAAATATAAATGACCGAAATTTAATACAATGATATAAATTACACAAAGCGAAAATTCAATCATAATCACAAATTTCATAGACAACTAAAAGTTGATCTAAAATTCAACATAATGACTAAAGATCTAAGTATCCAATAATTATATGGATAATTAAAGTTTCAAGGACTAAAGATTCAACCGGACGAGTACGTTTCGTGCTTTAGGTTCACTTTAAAAAAATTGAAGGATCAAAATGTGCAAAGTGATATTAGTGGACAAATTAAAAATTTAGTAATAATTCGAGAACAATTGGAATTTTAATGTCAAATTTGAAAAAATCCTAATGACAAATATTAACATAATAATATAATTTAAACAACTAAGTTTTTTAACGACAATATTAAGACAACAAAAAATTGAGTAAATAACTTGGACAATTGAAAGTTAAGACATTCAGATTCGCTAACTCAAAAGTTAACTTAAAATTTAATTGATTACATGAACAATTAAACATTAAATGATCATAATTTACCCACCCCCTTATTTTGCACCTATCTTGGAGCCTCCTCATGAAGCCACATCATAATACTTATCTTGATTATTAATTATTAGATTGTGTGATGTGGATTCATCATGTGCATTAATATTATATTTGATCATTTAAGACATGCATTTTGTATTATTATTTTTAAGTATTAATTTGAACCATTAGATGTAGTGATGTGGTTTAATCGTAATCATTAATTTTTTTTTAGATTTTTTTAAGATCATATTTTATGTAGTCATTTATGTGTTATTATTTTACACCATGTTTTAAGCATTCTTAGAAAGCCACATCATCCTACATTAATGATGTGGCATATTATTATTGGTTAGAATCATATTAGACCAAGTCTAATCAATTGTTTAACATTTCACATAAGATTACATGATCAAATGTGAATGGAATGGAATATGAAAATTTTATATATGAAATACTAATAATTAATATGTAATATTATAAAAAATACAATGTATGTTAGTATTATTTTGGAAATTTAATTTTATAAATCCGTCGAATATATTCATTTTATTTTTCTGTTTATTTTGACATCCATATTAGCATAGTTCATGCATACCGTTTTTCATAATTTCAACTTGTAAAGATATTATGTAAGAAAGTACAATGCAATATAATACATATTTACATAATATATTTTTAAGAATTTTATTTGCATAATAAAAATTTTAAGTATTATTATTTATTTTTAAAAAAATATAACAATAAGAATCTCATATAATACTAAGTAGATTATATTTGTGTTTTTAAGCAAACAAAACTTTTTCAAAAAATAATAGCATTAAAAAAAAGTTTAACATCTAAATAACTTTTTAAACTTATAAACACCTATCAAATTGTATTGTCATTTTACAAAATGTAAAATAAAAAAAAATCATATGATATAAAATAATTTGTATTATATTTATTATAAATTATATTTTGATATTATTTATTAAATTACTTCCACTAATAAGTTTTATATTATTTTATATTTTTCATTGCATTTTCAATCAATAAAAATTATTATTACTATATAATTAATAATATGTTACTACATATGTTGAATGATTTATTATTTTAATATTTGATATTGTATGAAATATTTTGAACAATAATATAATATTTGTAAAATTGTATTATATATTATTCTTATATTATTACATAATGACACTAATATTAGTATTATTATTTGATTAAAAAAATGGGATTTTTTGTTATCATAATGTAAAATAATAGTAAAACATATGAATAATCATAGATAAATTAATTAAAATAACTTTATTTAAGATGATATTATTAATATTATTATACAAATATATAATTGTATTACAATGAAAAACATAATTTACATGCTCGCCGCGTAGCGCGAGTATTCTACTAGTTTAACTAAATGATTTAATTTTGAAGAATCAAAAGTATAAGGACAATAGTTATAATTAAAAGTTACAATTTGCTAATTTAGATAACTAAAAGTTAGGGATGAAATTTTTATATTTTATATTTTTCATATTTGTTTTCAAAATAGTATTGGACACGGACATGATTGGGTATCTAGTCATGTTTTAAAAAAAAAAATCAAAATAGTAAAAAAAAAAAAAAAAAAAAAAAATTAAATGAGAAGAAGATATTACCACTTATATTTTTACTAATCGACTTCATGTATATTTGAAAATAAGTTATTTATTAAAAAAAAATCAGACATTTATATTGCTACTAAAATGTTATGTTGATATTGAAATTATGTGTTGACAACAAACATGTTGAAATTATGTATTGACAACAAACAGTATAGTGGCTGACTTGTTCAATTTTCAAGACACCACATGAAAGAATAACGAACTACAAATATTATTTGGGTCATTATTACCTTTACCATGTCATGCTTGTAGACTATGACCCAATATACAGACCCACACAAAGTGATCAATTAATTTGGATCGTAAGCCCTTCAGCAAAATTAGACACGAAGAAGGCCTTCACTCTTACTCGACTAAAAAATTCGGCCCACCAATAATATCACAAGAGGATAAATGGCTTTTTCAGAATAAATCCACACCCCATAAAATGAAAATCTATGAAAAAATATTTCATAATGTCATCTTTCATCCACACCAAATCAAACCTGGCTTCTACTCTGATCACCTCCACAATTTCCTCCACACCAAACCGAATTAATACATATTCATAAATCAAACACAAACTGCACAAACCCTCTTCATCTTCGTACTATGGGAAATCTAGATCTCTCGAAATGCGAAAATCTTCAAAAACTCTAATCCATCACCCCCAAATACTCCTTTCAAAGCCATTAAGAACTGTTAGAGATCAACGGTTGTTAGTGACTGTATCTTATATTAGTTAGATTATAAATAGAACACACTGTAATAAGATTTAAACAAGGATTTAATACAATCAATCTAATCTCTCTATAATTAAATTATTTTATATTCTATCAGAGATGCCGGCTACGCCTTCATTCTAAAGGATGCATAGGGTCAACTAAAATGGATCGCAATGAAACCATCAATGGATACCGACATCATAAGCGCATAATTCCATGCATTAGAACTTGTATCCAGGTTCGTTTCCTCTCACTTTAATTCATTATCGTGTACTTTTTTCGCAGATTCTTCAGAGCTGGTCTCCATTATGCAATCGTCCGTGGATATCAACGAAATTCAAGTCTCCAAATGGACGACACTCCAAAGAGCAAAGGACTTCTGCAATCGAGTCCACAATGAGGAGGCGGAATCTAGCTAGAATCATCGGAATTGCCCATGAAGATAACTCCTGGCCACTCCAACGCTCTTCATAAACCGCTTAGGTTATTTAAGTTTGGTATTAATTTTCTTTTTAATGACTCATTATTATTCTGTGGTTTGTATTATATTTATTTACCATTTTCTGCATTTACTTTTTATCTAGGTAATCAAGACATTGTATCCCCTATTTTTTTATTAACGCGTAACACCTTGCTTCCTTTGCCTTTACGAGATTTTCAAATGCCGTCGTCTAGAGAGAGAGAGAGAGAGAGAGAGATTAATTAGTATACTCGAACAAAAGATTATAATTGCAAATGGATTTTCTTACTCTGCCGCCTGCAGTAATGAATTCAATTTCCTTTCCTGAAAATATCAAAAATAATAATAATAAATTCAAATACCAAAGTATATTATTTCTGAAAATACGAACCTTCGACAAAAGCTACGCCGTGTTTCTTTTCGCGAGAATGGAAAATGCAGTTTTTAGGGAACTCGATAGTGTCTGCTCCAACTTCTATAGCTTTTCAATTACCTGTTATGTATTATTTAAATTGTTATATCATTAAAAAGGGAGGATTAAAATGAAAATAGTGGTTCCAAATATTCGAGATATGAAATCCAGTTTTGACCAAGGCTCTGAGCACTCATCGGTGCCCCCGTTACAACTTACAACATGATCATGCTCGACGAAGGCGATTCAATGACCAAAATATGCATAGGTTACATGTTCTACCCCATGTCGTGGCCTTGCGTGGCTACTTGGCAGCTCTTCTTCAAGTATTTCCAATATTTAGCCACTATAATTTGATTTGTACTTTCAAACAGCCCCTCTCTCCACACCCTTTACTCTCGGTTCGCCTTACTTTATATCTGGTTTATTTTCAACTTTTCATATAGAGAGCTATAGATATGATTGCCTGGAATCGATGAATTGTGAATCACGAATTCCAAATGAGGTACAAATAATAAATTTAAAAACCGATACCAGCTTAGAATAAAAACTGGTATAAATATTAATTTTGTGATTCAATTTGGTTTGATTTATTGACCTTTCGGGAATATGGTTTTGATTTGTACTCTCGAATTTGTAGAATAGTATGAAGGTTGACACCCCTTTCGGAACTATGGTTTGATTTGTACTCACGATAATTTTAATGTTGTCAATTACATAATAGGGCTGTCAAAATTGGGTTTATTTGATTTTTCGATTTGTACGTTCAAATTATGTTGAAATTATTGCGAAACAAGAACATTTTATTTCTTAAAATCTTTATTTTCCAGATATCAGTACATCTGCAATTTGCTCCTCAAATCTCAACAATTCAAATTTCTAATTTAGGTGAATTTGTTGGTTTGACACGGAAGAAAAACCAAGTCAATTGAAAGAAAGACTGGATATTAAGAGGTCTTCCCTGAGCACAAATGCATTGGATTTGTAAGTAATTTCATCACCTAAGGAAGAGGTACATTTACATAGTTTTTATATTACTAAACATTCTTGAATTTATTTGTTTATTTACATAGTTTAAGTATCTAATGAGCTTCGTATGAGAAATTAAAATTTGAAACGATATAACATAGTGAAAAAACAATAATTCTTGTTACTGATATATTTTTTTATCAAAATCATATTAAAAGGTTTTGAAGAGAATTTGAGGTATGTTAAATAATGAAGAGAAGTTAGTCTTTCTTCGTTCAGGTAAGTCTTCCAATTATTATATGTTATTTTACTTTTTCTTCTTCCGATTACATGATTATGTTAAACACATGACTATTTCATTATCATTTATGAGATACACATTACCGATTCATTTAAAATCAAATGCGTGGAACCGAAATGACGCGACGCTGAATTTATTTCTTCCCCACGACTATTATTCTTGATTTAAATTGATTAGAAAATCAATTTATAGTTTATTATTTTCCGTGATTGAAATTAATTAGAAGCTCAATTTATAGTTTATTGGAGCCCTCTGCTTTCAAGAGAAATAAAGTTAGAAGCAAATATCAATCAGAATAATTATGAATCGGGGTTTATGGTTTAATGGACACAATATCATTGCATGGTTGTATAATATTGTAGGGAATATGAAAAATTCAAGCTAAACTTGTGAGACTATTTGAAGTTATGCACTATTATATTTTTGTATTAATATTGAAGGAAGTCATCGATCAATAATTATGTGTCAGATGAAGCATCGAATAATAGTCTACACCTTGTAATTATACCTTTATAAACATAATAACTACTTAAATTCAAATAACCGCACCAAAGCGCGCGAAATTTTCCTAGTATACTAGAATCTCGCGTGAACAAAGCCCAATGCAAAGGAGATCTTTTATTCTGTATAATTATAAAAAGGGAAATTTTTTGTATAGAGAAAATTAACAGTCAAAAATAAATTATAATGGTGTAATTACCTAATTGGCATAATGTGTATTCTATAGTGTGTATAGCTCTGAAATAAATCAAAGTTCAAATTAATGATGATATTACCACTCATTTATTGATTTACTTATTTTCAAGAGAAAACGTTATGATGGAGATTAGCTAAACAAATAAAAAAAATTCACTTTGATACTATATAGTGCAAGAAGTCCATATTATTTTTTTCTTTTAGAAAGTTGACAAAACAATATGATTTTTAATTTGAATAAAAGATTTCAATTCATTCATATATTTCATTGCCTACCAACGGATCACCTTATGAGAAATATAATTTTAATTTAAGTAGCAAGTAAAATACCAAAATATTTAAATAAAGAAAACCATGTTCTTGTTTTTTGCTTATTTACTATGAAATTCATAATATTCATAATAAAGACTTAATAGAAATAAATCTCAAAATATTGATATTTTTTAGCTAAAAAGAAGTCAAGGTGAGTTAATCTGCACTGTATTTACAAAGAAAATATTGACTATTTGATTTCAAGTCTTTATAGATGCTTATTTTGTGAAAAAAAAAAAAACTGAGTTTCCAAGCGGCAAGGTGTTCGGGATTTTGAAATTTGACCATCCGTGATTCCAAATCAAGAATTTAGATAATTCAAGATTCGAAATCTCACTTGTTGAGTTCAGATTTGCAGCTACAAAACTAAAAAAAAAATAATACTATAATAATCCAGGGATATGAATTCCCATTTTTATCATAATTGCAATCCAGGGATATGAATTCCCATTTTTATCAGAATTGCGGGCACAAGTAATCCGAGACTGCAAATTCTTGATTTTTGAGTTGAAATCACGGGTTTGAATTTGATAGGCCATAAGTTCTCCTTGGTCAGTACATTTAACTTTTTTCTGTTGCCATTCATGCAAGTTTCATTTTATAGTTTTATCTTCCATCCCATCATCCCATTGTTAAAGATCATTGAGATCTGTTTAGTAGTATTGATTGATACCTCTCACTTGCTTGTATGATGTTCGATGAAATGCCAAAATGAGCTATCAAATTCAAACCCATGAAACCGCTGTGCATATTCTAACATCAACAACGGCATCTTTAGCGCGATGAATCGCGGTCACCAATTCAAAATCAACTATACCGAAACCAAGAATTTCGAAAATGGCGAATGCATCTCCTCCCTGCCTTTCAAAATAGACGTCCAGTTGACAACCAAACCAAGTTTAATAATTTCATGTGTTAGACACTAACTAATGGATACGTCCAGTTGATGCAATTCGCCATTTTCAAAATAATTTCATGTGCTAGATGCTAACTAATGGATCTGTTGGATGAATTGCGTGAGCGTGTTAGTCGAACCTCTCCTTTTATGGGTTAGCTCAAAAGAAGCAAAGAATATTTGTGGTTGCTTTGGTCGTCTATATTGTCAAAATGTGAAATATCAAGATGAGAAGTATTATCAAGCCTACTTCTTCTCTCTCTTTTTGTCATTTTTTTTATATTAATCGGAATAGGTTCTTGTACTTGTGCCCAATAATTTTATTAATTTAAAATATTTATAAGATAGTCACATTAATATTACACAACTAAAATAAGAAAAAAAAATGTACAATTTAATTTGAATTATTAATGCTCTTGTAATCTAAAAATATAAATTTCTCATGAAAAATTCAAAAATAACTACCAAGACAATATAAAATAAAAACCTTGTTATTAAAGGAAAGAATAATGACCTTGTTCCGTTTGAGCAAACCTCGTCAATTTCATTTGTTGCTTTCCATCGAATTATTTCAAAATTTATAAAAATCATATCATTAATTTATTCAAAAAGTAAACAACAAAACAAACTTACTGAATTTGGATCAGTTATAAAAATTACTCATCTCTTTAAATTCTGCAGTTCCGTGCAATTTCCTCTACGTGCTCCATATTCTTGGTCTTTTCGCGCAATTTGTTGGGTTCATTCAACATTGGCCGAATGGACGCCTCCAGTTCTTGAACTACCTAGTCTGCTTCGATGAGCTGGCATCTTATGTTGTCTCGCAGTTCGTTTACTTGTAGCAGAGTCGCCTTGAAGAAAGCTCTTGAAAAAAATATAATGAGTGAAAGTTTTGAATTTAATATGAAAATTAATTCTTTTCAATAAAATGGTACCTTGAATTTGTCTTTACGCATGGATTTTCGACATCAATCTGCAACAAAGAATTTCAATGTTTGTTAAGGGTATATATGAAATTAATCCATGATTTTAAACGGTAGTTCACTCACATTGAATTGTTCAACGAGCTCTCTGACCTCATCTTTACGCTGAGAAATCTTTTTACCTGTACCAAAGACAAGTCAAATGTATAAAAGAAATGTATCAACAAAAATCCTAAAAATAAATAATTTTAAAATAGTTATTTGGGGTAATTAAATAAACCTCGACAGTCTTTTAAAATGGTACCTTGAATTCGTCTTTTTCAGTTCCTGGATGCAAAAATTCTCTGCTTTTATCTTGATTATGCATGGAATTTCAATATCAATATGCAATCATGAATTTCAATGTTTGTTAAGGATATATATGAAATTATTCCATGATTTTTAAAATAGTAGTTATTTAGGGTAATTAAATAAACCTCGATATTCTTTTAAAGCAGTAGAACTAGTTGCGTAGGTTATTCTGCCCTCGATAATTGCCGTGTCTCCATATATTTCATGCTTGAGTGCATTCTCACCTTTATTTTTGATTTCGACATATACATGTGCATAACTGCAAAATTTACATTGTTCAAGGAAAAAAATATGAGTAAAATATTTGTGACGTAATCAGATAAATTAGGAAGTACCTACATTCAATTTTAATGAAATCTTTTGAGTTTTCTTTCCTCGGCATTCAAAAGCTACACACACTGCAGTTAATATTGCACTTTTTCCACCTAATAGAACAAGAATTCAATTAAAAAATGGCTGGGTATGAAGGTGAAATTACTGAAAATTCAATAAAAACATTGGGAGGGAACTTAATTTCACTCAAAATGAATGAAATTTGGATTTGGATTCTCAAAGTCAAGGCTTCTGCTTGAATTAGGGGAGGAAGCCTAGAGTTGTTTGTGCTATTTGATTGGAATAATCAAAATATTTGTTTGAATCTAAGCCATGAACAATTTCTGAAAGTCAGGGTTTGTGCTATTTGATTGGAATAATCAAAGCCTGGAACCGTTTCTGCTTGAATTTGGATCGAAAGAGAGGAGGATTTCTTACTTGTGTGTTGGCCAGTGAAGAAATTAACCCAATCGCCATTTTTACGAAATGATTTCAACCGCTCCAGATCTGCTAGCCATTTTTACGCAACAGGCCTCCAAAAACCCTAAAATCGCCGTTGAAAGCTTAGAGAGTCGGAGAAAAGTGGTGAACTGGATCAACCCAAACAGGCAAACATACGAATTAGTGTCACTACAGTTGTTTTGTTCTACGAGCAGCAAAAACTTATGTTTTTGTGCAGTAATTGCACAATTAAAGTAGTGAGAACAACCGTCGGAAGAGCTCCCGTAGTTAGAATTTTCATCTTAGTTGCAACCACAACATTTAGAATTTGAACAACCGCTTCCATAAAACACAAACATAATTACAACTACAGTTGGACCCCTCACATAGGCAACTACGGTAGTTCGAACTACTGTAATTGGATTACGGTACTTCGAAATACCATAGATGGGAATACGGTAGTTCCAACTGCCGTAGTTGGAGTTACGGCAGTTACAACCACCGTAGTTGGCATTGCGGTAGTTCAAAATACCGTAGTGGATTTACGGCTGTTCCAACTACCGTAGTTGTTTTTACGGTAGTTCAAAATACCTTAGATGGAATACGGTTGTTCCATCTACCGTAGTTGGTTTTACGGCAGATCCAAATACCGTAGTTGGTTTTACGCAATTTCGAAATACGGTAGTTTCAACTACCGTAGTTGCCTATGTGTGGTCCGACTATAGTTCTGATTACGGTAGTTTTAACTACTGCAGTTGTAATTATGTTTGTGTTTTATTGAAGCGGTCGTTCAAATTCTAAATGATGTGGTTGCAACTACGATGAAGATTCTAACTACTGGAGCTCTTCCGACGGTTGTTCTCACTACTGTACTTGTGCAATTACTGCACAAAAACAAAAGTTTTTGCAGCAGTGACACTAATTCGTATGTTTGCCTGTTTGGGTTGATCCACTTCACCACTTTTCTCCGACTCTCTAAGCTTTCAACGGCGATTTTAGGGTTTTTGGAGGCTTGTTGCGTAAAAATGGCTAGCAGATCTGGAGCGGCTGGAATCATTTCGTAAAAATGGTGATTGGGTTAATTTCTTCACTGGCCAACACGCAAGTAAGAAATCCTCCTCTCTTTCGATCTAAATTCAAGCAGAAACAGTTCTAGGCTTTGATTATTCCAATCAAATAGCACAAACCCTCACTTTCAGAAATTGTTCATGGCTTAATTTCAATCAAATATATTCATTATTCCAATAAAATAGCACAAACAGCTCTAGGCTTCGTCCCCTAATTCAAGCAGAAACCCTGACTTTGAGAATCCAAATTTCATTCATTTTGAGTGAAATTAAGTTCCCTCCAATGTTTTTATTGCATTTTCAGTAATTTGACCTTCATACTGAGCTATTTTTGCATTTAATTCTTGTTCTATTAGGCGGGAAAAGTGTAATATTAACTGCACTGTGTTTAGCTTTTGAATGCCGAGCAAAGAGAACTCAAAAGATTTCATTAAAACTGGATGTAGGTACTTGCTAATTTCTTTGATTATGCCATAAATATTTTACTCAATATTTTTTTTCTTAAACAATGTGAATTTTGCAGTTATGCACATGTATATGTCGAAATCAAAAATCAAGGTGAGGATGCAGTCTCAAGCATGAAATATATGGAGACACAGCAATTATCGAGGGCAGAATAACCTACGCAACTAGTTCTACTACTTTAAAAGACTATCGAGGTTTATTTAATTACCCTAAATAACTACTATTTTAAAAATCATGGAATAATTTTATATATATCCTTAACAAACATTGAAATTCATGATTGCAGATTGATATTGAAATTCCATGCATAATCAAGACAAAAGCAGAGAATTTTTGCATTCAGGAAATGATAAAGACGAATTCAAGGTACCATTTTAAAAGACTGTTGAGATTTATTTAATTACCCCAAATAACTATTTTAAAATTATTTATTTTTAGGATTTTTATTGATACATTTTCTTTATACATTTGACTTGTCTTTGGTACAGGTAAAAAGATCTCAGCGTAAAGATGAGGTCAGAGAACTCGTTGAACAATTCAATGTGAGTGAACTACCGTTTAAAATCATGGAATAATTTCATATATACCCTTAACAAACATTGAAATTCATGGTTGCAGATTGATGCCAAAAATCCATGCGTAAAGACAAATTCAAGGTACCATTTTATTAAAAAAAAAAATTCATATTAAATTCAAAACTTTCACTCATTATATTTTCTCAAGAGATTTCTTCAAGGCGACTCTGCTACAACAAGTAAGCGAACTGCTAGACAACATAAGATGCCAGCTCGTCGAAGCAGACTCGGTAGTTCAAGAACTGGAGGCGTCCATTCGGCCAATGTTGAAAGAACTCCATGAATTGCACGAAAAGATCAAGAATATGGAGCACATAGAGGAAATTGCATAGAATTGCATAATTGAAAGAAGAAATTGGCTTGGTCTTCACTTGGGCATTTCAGTGATTATGGTAGAATAATGCAAAGTGGTTTCCCTTGGGCATTTTGTCGAGCATGATTGGATCATAAACAAATGAACACCTGTAAACACAATTTTGAGAATTGCGTTAAGATATTCCACTTTGGCATTTCATCGAACATCTTACAAGCAAGTGAGAGGTACCAGTAGTACTACTAAAGTGTCGGTGAAGATGTCAGAGATAGGAACTTATGGCCTATAAAATTCGAACCCGTGATTTCAACTCAAAATCAGAGATGTGAAATGAGGTGGCGGAGGCGGAGCATCGTCATCCATGTACGTCGTGAAAAGATGTGAGAATAAGAATGAGTTGAGATAAACTATGTTTCTTTCTGTTCTTAGGGAATTAATTTGCATTTATACCTTTTATTTTTGTTGATATTAGTAAACAAGGCCCTGTATATATTCTGACAATATTTGCGGCATAACAATTTTGCTCTCAACTTTTAGTTCTCCTTTTGGAGAAACGCATTTTGTGTGAAGCTGGTATCATTTGGAAGTTTACTGGTTCGAAATATAATTTGCATGACCATAATGAAATTTACATGACACTCATGCATTAAAACCGTTCGAATTTGTTGGCGATCAAACCGAAAAAGTGAACATGCGGGAACTTACAAAGACTACAAAATGTTAGAATATTATTTATTGATATGGAAAAAACTACAACAAATTTATTATTTCTTTTAAGATATTGGAGCGAATCAGGTGAATTTTTATTTAACTTCGCGATTGTCAAACAAGTAAATTACTATTTATAATTACAACAATTGAGAATTTTTAAGTTAACCAACAATTAATATCTTCATATATCACATTTTCTCAATAAAAGTGTTTAGTAACTTATCACATTTTCTCAATAAAACAGTGGTTAGTAACTTACATGAAATAACCGCTTGAGATCTTGATTTTTGTACATCTAATGAAGTTTTTATGAGATCAAATAATACATATTTCAAATATAAATATTTAGCAATGTTCGAAAATATTCATAATAAAGAATACTTCATAAAATTTAGTTTGAAATAAGTATATTTTTACAATGGATATCTCAATTAAGTATATTTCTTTATGTGTTCACAACAGAAAACGAGAAAAACATCTATTCATGAAATAACAAATGCTGTCATTGAAGGAACTGAACAAGGAAGTGAGATAGCCAAAACCATCAAGATAATACTAGAAAGTAGAAACAATGACCAGAAACATATGAAGGAAGTTAAATGATAAAGAGTATTTGTATTCATAATATATGGCTAATATATTAAATTAAGTATCATGAGTTTCATACTTCAAATTTTTTGATCATTAAATTTGTTTTATGATAAAAAAAAATGAAGGGGCTTTATGATAAAAATGCCGTGAATATGCGACGTTTATAAGTCTGCAACATTTGCAAGGTTGGGTAAAAAAAATGTTAAACACGCAAGTAATGTATAGCAGTGGTTTTGTGAACTAACTTTTCATTTTTTTTTTTAATATTTAATGTGTTATCACTATTCACTTATCTATCAAAAAAAGTTGATATGTCATTGTATATATACCAAAAATACTTATATGTGATTGTTTACGTGCCAATTTTTTTTTAATTCGTCATTTATGTGGTGAAGTTAATTGGCAATAAACATTTAACATAGAGAAGCAAAATATGAACTAGCATATGTTGATCAGTAAAAAAATTGTTCCAATACATAAACTGGAAGACCAAAAATGAGATTCTTTGTGGTATTATCTTGCTAAAAGAATATAAAATATATGTAATAAATTAATAATAGAAAAAAATTGAAAATTATTTTAAGGTTGAATTATTGAAAAATAAAATAAAATTTGTCATAAAAGAATATAAAAGATTTGAAAATTATTCACATTAATTATCTTATAATTAACACATATTACTTTATATATTGTTATTGAACAAATATATTTCTAATTATTAAAAAAAATACATAGGATATATTTGACAGGTTTTAAAGAGTAATAAATTAATGATAAAAGAAGCCATGCTAGTGTGAATATTTTATTTTATGACTATTAAATGTACAACCAAAAGAATGACAAAAAGTACTATAAAAGTGTAAGCACGTAAAAATTAACAAAGTCATTGCCACAAATAATCACATCCATCCCTCCTCTTCCAAATCATTTCTCGTTTCAGATAAACTTTTCTTCTTCTTCGCCATATTTTATTTAGGGCCCGTTTGGCAAACGGAATTAGTAGAGTGGAATCGGATTTTAAGGTGGAGGAGTAAAAAGTTCTGGAATTAGTAATTTCACAGTTTGTTTGAATGCCTAAATTATAAGATGCTGAAAAATATAATTCTATGTTTGGTTGTTTACAAAATTTTGGAATTTCGCTATTGGAAATATAAAACTAATGTTTCATTAAAATTAATAAAATATAATAGTATTGTTATAATATTAAATTAATACAATATTATTATTATTATTTTATTATTATTATTATTATTATTATTATTATTATTGTTATTGTTATTATGATATTATATTATTATAATATTGTAATAATATTATTATTGTTGTCGTTATTATTATATTATATAATAATAATAATAATAATAATAATAATATTAGTTTGAAAATATTAATAATATGATTATAATTAGAAAAAAGCTCACTTTTGCCCCCCGAAGTGTTAAAAAAATGCAACTTGCCCCCCAAACTCTAATTTTGTTCATTTTGGCCCCAGAACTCTCATTTTTGCTCACTTTTGCCCCCTCCATCAGTTAAGTGCACAGTCAGCAGTTAAGTGATGACGTGGCAGTGATGACGTGGCAATTTTTGATAATTTTGTTGATGACGTGGCAAAATTTATATTATAAAATTACACATAGATTAATTAACCCATTTAACAAATAATTAACCCTAACCCAAACCCAAACCCATTTAATTCAAACTAAACCCAAACCCATTACATTAACCTTTCTGTTCGCCTTCGGTGAAATCGCCTCTCGCCAGTGAAATCGCCTCTCGCCAGCTCCGGCGAAATCGCCGCTCGCCGAGAAGTCGCCGAGGTCCAGTGAAGTCGCCGAGAAGTCGCCTCTCGCCTCCTTCAGGTCTCGCCTCCTTCAGTCGCCTCCTTTAGTGTTGAGAGAGAGCTGCTCCTTCGAAGGACTAGAAACTGCACTATCACCGGCGGGGAAATATTATTACCGGGGGTACCCCCACTAATAATATTTTCAGTGGCGGTACCGCCCTTGAAAACTCATACCCCCACTGAAAGTACACTTTCACCGGCGGTACCGCCGTTGAAAATATGTAACCCCACTGAAAGTCCAACTTTCACCGGCGATACCGCCATTGAAAACTAAAACCTCTCCACAAGGATTTCTTTCACCGGCGGTACCGCCACTGACAATACCTACCCCCACTGAAAGTTTAACTTTCACCGGCGGTACCGCCACTGAAAATACCTACCCCCACTGAACGTTTACCTTTCACCGGCGGTACCGCCACTGAAAATTGGTACCCCCACTGAAAATCACAGAATAAATAATCAGAAAATAATGAAAATAATCATAATAATGAAAATCATACAATAATCATAATAATAATACTTATAATAATCATCATCATATTTTCATAATAATAATTAATATTAATCATAATATTATTATTAAACATATCGATTCTACATTTTCGCTAGAAGCCTAATAATAATAATAATGAAAATAATACAATAATCATAATAATAATCATAATAATCATACAATAATCATAATAATCATAATAATACTTATAATAATCATCATCATATTTTCATAATAATAATTAATATTAATCATAATATTAATATTAAACATATCGATGCTACATTTTCGCTAGAAGCCTCATAATAATAATAATGAAAATCATACAATAATCATAATAATAAATAATCCTAATGATAATAATCATAATAATCAAAATAATAATACTTATAATCATCATCATATTTTCATAATAATAATTAATATTAATCATAATAATAATATTATTTTTATTATTATTATTATTATTATTATTATTATTATTAAACATATCGATTCTACATTTTCGCTAGAAACCTCATAATAATAATAATAATAATAATAATAATAATAATAATAATAATAATAATCATACATATAATAATCATCATCATATTTTCATAATAATAATTAATATTAATCATATTATTATTATTATTAATCATATCGATTCTACATTTTCCCTAGAAGCCTTTTGTCTATCATCATAATAATAATAATAATAATAATAATAATAATAATAATAATAATAATAATACTTATAATAATCATCATCATATTTTCATAATAATAATTAATATCAATCATATTATTATTATTATTATTATTATTATTATTATTATTATTATTAATCATATCGATTCTACATTTTCGCTAGAAGCCTTTTATCTATCATAATAATCATAATCATAATACTTATCATAATCATCATCATATTTTCACAATAATAATTAATATTAATCATATCGATTCTACATTTTCGCTAGAAGACTTTTGTCTATCATAATAATAATAATAATAATAATAATAATAATAATAATAATAATAATAATAATACTTATAATAATCATCATCATATTTTCATAATAATAATTAATATCAATCATATTATTATTATTATTATTATTATTATTATTATTAATCATATCAATTTTCACCGGCGGGGACACTTATACCGCCGCTGATACTTAGTTTTCACCGGCGGGGACACTTATACCGCCGCTGATACTTAGTTTTCACCGGCGGGGACACTTATACCGTCGCTGATATTCTTATTGGTTTAAGTCCTCGCAGCCGCTCACGCAACACACATTTCCTTCTTCTTCTTCCAAGTCCTTCTTCTTCCAACACAAACCCTAAACTGAGTTCTTGCAGCCACTGAGTTCCTTCTTCTTCTTCTTCTTCTTCTTCTTCTTCTTCCGCTGAGTTCTTCTTCTTCCGAGTAGAGTCCTTCTTCTTCTTCTTCTTCCGCTGAGTTCTTGCAGCCGCTGAGTTCTTCCGCTGAGTTCTTCTTCTTCTTGCAGCCGCTGAAGCGAGTCCTTCTTCTTTCGAGTAGAGTCGAGTCCTTCTTCTTCTTCGAGTCGAGTCGCTGAAGCCAGGGGCCTGCGTCTACGCTATATTTCCTTCTTCTTCTTCGAGCCAGGGTCCTTTTTGCAGCAGTCCTTCGAGGTAATTGTTCTCTCTAATGTTCGCAGCCTTCTCCTTCGAGTATTTTTGCGTTAATTTTGTTTTTGAAATTGATTAGAAATTGATTAGGCTGAAATTTTGATTAGAAATTGATTTTATGAAATTGATTAGAAATTAGGCTGAAATCTGTCACATTTTGATTGATTCTCCTTTGAAATCAGGGGCTATTTTGTAATTTGTAAAATCAGGGGGCTATTTTTGTAATTTTAAAAATCAGGTGCATTTCGAAATTGATTAGAAATTGATAGAAATTGATAGAAATTGAATAGGAATTAGGCAGAATTTGATTTTATGAAATTGATTAGTCAGAAATTAGGGATGAAATTATGGTTTTTTTCGTTAATTTTGTCTTTGAAATTAGGCAGAATTTGTTTTTGCGCTAATTTCGCGTTAATTTTGCAATTGAGTTCTCAATCTTCATTCATGAAATCCCAATTGAGTTCACTTTTTAAATAATACTAGAAGCCTTCAAAGTATACGTGTGAAAATACATGGGGGCTTCGAGAATGCTTGGTGATCAGTGACGACGATAATGTTTGTTCGATTCTTAGTGGTGGTGGAATAATTTCAGTGGTTCACTGCCGAGAAGGGTATTATTAGGGTTGGTATTCAAAAATGACAATTTTGCAATTTAGTCCCTCTAAATAGTCAGTTTCTCTCTCTCTCTCTCTCTCTCTCTCTCTCTCTCTCTCTCTCTCTCTCTCTCTCATTGTAAAATTCTGGAAGTTTACATTTTTTTCAGGGACTAAAGTGGAAATTACGAGAGCAAGGATAAGCCCCGACCAACAAATGCTTTGGTACGATTTCCTTCACATACTTCGATTCAATCATATTATTTTTTTTTGTATGAGGGGCTAAAATGTAATTAATTATTTGTTTGTAGATGTGTTTGAAGATGCTTTGAACCGGTACAGAGAAATCGTACAACATCTTCGCCTCGCAGGTTTAGTTATTTTATTAATTCATTTCTAAATATTTAAAAAGTGAAAACGTTAATTTTACATTTTTTCAGGGACTAAAGTGGAAATTACGAGAGCGAGGATAAGCCCCGACCAACAAATGCTTTGGTACGATTCCCTTCACATACTTCGATTCAATCATATTATTTTTTTGTATGAGGGGCTAAAACGTAATTAATTATTTGTTTGTAGATGGGTTTGAAGATGCTTTGAACCGGTACAGAGAAAGGACAAAAGTTAAAATCGTACCGCATATTCGGCTTCTCAAAATCAATTGGATCTCGAAACTCGTGAAGAACACCGAGCAAATGGTTAACGGGTGCAGTGGAGAGGATGGAGATTATGTGCCGCTAGGGTTACGAGAGTGGATGTAGTGGAGAGGATGGAGATTATTTGCCGCTAGGGTTACGAGAGGGTTGAGTGCTAGGGTTACGAGAGAATGGAGAGCAAGGTGATGTACGCATAATTGTGTTTAAAACATTTGTATGATTTAGAAAAAATTATTGTTGATTATGTATGATTTAGATAGTATCATTGTGGATTATGTAATTTATTATTGTCTATGGAAATTTTTTATTATTCTACAGTCAAATCAGATTTTTTTATTTTGTTTTTTCTCATTTTTTAAAATATTATGGAACAATTAAAAAAAAATCTGAAAAAAAGTTTCAGTGGGGGTACCGTCGGTGAAAATAAAGAACCGCCGCTAAAAATAAAGAGAGAGAGAGAGAGAGAGAGAGAGAGAGAGAGAGAGAGAGAGAGAGAGCTGAGAGAGAGCTGCGAGAGAGAGCGGGGTCGGCGACGAGAGAGAGCTGCGAGAGAGAGCGGGGTCGGCGACGAGAGAGAGTTGCGAGAGAGAGAGGGGTCAGCGACGAGGAAGAGTTGCGAGAGAGAGAGAGAGAGAGAGAGAGAGAGAGAGTGTGTGGAGAGAGAGAGAGCTGCGAGAGAGAGAGAGTGGCGAGAGAGAGAGCTGCGAGAGACAGAGAGAGTGGCGAGAAAGAGAGCTGTGAGAGAGAGAGAGAGAGCTGCGAGAGAGAGGGGGTTAATTAAATGGGTTTGGGTTTAGTTTGGATTAAATTAGTTTGGGTTAGGGTTAATTATTTATTAAATGGGTTAATTAATCTATGTGTAATTTTATAATATAAATTTTGCCACGTCATCAACAAAATCATCAAAAAATTGCCACGTCATCACTGCCACGTCATCACTTAACTGCTGAATGTGCACTTAACTGATGGAGGGGGCAAAAGTGAGCAAAAATGAGAGTTCAGGGGGCAAAATGAACAAAATTAGAGTTTGGGGGACAAGTTGCACTTTTTTGAACACTTCGGGGGGCAAAAGTGAGGTTATTTCTTATAATTAATATAACATTATTGCAATATAAAATTATCATAATATTATTAATTGTAGTAATATTACGGTACTAATTTTAATAATATTATAATATTAATATTAAAATTAAAATATTTTAAATAATAATAATAATATATTTATTTAAAAATATTTATATAGTCATATTTATACAAATATATTATATTAGTAATAATATTTATATAAATATATTTAAATAATATTTACATATTATTATTATTATTATTATTATTATTATTATTATTATTATTATTATAACAAATAATTATATCATATTATCTATATAATAGATATAATAATAATATAATATTTTAAATACATTATTATATTATTATAATATTGTATTTTATTCATATAATAATATATATTATATTATATTGTTTATATATATAATTTAATTATTATGTACAGTAATTATTATATTATAATTATTCTGTAATTATAATATTTTACCCCAATTTAATACATTAGTAATATAATTATTATAATAATATATAAAAATACTTTAATATTGTAACTTATAAAATTTAAATGCATTGTTGTATTATTTTATATTATATTATATTTATATTATAATTGTTGTAGTAATTATTATTATTATTATTATTATTATTATTATTAAGATAAGCTCTAAACTTAATTAGCATGTATTTTATTAGCTTTAAACTTTTCATCATCTTGGCATTCTAGATATTTGGAGAAATACAATTTGTAGGTTTTGTATGGAGAAATATTTACCCTCATTTGTTAATTCTACATTTAAAAGTTGTCCAAACAAAAAATTTCAATTTATTGAATCTTAAGATTCTAATTCTAATTCCTCTTGAAATTCTTACCTCCGAACACACACACACACACACACACACCTTACAGAAGCTCGAAAATGAAACACTGAAATCCCTTTACGTCTCTCTATTTCAACTCCTTAACGACGCAACAACCATCTCTCATTCAATTTTATCATTTTTACTCACCAAATGATCTCTCTCGAAGCAAAATCGAGCAAAATCGGACTATTTCGACCGGAATCGGGCCGGCCAACGCCGACTCCGGCTCGAGTTGACTCCTTGTCCAAGTCGCTGATCCTGCGAACTTTGAAATTAACCCAATCGCCATTTTTACGAAATGATTCCAGCCGCTCCAGATCTGCTAGCCATTTTTACGCAACAAGCCTCCAAAAACCCTAAAATCGCCATTGAAAGCTTAGAGAGTCGGAGAAAAGTGGTGAAGTGGATCGACCTAAACAGGCAAACATACGAATTAGTGTCCCTACAGTTGTTTTGTTCTTCGAGCTGCAAAAACTTGTGTTTTTGTGCAGTAATTGCACAAGTGCAGTAGTGAGAACAACCGTCAGAAGAGCTCCAATAGTTAGAATCTTCGTCGTAGTTGCAACCACAACATTTAGGGCCTGATTGGGTAACCAATTTTGAAAGTACCAAGGAAGTTGAGACTACAACGATCCCAACTCCAGCAGTGTAATTTGTTTTTTTGGTGTTTGGATGAAAAGAAGATGAAACTGCTGCAGTCACAACTTTTGTGTTTGGATTAAGAAAATTAATACTCCATCTAAATAAGTCTAGTTTATAGTCATATATCATCTTGTGATTTGTAATTAGACAGAGAATGAAGATTGATCAAACTAGCTAATTTTGATGATAACAAAAATAGATGTAAAATTCCGGTCTAACATAATATGTTGAAAAGCCAGAGATTGAAATGTACCAATGCCAGTTTGATTGCAAAATCAACAGAGTCAAACAGCACATACATGAAAAGTCAAGAATAATTTCTTTTGTAACAAATCCACATGAAAATCGAAGAAAAAATTTACTTGAGAAAATCATATTTTTTTTCATTATTGTCCACATGAATTTTTGGTAACAAATCCACGTGAAAATCCAAATGAATTTGAAACAATTAAACAAAAAAATGTTTAGGAGAATAATTTCCATATTTATAGAAAATAATGTGTGCGTTCTTTTAAAATTGAGAGAGATTGAATCTACTCAGAATAAAAATCAGTAGCTTGAAAACACCAAAATTAAGCTTTATTTCACGACCAGAGAGAAAGTATGGGCTCACAAACACAAACCACCGATGGACTCCCGAACAGTGACGTGGTGCTGAATCAATATTTTCCTCCCTCCACACTTGTAAACCTAGTCTACGCTCAAAGTCTGACGAGGATAGAGAGATGTTTTAAATCTTCTCCGATCCTTGCGATCGTTACTCTTTCCAATTTCGCTCGCCAAATATTTCCTCCCATAGATCTTCGCCTAGTTACGCGTTTTGCTGGTTTTGTTCTACCTCCGCCTCTATTTTCTCTCACCAGATTGTCTTCTTCCTTCACCAACAATCTCCAATCCGCCCAATCAACAATTGTTTTGTTTGATTCATCGCCAACATAGATTCCTTCTTCCGATTGCCCATCTCTCTTCTATATTTTCAATTGCAAGGTAAGAATCTCTATCCCAAATCAAGTCAATTCCACTCAATTTCATGTACAGTGTATTGAGTCCAATTTTCATCAGATTCTTTCGTCAGACCAAACATTGCTTGTTGCGTGTGATGATGGTAGTGTATTGAGCACAATTAATGTGTGTAGCAGCTAACTTTTTTAGCCCAACTATTTTATTTAGCATCTAATTCATGTGTATTGAGTGATGATTGTTAATTGACCTTTTATTTGTTCATTTCTGGGGGGTGGGTTACTTTGGCAAAATTGAATTTGGATATTGGTTCAATTTGCGAGGTTCAGATGCTTGATCTTCTCAGTAAGTTCGTTAAATTGGGGATTATAGTTAGAATATTACTCTTATGTAGAATCATATTTTTTCATTGTTAAGTACCCTAACTCGATTTTGTGCTTGATTTTTATTTGTGTTTTCGTAAAATAATCAATCAAGAAATTCTTCTATACAATTATGTTTTTTCATATTAATTTATTTTTTCAGCATATATTTTTTGCAGTCAGAACATAATTCGAAGTTCGGATTAAATCAATACAAGTTCTTTATTTTTTGCAGAACATAGATGGATTATGGTTCGGCACCATTGAATGCACAAGATGACACGGTTGAGGAACCGAAAGTGGGAATGATTTTCAACACGGATGAAGAAGCGTATTTATATTATGCAAACTTTGCTAAAAGAAATGGATTTGCGGTGGCAAAGAGATCATGTCAAAAAATTGAAGGAGAGAAAATGAATGCAACTTTCGAATGTACTCACGCGGGCAAGCCAACGGTGAAATCAACTACGGACGTTAAACCACGCCCACATATTGGAGAAGGCGGTTCAATGCCATTTGTTTCAACAAGTTTAGGCGGACAAGGAAGCAGCATGCCAAATCCATTTAAATTTTTTTAATCTGCAACATCTCCAAAAATTTGTAGTATTTGTTTTTGATGATTTATGATTTTGTAATGTTTTAGCAATAATTCAATTAGATGACTAGAAATAAATTATGGATTGGATGTTTACATGTAATTGTTGTTGAGAATATTATTCGATTGCAGTATTAGGTGTCGAAAATAATAATTAAGAGTTTTGTATGTCTAGAAATAGTTCTGGATTTTATGCATAATCTCAACAGCTATTAACTTTGATTTTATTGGATTATATATACTACATCTATATACTACAAGTAAGATAAATTTCATCGTAATTGTAATGAATATAACCTTATGTACATATAACAACTATATACTACGTCTATACACTTTGAATGTATGCATAGCTCAAAACATTTTGTAATTTGATTTGGAATGATAATGCCAATCTGCCATGCAAATGCATGCGTCCTTAACCCTTTTCACTCCACCTTTGTATTTTGAAGGAAAAGACTTGCCATGTCACCATTCCATTCATCAGAAAGAAAAAGAATATTGCAAAAATATATATAAACTTAAACATTCACCAAGATGAATATTATAGCTCGAAATTTATAGCTGATATCTGCATATAAAAGATAACTAAGAATCGATGCTCCTAAATTGTGAAATTAAGAATCTTGATGGGCTAAAATGAAAAGTTCTGACATACATAATTTCTTTTTGAGTTTCAACTACAATTCACAAAGACACTCCTCTTCTGTACTCAATTGAGATAATTGACACAATGAATTTAAGATGAATCATTAGTTATGACTGATTTGGGACATAAATTAGGTTCCGAAATTGAAATTGGCACAATCTAATTCGAGATGTAATTGGTTGAAATTGGCCTGATTTGGGATAGAAAATTGGGCCTTCTTTCAAGGAGTCTCTGTTAACGAAGGAATCCAGCAAAACGACTGTTGACTGGGCGGATTGGACAGCCGAAATTTTTGGCGAAGGAATTTGGCGAACGAAATGGAGGCGGAGATACTTGGAGAGCTAGAATTTTTGGCGAGAAGAACATCCTGCAAAACGAGTAACTAGAGAGTGACCAAGAGAGATGGAATAGCGAAGAAGAAGAAGAAGATGAAGAAGAACCGGAGAGCTGACGGCACGAGCGTGGATGAGAACGACCCAAAAGGAAGGAGTCTTTGGAGGTGGAGTCATGCACAAAGAGGGAGGAGTTGTGCAACAAATTTCTTCTTAGATTGGGTATTATTACGTGGAAGAGGGAAGGAGCTGGTTCAGCACCACGTCACTGTTCGGGAGTCCATCGGTATTTTGTGTTTGTGAGCCTATCGGGCTTGCAAGTTAAGTGTGAAAAACTTTGTATTATTTCACAAGAGGCCAAGCATGATAGTGAAAGACAAATTAAAGTATCGACCAGTGAGAAAGTGAGAAAGAAAAATGAAGGATTTAGAAGGAAAAAAATTATCATGCATGTTTATGTGATTGCAATCCTTATGCTTTATTTTCTAAATATTTAAAGATGCGAAGGAGAAAGAGATGGGGAGTGACCGTTTTGATTGCCTTCCTGCCAGATGCTTTATTTTCTGTGATTGCAATCCTTTACCCTTGCAGATTTGAACGGGTTAAGATGTGCAGTAATGAGAACCTCAGCTTGCTTATGCTTCATGCAACTTGAGTTGATATTATTACGAATTTATGGTGTAAATTAATTCGACGACCTAACTACAAATTAATGTACACAAAATGTGAGACCTCCCTGGTGGAATGATTAATCCGAGTTACGAACTTATCCGTACGTAAATTTAGCTGGTTCATGCATGTTTATGAGTACAACTACAGCCACAACCACAGGACAGGACCGTGAGTCGAATCTTTTTGAGTGAATTAACTCTTCAATCGTACAAAACTACGTGCTTTGCTTTGATTCATCTCAGGTGGGTACCTGACTCTATAATCATGCTACGACGTGCAACCTTCATATTTTATTTTAATGTAACTTAAATGAGCTAATTTCCAATATAAAATGGGGCCTGTCCTCCTTTAAGCCCAAGATATGAAAGATTTGAAAAGCGTTTAAAGTAAAATAGTAATTGCAGAAATTTGATCAGACGCACCGAACGAAACAATTAGAATAGAGAAACTACACTTAAATACATCTACAAACTGCCTTATCTACCGACGTCCAAACAGGCCCTTAGAATTTGAACGACCGCTGACTGCTTAAAAAAACAAAAACATAATTGCATCTACAGTCGACCACACAACTGACGTAATCAGAATTACAGTCGGACCCCCACAAAGGCAACTACGGTATTTGGAACAACCGTAATTCCAACTACGTTAGATGGAACTACCGGAAAACCAACTACGGTAGTTGGATCTACCGTAAAACCAACTACGGTAGTTCTAACTGCCGTAAAATCAGCACCGGTAGTTCGAACCGACGTAAACCCAACGACGGTGGTTCGAACTACCGTTAAACCAACTACGGTAATAGCAACTACCGTAGTTACAACTACGGTAATCGGAACTGCCGTAAAGCGAACTACGGCAGTTGAAAATGTCATAATACAGACTGCGGTAGTTGGAACTCCCGTAAAACCAACTATGGTAGTCCGAACTGCCGTTTTCCCAGCTACGGTATTTTGAACTTCCGTAATTCCAACTACGGTTGTTGCAACTACCGTAAACCCAAGTACAGTTGTTGGAACTACCGTAATACCAACTACGTATTTGGAAGTAGCATAGTTACAAGTGAAGTAATTATAATTGTGGTCTTACCTATCCTTGGTTCCTGTGAACCATTTCTCTAGATTTCTCTGGTCCACATCATTATTTCGTGCACCAACTTCTTCTCTTTGTCTCCCCCACCCAAACACTTACGTCGTTTATCCCAAAATCGACCCAGTAAAAGACGAGAAGAGAGAGAAGGAAATGAAGAAAGGAGTTTTATCTGGTCATCGTTGCTTGATTTATTTGGGCGATTTGGCGGGTTATAAAGGCCTTTATGGCGATGCTGATTCGGTGGAGAGAGAGTTTTAAAAAATACAGGGGTATTTCATAGATCGAAACATTCAAATAGCCTCAGCGGGTTGGATGAGCTCCGTAACCGTTCCGATAACAAATTCCTACTTGTTGAAGAGCGGTAACATTCTAGACAACAGTTTGGATCTCCGCAATTGTTCCGCACAAATTCCTCCATTGAACAATTTGGACTACGTAGAGTTGTTATCTACTGGTTTGCACAATTTCGCAATGGCAGATAATCAAATTCTAGAGCAGCGAAATAATTTCACAATTGGAGAGAAGAAACTTCCTTTTCCTTCTCCTCCTTCTCCACAACTTGGATTTAACAACGATAATATGATATCGAATGCGTTTATGAACCAGAGTCCATTTTCATCGAGCATGATGATGTAAGCAATTCCCTCCGTACTTGATTTCGGCGCGCCTAATGAGGGGGGACTCGGTACCAGGTTCATGGATAGGCTACCCGTATCGGCAAAGGAGAAATCAAATCCTGTGAGGCGACCTGTCAGACACATGGGCCCGCCACCTGGCTTTAACACTGCGGTGAACGTCCCGCCACCTTTCGTTTGTTTGGTTTGTTGTATTGCTTAAACATGCTGCAGTTCACATTTCCCAATGCCTCTTTTCCTGTAGTTCTAACACTGCCGAGAACCACAAGGGTCACATTTGCAGTAACAACCAAAATGGCGGGAGAAAGCTGAAACTGTAAGTCGTCTTCTTCTTTAATCTGATCTTTTAATTTTATTTCTATTTTAGTTACTTGCTCTTCCTCCACACTTCTAACGTTGACTAGAAACCCTTCTTTTAGGTACTTGGTTCTTCTTATTTTATAGTTTATTTTGATCTTTGTTTTTTTTTATACACAGTTTTCAAATCTTCAAATTAGGAATATCTGGTTGATTTTCGATAAGACGGCAGTGGATAAAATCTGGACTTGGCAGTGGATAAAAACATGAATTTTGGAAATTAGGTAAAAGATTGCAAAAACAGTCAATAAGAAATACCACGGGATTATTGTATGAAAGATCTCAAAAAATATTGATATAATTGACCGAAATATCGATTAAAACATAATTTCTTTTTGGAAATCATGGACTAAATTGCAAAAAAACCAACATTAAAACCTTGATTAAAAAAAAAATTAACGATTCGATTAATTAACAACATAATTAACTACTAAAATTTTATTAATTAAAAAACAAACAAATACTTCAGTTGACAACTATGCTAATTAATTGGTGTAGTTATTAACAAATAATTTCTAACTTTATTAATGAGTAAACCTCATTACTTAACAAATTTGTAATTAAAAAATAAATTAGTTAGCTGAATAATAATGATCAATATAAAATTTTAATCATTGATTTTGCATGTCTAATATATCCTAACTTTATATGTTTCATAATTTTTTTAACTAAATTAGTGATTAATTAGAAGTTATCACAAAAAATTTAATATTCCAATATAGCAAGTTAATTATATTGACATGTTCTAATTAACATTGGTTATGACTAACAGTCAATATTAATACAATCTTTCCATAAAACTAACATGAAATTAACAATCCATTTAATTAACCACTAATACAACATTTAATAGTTAACTAAAAGTACAATAGTTGACAACATTAGGAAAAAATAAATTAACTCGATATGTATGATCAAATCAATTAATTTACAAGGGCCTAAAAGATAATTACAAGGATCTAAAATATAATTACGGGGGTATAAAAAAGTTAAAAGGCATAAAAGATAATTATAGGGGTATACAAAATAATTATAGGGGCCTAAAAGATAATTACAAGGACCTAAAATATAATTACGAGGGTATAAAAAAGTTAAAAGGCATAAAAGATAATTATAGGGGTATAAAAAATAATTATAGGGGGCTCAAAGATAATTACAAGGATCTAAAAAATAATTAAGGCACACAAAATAATTACAAGGACATAAATGATATTTATTACATACATGGCTATATATGATATTTTGCAGGGGTATAAAAGATATTGATAGGGATACAAAAAATATTTTGTTGGGGGTATAAAAGATAGTTAGTGATATTTTGAGATTTTGTAAGGGGGTATCGTAGAGATTTTGTAAGGGGGCATAATCAACAGTGAGGAATCATGAAAACATGCAGTTAGCCCATGGGCCTTTAAATCAAATCAAAAAAAAAAAAATCATGAAACATGCAGCCCCGAGCAAAATAAAAAAATAAACCAGCCCATTTTCTGGTCCATGCGGTCCGGTTTTTTATGGAAAATCGGCCGGCTCAAGTCAGTTAACTTGTTCGTATGTATTTCCGGTCCAATATGAGGACTAAACCGGTTTTGTCACCGAATCCGGTTTTTTTGGATGGATGAACCGACCGGTCCGGTCCGATTTTAAAAACAATGCAATTAACAATTAAATTAACAGTTAATTGATTCTAATTTTCAATCAATTAACAATTCACATTAAACTACCAGTTAATTTACAATACAATAACAATTAACAGAAAAATATATTCCAAAATTAGGATGAAAATTTGCAATGTGTTACAAAATAAAAAAAACAAAAGAGAAATTGGAGGAGACAATGTTTCTATTGAATGGTTAGAGGAATACAATAGCCACTACCCCTTTATATAGTAGAGGGTAAGTGCAGGCCAAGAAAGTTCTTGCCATATATAATCGTTAGAATACAAGAAAATAATACAATACCAAATATCCTATAATTAATGTCTCAATCTTCACAAAATTTGTTGCTTGACATCCATATTATTATATTCATAACACAATGAACAAATCAAGTAATTAATCTTTGAAATCTTCCATATCCTGCAATTTAGGAAAAATTCAATTATTGTAATAATTCTTAATTAAGTTGCTTTAAATAAAAATATGCAATAATCTCCTGAAAATACCAAACAAACAAAAACTCATTCCATTAATTAAACACAAATCAAAACTCATTTTACCCGAAAATCCAATCAATTTTCACCAGATCCGAAAATATGCAAAAAAAAAGAATCAGAATAATCAACAAATAATTAGATAGACATTTACCGTACAATTCAAAATCTGGAATAAATACACAAAAAACTCCTTTATCGACAAACAATACTTTATCGATCTATGAACATACACGAAATCAACACTAATTGGTAAACTCCATCAAATATGATCTTATAAAATAATAAAACAACATACGTGGACAGAAACAAAAATCAAAATCATATGATATTTTAAATTTTCATATCTAAAATTAAGAATAATAACGTTGTAAAAGTTTAAAAAAAATATTTGTGTTTAGAAAATAAATATATTTCATTATTTTTTTTTTAAAGATTAATATGAAACAATTTTAAGTAAAAATACAAATATACCAGAATTATTTTAAAAATAATAATAATTGTTAGGATGTGCAACGGGTACTGTATTCTGCGACGGGTACTGCATTCTGCGACGGGCCAACGGTGTTTGTTGGTTATGTCCGACGGGCCGTAGCTATCTTGGCCGTCGGTATTGTTTTTCTGCGACGGAGAGTAGGTAAAATCTGTATTTTTTGCGACAGGCAGTCGATGAAGTTCGTCTCCCGTCGCTGATACACAGTTCTGTTGTTGTGATGTGACTCCTTGTTAAAAGTGGTGTGTTGGAGCGCATTAGCAACTTCCTTTTGAGAATTTGTCGGGAAAACATCAAAAATGGCAATTTAATTATTGACCTACAAAAATAAATTCTATAAAAACAACAAAACAAAAAACAAAATACAATACAACACAATTCATTTTTATTAATCGCCCTCAAATGAGCTAAAACTAAAAGGCATCACAATAGAGTATGTTTTGAAATCTTAATGTCTACAAAATACGATTTAAATTCCTCAACAGTACTGCTATTTTGAAGCATCTCCATGCATATCCACACAAGTTATTTTCTTCAGCGAACTTCATATTGCACAACTACAAAATCAAAATAGCAAGATTAGTTAAAAGTATGTTTTTGCATATAAAGACTTTGCAATTACATCAAGTCAAACATAAATATTACAGTTACAACAATTCACAATTCTTCTATCGAATCATCAGGAAATAGATTGAAACTGCATCAGTTGTCTTCTCGATAATTCAAATTCTTTTAGGAATATCTAACACATCCATCCAAAGAGCCCCTTAATAATTTGGTATTGTTTTGTTTCAGGTTGTGAGGGTCTGAAAAAAGCTTAGATGGTAAATGAATAAAAAGGATATGGTAAATCTTGGGAATTACGATAGTACACTACAGTAATTAGAACTACTGTAGCATAGTTACAAGTGAAGTAAATATAATTGTGGTCTTACCTATCCTTGGTTCAAGTGAACCACTTCTCTGGTCCTCATCATTATTTCGTGCACCAATTTCTCCTCTTTATCTCCCCCACCCAAACACTTACGTCTTACACCGTTTATCCCAAATCCGTTAACAATTTCTCCTCTTTTCGTGGTTGTGGAATGCCGGCGAATCGGCGAAGAAGACATACGAGGGGCAAGTGGATGTCGATAAGGCTCGGTGGAGGACAGATACGCACTTGATTCAGCTTCGAAAAGCCCGGCGAGAACAGACAATTTCCAATAAGCGTCGTGATGAAGCTTCTCCTTCCAGTGAGCCAGACTTCGACACTCTCATCTCCGTCCGATCCGCCTTCGTCACCGAGCTCCGGCGACGCTGGTGTTGACCGAGGTCGAGGAGATAGTGTTTCTCCATACACTTATCGTCTTTCCATGGGCTCTGTCGCCAAATTACTCAGAAAAACGACCTGTAATGGAGCTGATTTCGTAACTGACATTTTTTGTATTCCTAATCTCCACACCTCGCCTTTTAATCTCGATTTAAACAGGTGTGAGTTTTCTCTGATTCTTGCTTCATTTACTCGCACTAAAAACTCCAAATTATTGCTGGATTGAATTCGACCAACTTTTGATTCTTTTACTGAAATCAAGCTCTATCAAGTTAAATTGTAATGGAGCTCTTTTTCGTTGATTTTTATAATTCTTTCACTTCACTTGATTCAATTACCAAATAGGGTTTAATTTGGGTTTCAAATGATGTTAGTTTTGGATCAAATTACCAAATAAGGGTTTAATTTAAGTTCAGTATTTGATATTTGTGTATGACATCAAGCAATGCACATGGGTCTTCAACCATTTCGACCATTTCTTTGACGCATACTGGTAGTTGTTCATAATTTGGGGATTTTTTTTCATTTTAGCCCTCGTGAGCCTCTTGATTTCACAATTATATGTATCTTTTCTGTTGTTAATTCTCTGTTTTATATTTTAATTGCAGTCCTTAGCTTTAAAATTCCATCGTTAATGTGCAGCTTAATTTCACGAATCTGGAGGAGTGCAAATTATGTATTATTTGTGATAGTTTATTTTCTTTTCTTTTTTTATTAGTAAATGTGTATTTTACATGAGAAAACATTAAAAACATTGTAATGTATGAACTTACTCGAAGTGTATTTGCTCTGTGTTGTATGTGTTAGCAAAATTATTATGGGTTTACTTAAAGTGAATTTTTGCAGTATTATTTAGGAGACTGGTTTGGTTTAGTAAAATTTGCGAGAATATTTCGTGATGCAGGTCTGTATATGATTCTCCGAATCGGCATATTTATGGCTGCGGAATGGAAATTCGGGTAATATTGTAATTTTATAAGAACCAAAATGTAAATGTAAAATTATAATTATAATTGTAATTATAGCTAGTGAAAATGATAGTAACTGGATCTTGCTTCTTAGATGTTTAATGTTTGTCCTCTCCAACATGGCCAAAGGACTTAGTTTTTCAATACCTTTTAATGTTGAAATATATATAAAAAACAAAACATATATTATTTTTATGTAATTATTATTAACTAATCAAATTTTACAGTAGAGATTTAAAACATGACATATCAAACAATTTCCTCAATTCTTTATTCAATTATAAAATTTTATCAATTTAATGGTCAAATCTATGATACATGTATACAGAATTTCAAATGTTTTTTTCTCGGAATATTTTCCCATGATGACGTCATTGTTTTTATGTGCAAAATTCATGTTTTGTACGGATCGATGATGGAATTGGATGTTCAAGGTACGGTATAATTTCCCAAAAATTAATATGCTATTGTTTTAAGTGCCCATTCAACAATCAGAAAAGCCAAGAGTGAACTAATGTAATAATTAGCCGTTATAAATGTATAAAAAATTCAAATGGCCAACATTTTGTTAATCCAAAATTATAATAAAACGATATATTCGTATATTGCTAAAGAATAAAATACAATAAATTATAATATTGATTATTAACAATACATACGAAATCAATATAAAATAAAATAATAACAATAAAACTGAAATCGTTTATCCGAATCGTGTAAACACTGTCCTAAAGTATATCCGGAAAAAATTCCTACGATAATTCGGGGATTCGTTCTTTAGGATACGTCCATGAAAACGATGGATGATAGTCTTCTTCAACACCCAACTCGAAATAGTATATTACATATATAAAATAATATATTGAGAATATGTGGAGGATTATTAAAGAACCATGAGTATTGGATATATGAATTTTTTTCTCTCTGTTGTGCTGTATGCTCGTGTATCTTTATATTTCAACCATTTGTTATCTTTCAATCATGGATATATATATATATAGCGTTGAACCCGTGCAAATGCTCGGGTTTGTTTTTTCAGGTTTAGTGTTTGACGTGATTTTTTTTGTTATATATAATTTTAGCATTGCGAGTTGTGGTCAAGCATGTTTTGTAAGAGTTAAATCTTTATAGATGCAAAATAATCCAAAGTCATAAAAATTCATTAACTTAGAAACTTGATTGTTTATCATACAATTCATATTAACTTAGAAACATTTTGTTACTTAAACATAGAAAACCAAAATTCATGCTTCTTCTCTGCCAAAAAGTAAAAAAAATTGGATGAATAGCCAGGGAGACGTGGCTCCTTGTGTTTGAGCCAAGCTATTGTCATTTTAATGGGAGGGGTTAATAACTTAGAAACTTGATTGTTTATCATACAATTCATATTAACTTAGAAACATTTTGTTACTTAAACATAGAAAACCAAAATTCATGCTTCTTCTCTGCCAAAAAGTAAAAAAAATTGGATGAATAGCCAGGGAGACGTGGCTCCTTGTGTTTGAGCCAAGCTATTGTCATTTTAATGGGAGGGGTTAATAACTTAGAAACTTGATTGTTTATCATACAATTCATATTAACTTAGAAACATTTTGTTACTTAAACATAGAAAACCAAAATTCATGCTTCTTCTCTGCCAAAAAGTAAAAAAAATTGGATGAATAGCCAGGGAGACGTGGCTCCTTGTGTTTGAGCCAAGCTATTGTCATTTTAATGGGAGGGGTTAATTATGCAAATAAGACCTCACACACACTTTGTTTATTGTTGTGGTTCAACTTTTTTTCATTTTTTGGGTTGTACTGATAGCATTATCTATCAGGGTCCAGTTTTTATTTTATTTGGTAACATGTTTGGCTATTTGACCACGTGAAATATCGAACATTGGGTTTTGAGTTAGAAAAGTTCTGTAATTTAAATAGCTTTCTTATACACAATACATGATATAAACAACTCTAAACCACAATTATATAATTCTAACCAAACAAATAAAAGAGAGTGACTATGTTTCAAAGTTTTTTGGCCTCTTGATAGATCTCCGTAAGTAACCTACTATCTTGAAACGCGATGCAGAGATTACTTGTTGCACCTTGGATATAATATTTATATAACACAATTTATACAATACATAAACACAAAAACAATATATGAATTATAATAAACCATACTTTATGGTAAAGTAATTAAAATAAAACTAAATTGTAGTTTATGATACCTGCTAGCCTCCATTAATGGCAAATGATCATATTGTGTCTTCTCCATTAAATTCTTGACCTAATAAAAGAAATAAAAAAAATCGAAGAAAACAAAATAAAATATTTAAAAGGATTATTTTGAAAAAATGTACCTTCGACAGTAATTCTTGCCTCTTGGGCTATGTTACGCGAATATTTCAAAAATGCAGAAGTATCCTGAGGATACGCGTATCCGATACGGATACGGGTGCGATACGGCTCGGATACGCCACGTGGCGTATCCGAATATTTTATTATTATTTTTTTTCGGATACGGCTGTGATACGGCAGGATACGGCTGGGGATACGTCCATGATACGGCTGTGATACTTCATTTAGGATACTTCGGCCCATTATATATTTTGGTCCATAATATTTTTAAATAAATTATACATGATACTTTTAGGATACTTCTAGATTAGTTCTAAAATATTTCTAAAACAAGTTTATGATAGTTTTATGATACTTGTATTGTTTGGTTGATATTATTTATTGTCATGATATTTAATTTAAAAATATTATTAATTTATTACTTATTTATTAATTATACATAATATAAATATATTAAACTAATAATTATATAGTCGTAACCGTATTCGTGATTTTTTGAAAATTATTGTATCGCCGTATCCGTATCATATCGGATACGCTATCCATATCAGTATCTGTGAAACATAGCAGTCTTGGGAGGTGGTGGTGTATTTTAGACTCTTGACTCTGAGGAAAAATAAAAGTGAGTAATTCATGAAAAATTAAATTTAAAACTTTAGTGGTTTATTATTCTGACAATGATAATCATAGCGTGGCTAAGAATCTCCACAAGGTGTTGGTGCATGAAACCCATGTTTCGAGCCCCAAAAAATCTAATGTCTCTAGGCCCTTTTTGCTGAATTGCCAATAATTTCTGAACCAAAACGTAAAATTGTCAAAGTGTTAAATTTAAATTTGGAAAGCAAAATATTTTCATGTGATTTATGAGTAACGAATAATAATAAATCATACTTTTGACGGTTAAGAATTAAATCATGAGAACCTCAAAATACTCGTACAAAATTTAGAAATTGCAAAAATACCATTGTAAAAGTTTCAAAAGATATGAAATATACCGCTACAAATTAAAAGCATCCTCTAAAGTGTCGTTATAAATCTGAAAATATGAAATATAACACTCTATAAGTAACTATAATAGAACCTGCACAAATTCTAAAAGTATCAAATATAACCCTTTTAAAATAAGGAATTATAAAAATACACATGTAAATTATGATGACACAAAAAATCCTATGTAAGATTTGAAATTCTAGAAATACCGTTATAAACCTTTCTGCAAACATCAAACTCCTCCAAAATCTGAAAATGGAATAAACCCCTCTAAAATTTGCTCATAGAGCCCTGTAATATTAGAATATAAGATTCAGAAATAATAGACGGTATTTTTTGTAATCTAGTCATAATGCAGGGGCATTTTTGTAAATTTAAGAAATATATGATATTTGTACTTACCAACAGGGCCGGCCCTGGGCTATAGGCCAGTAGGCAAAAGCCTAAACCCCCCCACAAAAAAAAGCCCCCTAATTTTTTTAATACCTATATATATACAACGATTTTCAGCAATTCGCAGCGGTTTTCAACGATTTTCAGCGACTCGGAAGTAATTTTCTATGGTTTTCAGCAATTTACAGCGATTAGTAGCGATTTTCAGCAATTTATAATGATTTTCTGCGATTTTCAAGTCATTTTATGCGAATTTCAGCCTATTTTATGTGAATTTCAGCTCATTTTTTGCGGTTTTCAATCAATTTTTCTGCGATTTTCAATCAATTTTCTGCGATTATGCCGCATAAAAATATTGTTTGTGATTTCAAAAACCTCATCTTTTTTTTCGCCTAAAGCCCCCAATATCCTAGGACTGGGCCTGCTTACCAAGCAGACCGAGTTGCCTCGTCCATGAAAACAGCTCCGGCAAGTATTTCTCTTGTATTAATTCCATGCAATATTAACATTATAAATAGTTAAATGCTGGTATTTTTTCAATCAGGTCCCTGAAAAGTGTGGAAATTGTAAAAAAAGCAGCAGGGAGTAAACCAAAATCACAAATCTCATCGAACATCAGAAGAAGAGGATAGAAGGGTTATTTGGGCGAGAGTGCAGAAGAGCGAGAGCACAGCCCAATGTTCTCGATTATATCTACTGAAATATTATTATAAATTTATATATTATGTAATATTAGTCTTTTCTCACATTTTCAGAGAGCCTTCGTCTTTGAATCTTATATGTCTTCACATTTCACATCTTTTCTCCCCGTGTCCAAAAAAAAAGCAACAAAATATTATGAGAACTGAAAAAATAGCAAACAAATACTATGAGAATTGAAAAAAATGTACGATATGTATATTTTTTATTATTATTGGACTTACTTACAAAATGAACAAACTCGTTGAAGCCCAATGCAAATGAGATCTTTTACTTCGGTATAATTATAAAAAGGGAAATTCTTTGTATAGAGAAAGTTAACACTAACAGTAAAAAATAAATTATAATGGTCAATGGTGTAATTACCTAATTGGTATAATGGGTAATTTTGGTATATCAAAATTACTTTCTATAGTGTGTATATAGGGGTGTCAACGGTTCGGATCCGGTTCGGATAGTGGTCATACCAGATCCATATCCATATTGTCGGATCCGGATACGGTTCGGATAATAAACGGATACGGATACGGTTCGGATATTGTCGGATACGGATACGGATACGGTTCTGTTTCGGATATTAAAACGGATACTATGTTATCATAACGTAACTTATTTTTTAGTTATAAATATATATAATTTGTGACATGAACGATAAATATGATTATATTTAAATATAATTTTACGATTGTGAGTTAAATCACTTACAAATCATTAATTTGTATATGATTTTTCGACTAATATCAAATATAATACATAAAATAATATATAATATGAGTATCCGGATCCGGTTTCGGATACTCGAATCTAGTTTCGAGTATCCGGATCCTAAAAATATCCGGATCCGGAACACGGATCCGGTTCCCGCACCAAAACCGAATATCGAATCCGGTTCCGGATCTTAAAATTAGCAACCAGATCCATATCCGGATCCACTCGGATTCGGATATTTTTTTCGAATCCGGATATTTTTTCGGATACGGTTCGGGTCGGTTCGGGCAATATCCACACCATTGACATCCCTATGTGTATAGCTCTGAAATAAATCAATGTTCAAATTAATGATGATATTACCACTCATTTATCGATTTACTTATTTTCAAGAGAAAACGTTATGATGGAGATTAGCTAAACAAATCAAAAAAATTCCCTTTGATACTATATAGTGCAAGAAGTCCATATTTTTTTTTTTTAATTTTAGAAAGTTAACAAAACAATATGATTTTTAATTTGGATAAAAGAGTTCAATTCATTCATATTTTCATTGCCTACAAACAGATCACCTTATTTGACGATTTTTTGTTTTTTTTGTTAAAAAAGGGCTAATTCACATTGTTTTTGTCAAGTCATGTGTTTCTATAGTGAAATATATTTTTTTAATTTAAGTAGCTAGTATACGGCCAAAATATTTAAATAAAGAAATCTGGTGTTCTTGTTTTTTGTTATTTACTATGAAATTCATAATATTCATAATATGTTTCTAAAGACTTGAAGAAATAAATCGCAAAATATTGATATTTTTCGCTAAAAAGAAGTCAAGGTGAGTTAATCTACACTATAAGCATTTGTATTTAAAAAGAAAATATTGACTATTTGATCTTTAATTCTTTTTTTTTTTTTTTTTTTTTTGCAAAAATGATCTTTAATTCAAGTCTTTATATATGCTTGAATTGTGAAAAAAGACCCGAGTTTCCAAGTGACAAGGTATTCTGGATTTTGAAATTTGACCCATCCGTGATTCCAAATCAATAATTTAGATAATTCAAGAAAAGAAAAAGATGCAAGCCCAATTTTTTTTATAATATATTAGATATAAGCCCAAATTTTTTTTATAATGTATTAGATATAAGCCTAATTTTATAATGTATTAGATATTAGATATAAGTCCAATTTTTTTTATAATGTATTAGATATAAGCTCAATTTTTTTATAATGTATTAAAATATAAGCCCAATATTTTTTATAATATATTAGATATAAGCCCAATGTTTTTTTATAATGTATTAGATATAGGCCCAATTGTTTTTTATAATGTATTAGATATAAGTCCAATTTTTTTTTTATAATGTATTAGATATAAGCCCAATTTTTTTTATAATGTATTAGATATAAGTCCAATTTTTTATAATGTATTAGATATAAGCCTAATTTTTTTTTTATAATGTATTAGATATAAGCCCAATTTTTTATAATGTATTAGATAAAAACCTAATTTTTTTTTTATAATGTATTAGAAATAAGCCCAATTTTTTTTATAATGTATTAGATATAAGTCCAATTTTTTTTATAATGTATTAGATATAAGCCCCAATTGTTTTTTATAATGTATTAGATATAAGCCTAAATTTTTTTTTGTAATGTATTAGATATAAGCCCCAATTGTTTTTTATAATGTATTAGATATAAGCTCAATTTTTTTTTTATAATGTATTAGATATAAGTCCAATTGTTTTTTACAATGTATTAGATATAAACCCAATTTTTTATAATGTATTAGATATAATCCCAATTTTTTATAATGTATTAGATACAAGTCCAATTTTTTTTTAATGTATTAGATATAAGCCTATTTTTTTTTTATAATGTATTAGATATAAGCCCAATTTTTTATAATGTATTAGATATAAGTCCAATTTTTTTTATAATGTATTAGATATAATCCTAATTTTTTTTTTTATAATGTATTAGATATAAGCCCAATTTTTGTTTATAATATAGACCCAAAAAAAATTTTTGGACCCAAACACTCTTTCAAGAGAAGAAAAAGATGACGGAAACCTACGAGAAGTAATTAACTCGATGATGCTGGAAACCGACGAGACCCACTGCGACGCGATGACACCGTACGACGATGCAATGATTCGTACCAATTTAATATTTCTTCTCTATTTTTATTTAATTACTGGTATTGGTTGGTACGAAGCTATATTAAGCCTCGATTTCGATCAATCCTTTAATTTTGTTCAATTTCCGATCAATTTAAAATTTTGACGTTAGTTTTTAGCACGATTTCGTCTGAGGCCTCCGAAAACGTCGGGCCGGTCCTGATTCTATGGTAGAACCTTTCCATCTTTTAACGCACAAGATCAAATCATATAAATAAATCTAATGATTGTGATTCAATAGTCTTAAGGGTAAAATAGTAATTATTTTTCTTCCTCTCACATGGTCCTTCATATTCATGTCTCTCATAAATGTGTTGGTTGTATTTTAATAAAATAACCAAATAAACAATTAAATAATTAATTAAATAATGATAATAAATTAATAAATCGAGAACAAGCCTGGTGTAGCCGCGCGGTCATGCCACTGCTGCCCTAAAGACAGATTAACGCCCTCTTGTGCAGGGTATTTTCGTTTCTCCATCTCCAAGGTTCTACACCTCGAGAGCTCATCTCGTATCCATTCCGTAAGCACAGTCGAGAATGGATGTTCCTCACTTCAAAAGAAATGAGGCCGTACACCGAATTTTTCAATCGAGTTGATCCTTTGAATAGTTTCACGGTTGAAGAGAAATAACTATCATTGTTTTATTTGAAAGGAGAGAGGGTATATCTTTTTATCTAATCAATCTGATATGTATATTTTCCATCGAAGTCAGAGAGAGATGGTCTTTTTACTATCAGATCAAAATTGGAAGCCAGAGAAAGTATGTGTGTCTTTGTAACTTTCCTTTGTTTTAAAATGATTAAATGAGATAGTGGATTTCGGTTTTAATTGTGGGATATAAATGAAATTAATTATAGGTCAATTATTAATTCATATATACATACACAAACCGATGTAATTAATTAAAATATTTTATTCTTTCTAGAATAAAATCATCTCATAATTTAATTATGGTCATAATTATATTTGTGGAAATAATCAAATTATTTCATCAAATAAATAAATTTATGTTTTAAAATTTTATAATATTATTTATAACAAATAATACAACATTCGCCCTCAAATTTTAAAACTTTAATTTATATAGATAGTTAATTCTTTTCTCCAAAACTCGATATCTATTATGCATCGATATGGGTGGACGTAGCCTTGAACCCACACTAGTGTTGATCATATATGATCGAGACTGCATGGTGAACTAGGTCTTGAACCATGCGTCATTCAACCAATCTTCTACAATCACACACATAGTAGGAAAAATTCATTGGTGTTTTTGCGGGTGTGCGCTATTTATGGCCATGCGTTAACCTTGATTTTCATGAGAATATATTAGGATTCTGCCCGTATCCTTAGTCGCGGCCCACGACAATTCTCACATAGGTAATTCCTCAAAGAGTATACGGTGTGGAAATATACCCTATTAAATTATTTCATATAATATATACACTTTTTTTTTTTTTTAATGTATATTTTCTTTTTGGAATTATTAAGAATAATAATATTCAACCTAACCATCACCTTGAAGCACTTCACCATAGGGATGGGCACAGACTTTTCGAGTCTAAATTGTGCTTCGAAAATGTCACATCAGTCGCTTCGTTCACCCCTTGAACCATTTGTCCGGACCAGCCAGCCACAATGGTAGGGATCCCACTTCTGGTGACGATTATATGAGCATAAATCTCACCCCCCTCGATGAACTAGATCTTGTAGGATCTATTATCGAAATATTATTTTTCGATTTTATTAAATGAAGTGACATATCACAATTTATTTATTTATTTTCGTACGATTTTATATTTAACAAATAAGTGTCTATTTATTTATGATTCATTCTTTATTGATTGATCAGATCAATAATTATTTTTAAATCAAAATTGCATGCTAATTATTTAAGACACTTTAGGAATTTCTCAAAGATGAGTTCCTAAGCCGATTTTAGGCAAATATTATTTATTTATATCAATGTTAATTTGACTAATATTTGAAATTAGTACTCTTAGTGAATACATCTTAACATCAATTAATATGTTATAAATTAGAATACTATATATGTATTCATGTAGAATCACAAATCAGTGATATCCACATTTATATAAAATGATAATTTTATCAAGTTTCATTTGTAATTTATTTGTTTACTTAATTTAAAATAATACTGGAATATTAACATTTCATTTCCTTTATAAATTTAATTAGAAATGACCATTGAATAGGAAACCAAAATAATGAGATCTTGTCTCATCATTACGAGATAATTTATATTTATATATCTACCAGTTATTTATATAACTTATGTACAATCTCATGAAAGTCAATTATTAATAATAGATATATGTACAATCTAATGAACGTCTGTTATTAATAATAGATATATACTAATATACCTCATTCAAGAATTTAGAAACATATATTGAATTTAATGAGAAAATCATTAAATTCTTTTCTATTTCGGTTTCTTTTTATTTAATTGACCAAATGAAATCAACATGGTAACCATTTAATTTGTTTTAATTGCCTTGTCACCAAAATAAACTGAAATAAAAAAGATTGAATACTCCTTTTTATATTACAGTTAAATGAGTTAATTAGTCTCATTTAATATATATAAGGTATATAAATATTTTATTTAATATAACTTGTTAGGTTCTCTTTTTTTTTTTTTTTTAACAGAACAAATAAAAATTTTCAATTCTTTGTTCATATGTATATTCATATGCATATTTATTTCCAAATCATCAATCAGAAAATAAAGTTGCTTGTATATAAAATAATGAACCAAATATCAGTTATAGAGAATTATTAAAGCTATTTTAATAAAATACAAACAAAGGTAGATGAAAAGAATTTGTGATTTATTTTTGTCACAACTCATGTCCTTCATTTAGTATTTTAATATCCTTAAATGCTCTGTATAATTATCCTCTTTAATATTTTAATATTTGTACCCTCAAAAAAAAAATATTTTAATATTTGTAATTCCAGATTGTACTGATAATTTTGATATTATTTCAATAATCAAATTACAGTCATTAAATTTAAAGGATTTAGTATATACTATTTATGACTAAATAATATATGTATATATTTTCTGTTTCAAATGTAAAGTCATTTATACCGACTTTATAATTTGACTTCCAAATGTAAAGTCATCGATAAATACATAAGAATATTGAATGATTAAATGATTTATAATCATCAAGATGTATAATTAGTCTATTTTAATTATATTATTAATTCATTTCAGAATTATAATATAGACTTTAACAAAATTCTTAATAAGTGGAGATAGGAATGCTTAGAACAAATATGAATTTAAGCTCCATAATCAAACCACATATTATATCTAAAGAGGCATACAATTAACCAAACTTTAGAATTAATTTAGATTTTATAACCATGTTTCGTAATCACATTACAAATCTAAAGAGGTATAAAATTTACCAAACTTTAGAATTGATTTAGATTTACATCATGTCATTTTCCCAAAGACATTTGCATGTTGATCAAAATTATGTCTCAAATAATTTTATTTATATGAGACTATAAATAATTTCATTTATACGAGACTATAATATAAATTCTTTAATCGGAATTTATTAATTAATTAATTGTATTTGCAATTTCAAATGAGCTTTAATCTGATCAAGTATTTTTTCCTTAATCAAATATCTGGATAATTTATTGATAGATCAACTTTATTATTATCAAATTTTCGAATAACGAAAATATTATTGAATTGTATGATCTATATATTTAATAAAACAATTATATTTGTTGTTATGTCAACAAAATAATAATACACTCCAAATCAAATCAAATCAGATAAATATAAAGTTACCAGATATGAATTGGAGTAAATAAATAAAATCAAACACAATATATCCAGAACTAAACCAATAGAACATATACTTTTATATTTTAAGTTAATCTGTCTTTAGATTGTTGGTTATATTTTAATAAAATAACCAAATAAACAATTAAATAATTAATTAAATAATGATAATAAATTAATAAATCGAGAACAAGCCTGGTGTAGCCGCGCGGTCATGCTACTGCTGCCCTAAAGACAGATTAACGCCCTCTTGTGCAGGGTATTTTCGTTTCTCCATCTCCAAGGTTCTACACCTCGAGAGCTCATCTCGTATCCGTTCCGTAAGCACAGTCGAGAATGGATGTTCCTCACTTCAAAAGAAATGAGGCCGTACACCGAATTTTTTAATCGAGTTGATCCTTTGAATAGTTTCACGGTTGAAGAGAAATAACTATCATTGTTTTATTTGAAAGGAGAGAGGGTATATCTTTTTATCTAATCAATCTGATATGTATATTTTCCATCGAAGTCAGAGAGAGATGGTCTTTTTACTATCAGATCAAAATTGGAAGCCAGAGAAAGTATGTGTGTCTTTGTAACTTTCCTTTGTTTTAAAATGATTAAACAATAACATTAGGCACCTAAAAATTGTACCTTGAATTTATCCCGAAGCTGACGTGGCATGCCACCCTGGCAGACACATCACAACATCAATTAAAAATAAACAGACCCGATAGTTTAAGTTACTCTACCCGTTAACTCATAGTACCCGAACCCATTAATCAAAACACACTTGTTAATACATCAATCATTCTGATCGTCTTCCTCTTCTGGATGGACTTTCCTCTTATGGCGACCCAAGAAGCAAAACTTGCAGCGTCGGCTGATTTCACAACCCTAGACGACCTTCTCCCTCTTTCTTTTATTCTTATTACGGCGAGTAGAAGAAACCTCCTTGCCGCGGCGGCTGATTTCAACAAAAAATAGAAGAAACGGTGAGTAATAACAAATCCAATCAAAACAATTCTGGTCAAAAATTTCAATTTTGGTTTATAAGTACTTAGTTCTGGGCGTATGTATATCTGGAGCTGAGATTTATCTCATGATAATTTAATTTCATCTCATTATAGCTATATAATTTAGAGGTCATGGAGTTGATGTGCAAATCGATAGAGAAGTATACTGGGTCTTCGGCTATCATGGATACCAGTACGATTACCCATAGCGATTCATGTTCATTTGAAGTTGGAATTATTCCTATCGACGATGACAGGGTCATCCTTCATCCTGGATATCATGGGTCTTCGGCGAGTATTGTATTTTTTGCGGGTTTTTTCCTGGATTGTCGTAATTTTTGCCATATTTTGTTGTTTTGAGACGATTTAAGTATGATTTTTGATATAATAGACAAAATATTTAGAAGAAATTAAATATTTCACCTAAAAAATTACAATATACACAAATCGAAATCAATCTTACCTAAATCTTAATTCAACAAGCATACTATAAAATAACTCGTAAAGCAACTCGTAAAGCAACTTCCAACAAACAAAAAAAGTATTATTTTTCATAAATTTAAACTAACATACAATAAGACACTTCTGCATAACAGTGACATTAAAAAATCTCACGCAAAATACAAAAATAACTCACAAAAAAATTACAATCCTTTCACCAGCAAAATAAGGGCGAATAAAATCAATCAAAACCCTAAGAGATGAATCTCGCGCTCCAACAAATGGGATTGGATGCTTTTACAAATTGGTCCTTCGATGTTTCGGTATTTAGGATTTTGGTACGTGCTGAAATGCATGCTCTGAAGGTTGTTTCGTGGAAAGTTGCGTAGGTAATTTGTTTTCGTATATGCGATTTCTCAAGCAATTCAAAATGTTATTTAAACCTCTACATAAAAAAAATAGAACCCTAATTAATATTAAATAATAATAATAATTTCTGAGTGGAAATTGGTAAATTAGAAATATTTGAATACCTCATTTTCATTGTTGAAAGTATTTTACATTTTGAATGCATTCCCTTTGTTCCGTAGAGCAGCCAAGATCTTAAAAAAAGAAAAAAAAAATTGAGTCCAAAATTGAAAAATTGAGACACCTAAAAAGTAAAATAAATATACCATCGTCTTACTTCTCTTAATTACGCCAGAGTCGCATCGGAATCGAATGTATTTCTATAGCGTCCGTTTTTCTACATTAATCACAACTATCATTGTGGCCATAATCACGATCTAAGTTCATAACACCCCAATATGTAAATATAAAATTAACCCAATTCTGAAAATATAAATTGAATAAATTAACAAAATGGTATTGATTTACTAGATTGACAAAATAACTCAATTCATAACACTCATTTATCCGAAAATATAAATTGACAAAATAACTCTGTATTATATACACTTCTGATACAAATTTACAAACAACAGACAAAAAAAATAGGAAGAATTACATGAAAAACTATTTGAAATCGAGAAAGGGGGTTTTCAAACAAATGAAAACATCAGAACATTGAATCAGCAAGAAACATCAGTAACTAAGTAGAGTTAACCCAGAGAGAGAGAGAGAGAGAGAGAGAGAGAGAGAGAGAGAGAGAGAGAGAGAGAGAAACGAGCAATAGAATCTGCGATCATTAATATGAGAAGTCAACGAGCAAGAGCTGCAATGGGATTAGGCGAAGAAGAGAGGGAGATTCTCCATTTTCGTCTCCATGAAAATGAGAAGTCGAAAAGAAGCGAAGAAGAAAGGAGGAGAAAGATAACGGATGCAAAAAAGAAAAAGATCAAACGGGTATACTATCGGGGCCGTCTTTTTTCTCTCCTATGCCAGCATGTATGCCAACATGGCATGCCACGTCAGAATCGGGGTAAATTCAAGGTACAATTTCTAGGTGCCTAATGTTATTGATGATTAAATGAGATAGTGGATTTCGGTTTTAATTGTGGGATATAAATGAAATTAATTATAGGTCAATTATTAATTCATATATACATACACAAACCGATGTAATTAATTAAAATATTTTATTCTTTCTAGAATAAAATCATCTCATAATTTAATTATGGTCATAATTATATTTGTGGAAATAATCAAATTATTTCATCAAATAAATAAATTTATGTTTTAAAATTTTATAATATTATTTATAACAAATAATACAACAAAATGTCTATTTGTTCTTTCGTGATTCTTTTTTTGTGAAAGAGGAGGTGATTGTCTTGTTCATTTTTGTATTAAGCATAAAGAGAGTTTGTAGTTACAAAGACTTGTGAGTTTTGCAAAGAAAAAACAACAAAAAAAAACATTAAGGGCACTTTAATTAAAGGTACACCAGCGAGTAGAAAAAAAACAATTTGCACAGAAGAAAAAAAAAACAATTAAATGTCTATTTGTTCTTCGCGAGATTGTTTGGGATTCTTTCATGATTCTTACACAGAAGAAAAAAAAACAATTAAAAGATAGTAAAATAATTTGCGCCATGTTCAGTATAAACATGAAACTTATAATTAGTTTATGTCTTTAAGTTTCATTTGTTTATGTAGTTTTTCAAGAATTTCATTACTTCCCCAATTACCATGAAAGAAGGAGAATCCATATATATATATATATATATATATATATATATATATATATATATATATATATATATATATATATATATATATATATATATATATATATATATATATGCTCATTATTAAAATAAGGAAAATGTCTCATTTTTTCTCATTTTAGATGGAGAGGACAAAGAAATAATGGCGGAGAGAGAGAGCAATGAAAAAAGAACATATAAGGAAATAAAAATGAATCATAATAATTAATGAAATGAAAAGGTCAAATAAACAAACACATGTTAATTTTTGTATTTCCAAAATACCCTTTTAACAAAAGGGTCTACTATAGAATCACCCTTATTTAATTTGTGTTGTAATTAATTTAGTGAAATGTATTGTGATTATATCGAACATGTTTATACATATGTTTCGTTTGCAAATATATAAGAACAAATGTCTTTATAATTCTTACAAAAACAAACATCCACAAACGAAATAATTTTATCGACACATTCGAATACTTGTTATAATCTTTGCTTACACGAAACATTTTATCGACTAGGAAGCTGAAAAAGCAAGCCCGGTGTAAGAAGTACCAAGAGACTGAGCATTTTGACCTCGTCGGGTTCGTCAGTGCCCCAAAATACCAAATTCCTTTATGGCATTTCATCAATCACTTTTGATGCGGTTTCCATCCATCTGTCTCATCTTATTAGTGTATCTTAGCATCAAAATGAAAAAATCATAAAATTAAGAGGGAAACAAAAAATACCTTTTAGATATATATAATCTTAAACATTGGGTCGTGCTCTCCTTCTTCCGCGCTCTTCGTTTCTTCGTCGTTGGATTTCGTTCTTTCTCGCTCGTCCGATGTCGTGCCGCCGGTCGCTCGCTCGCCCAGCATATACCCCATTCCAAAGAAAATCCTAGCTTTCACGCGATGCGCGAAAAAGAAGGAAGAGGAGGCTATTGTTCGGTTGTTCTGCTCAGGCGAGTAAAATCGGGTGACGAAAAGGCAATTCCGTTCTTTGCGAAGAGAAGTGGAATTTGCACGACGAAGAGCAGGCGACAAAAGAGCCGGTTCCGTTATTTTTCTCTGGCGAAGAGAGAAGTAGAAACTAGAAATTACCTCTTCGGATGGATCGGGGAGTCTGCACGATGCTCTATTTGTCTTCTTATGTGGTTGTCTTTCGAATCTGTCTGCGAAAGCATACAACAGACAAGTAGAACATGAATTGGCTTCTTCTGATAAATCCAGGTACATCGACAGATCGATCCCATGTTAGTTGTATTTTTCATAAGAAAAAAATTTATCAAATGGAGCAAGGATTTGACGAACTCACGGTTGATTGGTACCGTGGGATAACCGATACAGATGAAGCCACTGAGTAGCGATAAAGCCGTTGCTTGGACCAAATTGGGTGTTTTGAAAAGTCCTATTGATACCACCTCGTAGATTCTTTTCTCCTTTTATTTTTCAAAATTTGAACTGTTGATTTACAATTTTGTATCTTTCTCTTTGTTTCTGTAAGGGTGAATCTCACATTTTGGAAAGAAATTGCTTATATTGCGTACCAGCATGTCGAGGCGGGTCAGAGGATTTTCGTATCGAAAAAATTGGTCTCAGATATTGTTACATCCGAAGATGAGAGCGTCAAATTTACTTCAAGGTTGAATTTATTTAAAAACTATATCATTGTATAAATACGAATTTAATTAGAATTTTTTTATTTTAATAGGTTGTGATATAAGATATTAAATTTGTTCGAAAGTGCCTTCTACCAGTATCTACTTCTGAACCGAGACCAAATCAAATAAGCACAGGTTATTTTTATTTTCTTTATATATATATATATTTATTTTGGACATCTATTACATGGTGTTTTTGATATTTTCGAGGGATTTTTTGCAAATTGTCTTCAATCTTCTTAAGGTGCGTATTCTTACTTTGATTTTTCTGCCCAATTTTTTTTTTGTTTTTGCAAAAATCAATGTTTTCTTGGGTTTGTTTTTGCAATTTTCAGCAATTTCGAGGGATTATAGAAAAGTTTAGTATTTGTTTGGGCCTTATTGTTAATTTTTTTAATTTCCTTGAACAGGTGGTAGTTGATTCGATAAGTTGGGATGGACCTTTTTGGTCCAAGTACAAGATTGATCACTCCAAAATTGGAGTAAGGTTTTCCTGTGGCCCGAACAGTGAAACCACTTGTGAAACCGCCTACGTGGTTTCGTTTTATTGGTCAATACAATGTATTTTTGCACATAAACCCCTACTTTATATAAATTAACAGACGGAGGCTTCCGAAAAAGTAGGGGCTTATATGCAAAAATACATTGTATTGACCAATAAAACGAAGCCACGTAGGCGGTTTCACAAGTGGTTTCACTGTTCGGGCCACAGGAAAACCTTACTCCCAAAATTGGCACTCCATTCATGTTTACAAACACAATGCCATTCTCTTAGTACTCCTCTCTTCAAATTTAGGCAAGGATAAAAATTTGGATTTTCTTCTAAAATACATATATACTTTTTAAATTTGGGGGCCTTCTAATTTAGGGCCTATCCCTCGCTTACAAAAAAGGTTCCAAACTAACTTTTTATTGTTTAAAATCAAAATTAAAATAAACAAATGGAATGGTACGGGTAGAACCCAAAAAAATACAAGGCCCTCTATATCATACTTTATTAAAATACTGTATTAGATATTTGGTATTGGTTAAATTTTTTTTAATATTATCCCATATTTACATTCTTAATTTATTTAAAGATCTATTTCTAGTTTTAATACATAAATGATAATCTCTATTTCATTATCATAATTTCTTGCTATTTAATCTCCTCAAATTGCAATTCAATATTGTCCAAAATATTCTCATCAAATTAAATTCCTTTCTTATTTTTCCTCATCGAACAAATATTTTTTCCCGAATTTCATACTGATCAGTAGTTATTACACTTACACCAATTCAAAAGATATAAAAGTCTTCCTACCTTGACAACAAAATATCTACACGTATAAAAAATCTTATTTTCCAATTTAAAATATTTCCTAGATTGCTCTGTGTATTCTCCTAACATTTCATGCAAACAGTAAATAAATCCAAAATATACAAGTAAGATAAATATTTGGAAGAGAGTTTTGTAATTTTGTTTGATTTTCTATTGAAATTCTTTTTTTGTTGATTTTTGTTATTGCGTGAGAGCTTGTTTGTTTAAAAAAAAATATCTTTAATCCAATATACTCTTGCCAAAGTGACACCTAACAGAAATATTCAAACTCGTGATGGTATGGCTAACTGGGGAAACATTTGAGCCCCCAAATCACATGATGGTATGGGAATCAAAGATATCGAAGTTCAAAACAAAAGTTTGCTAATTAAATTGCTATTGCTATTCGAATTGAAACAAGAATCAATATAACAACTGATACAAACAACAACAATTTAACCAAATACAAAACAAAAAATACATACAAATTCATCAAACACACATGAATAGTCACTCTATGACCAACACAAATTTTTAGAATCAAAATTCATCCAAAAATTCGATTATTCGTATGGTTGGATATCAATTACAAAATTCTTATCCAAGAAAACTTAATGAAAAAAGAATAGCCTCACTCAACGATATGTCATTTATGCTTCGAAGAAGAAGAAACAACAAATCTTTGCCACAACGGACAACTGAAAGGGAAATACCGCGACTATGGGCAGCTACATTATAGACATTATGGCTAGAACGTAATGCTAGAGTTTTCCTAACGAAAGCATCTATGACGTGCTTGGTAACCCAAAGAGCTAAAAGTTTGCACCAATTATGGATCATTTCGAAAATTTAGGCTCAATGAAAAAGCACAATACATGTCTCGATTTCTTCGGTTTACTTTTCTAAACTAACTTTGTAATAAAAACTTTTGTGCTATTTTCCGTTCAATAAAAATACCAAGGTACACAAGCACGCTTCATTTCTTTACGCTTGATTCAACAAAAAGATAATATGGATGATATGGTCACTTAAATTAATATTTGGTGATTTAATTAGATTTTAACATAACAGCAGCTTGACAAATTGGATATATTTGATATTTTGTAACTTTTAATTGGATAAATATTGTACAAATTGTATCTAGAAGGAATAAATATAAGTGAAGATATGCATGAAATTTTCTCACTGTCATAATAGGTACCCGGAATTTTGTTTTTGTTTTTTGAGCTGCTTCTTCCCCTTTTAAACTAGAAACGAGATTTTCTAAATAAAAATGTAACATTTAAAAAAATAAAATTAATAGCAATTAAGTATGCACTTGTAGAATTTATGATACTCTTCTTATTATATCTTATTTATAATTCTAAGAAAATTCTTGCTCTTCATAGAAGCCCACATCATCAAGTTAATATGGGTCATTAGATCTTGATCAAAAGATCTAAATTAGTTGATTATTCATTTAAACATGGTTCATGGTTCATATAAACCAACTAAAGTAAAAATTACATGATCTTTGGTACATTGTGGAGCAAGCTCATTCATAATTTTTGTCTCAATTAAATATGTAAAATTTTCAAAAAAAAAAATACAATTTTTTTAAATATTGTAAAACGCCCCTAAATTTACATATGTAGTAATTTAAAAAAAATATTGAATTTTTTGTAGCGTATAATAATTTAGAATTAACAATTATTACATGTTATATTTATATAATTTAATATGTTATACATTAACTTTCATATTTTTTCTCTCAAAAACTAACATAATTTAATAATAAGATGAACAGAAATATTAAAATAACATATTTAAAATATTCAAAAAAATAAAATATCATTAAACTATTAATTAACACATGATAGATCGAGTGGCTCAAAATAGAGAGGACCTTCCTATTTTGTATTAGACGGTAACTAATCAGGGTTAAATTTAAATTAAACTGATCTCTATCATATGATAGATCGAATGGCCCAAAATGCGCACGGACGAGATTTTGTCCGATGGGCATCGGACATACTCCCTACCCGTGAAATTTGGGGCAAAATAGAACTTTCCGAAATTAAATTTGAGTTTGATACTATTGACTTTGATTTGGTAAAATTAAAAAATTCACTTCAAATTAATTTTGTATTATATTTGATACCGACTGAAAGATGACATTTGATCGAGTTCAGATCATGACACTTAAAATATACAAGACAAGTTGAACAAGTTCATAATGTTATATTTGATCGAGTCAAATGAAAATTATAAAAAACTAGAACTCTTTTTAATATGATAATTTATTTTCGGCTCCGCATTTATTAATCGATCTCCCTTTCATGCACCAGAAGTATTTGCTCCAATATTTTTTCTCAATCTTCATTTCTATCTATGCAATTGTCTTAATAATCCTTTTTTATATCCCTACAAAAAAATTCTTGAGCAATATACATTCCTCCTCCAAATTCATATCTTTTATCATATATGGCATCTTCAAGCATCCATCTGTTGGGAAAACCGGATGGTGATGAGACAACCGGTGAGTCTTGTTTACATGGGTCCGGGTCTTATCCAATGCCCATCGGACCATATCATGTTCAAGCATTTCCTGAGCCGTCCGATATCATCTCGGTTCACCATGATGAGATTCAATTTAACATCCCGTCTGTTTCTCTCCGTTTGTCAAAAATGAAAAGCAAATCATGTCTTATCCCTCTCGTGAGAGATAGAAGAATTTCTTTCTCCATTAATTTTCCATATTAATGTCTATTTTCGTTTTTTTTTTTACATATTCTCTCTTTGATAAACTCGCACAAGCAAGAATATCAAGCTAAAGAAGCTCCCCAGCTTCTCTTACTGACTCTCTCGCTCGTGTACGACCTTATCTCTCCTCTTGTGACGAAACTCAAAAAAGTCGACGAATCTGTGGAGGTGCCCCTCTCCCGAGTCGATCCGAGTTGGTGTTGTCTGGATCGAGCGCCATCTCTCTAGATTGAACGATTCCCTTCATTTTCTTTCTCATGTTGGTATCATCTCTCATTCATGCATGTTTCGGATTTAGGATAATTGTTTTGTGATTTTTGAGGACTGAGAACTGTTTTTTGATGAGTCGGGACTTATTAGAATGATTGGGGAGCAATAGGACATGTTAGAGCTGGATGGGAATTACAGTTTGTCAATGCAATACGTAAATCAAGACAAGAAGAAGAAAAAAACTTCATATAAAAACAAAATCAGAAAGTTAAGGAGTTTGAGTAATAGTGTATAAGAGCTTCAAAAATCAATTTCTTTTTCAATAATTTTTTTTTAGTGTAATCAACTTCATTGTATACGAATTTTAATTTTTTTTGTATAACAAATTACTTGAGTGTAATCAATTTCATTTCGATTTCTTTTGTTATTTGTGTGTAACCAATTTCATTTCAATTTCTTTTGTTACTTGAGTGTAACCTGAGACAAGGATCAAATTTTTCGTACTCTTTCATTAATTTGTATATTTGTGTCCTACTACTACAGCAACCATTATTTTTTTCTTTCAAAATCTCTTATTGATGCATGCTACTCCGTCACCAGTACATACAAGTAAATTACTCCAACAAAATTATTAAGTTATTAAAATATTTATCTAAATCAAAGTCTCATAAACAATAAAATACAAATAAGAAAAAAGTCTTGAAGATTTGAAGAGGGCAATTTGAAGAGGCCGATTTCCGATATCATTGCTAGTGAAATTTGCAGAGGTTTGAAGAGGACCAAAAACAGAGAGAGAGAGAGAGAGAGAGAGAGAGAGAGAGAGAGAGAGATCTATCCATCATATCTTGAATATAAATTTCTATGTTTTTTTCAGGTTGAAATCGGAAGAATGGAAAAGTTCCTATTTTTGACACACAGAATATTGAAAGAAAGTTAACGGAAAGGTTAAATTCAATCAAACAAATCTTTATCATGATGAGATCGGACGGTTTACGAAGTGTGTGGACACGATTTTGTTCAATGCCCGCCGGACAAAACCCGAACCCTGTTTACATTCATTTTTAACACAAAATGTATAGAACTTTTGAGAGTATTTCTTGTCCAACTCAACGAAACTCTTTGATCGATCTTATAGATTAATTTAATGTTGGTAACTAAATCTTCGAGGTTTGTGAAATTATGAGGAGCATCTAGAAAGATATCAAGACTACCCACATTAAATTAAATGATAATATTTTAGTTAAATAACTACACGCAACTTCATTCTTTTGTTTATGGAATAAATATGTTAATTACAATGCATCCATATGTTAGAGTTGATCAATTCCCTTTCTGATCATGAAATTAGACTTGACTAATTTGGACGAATACGACCCTATAAGAATTTTCAGCGTTAGTATACATATAATTATATTGTTGTATGGTATAATAAAATTAGAAATATTTTATACAACGGCCCCCTCAAATCATTTTCGAAATTTTTCATAATAGCCCTCCTAGATTATTGATACGCGACTAGATCCGTCACTGGCCATATTAAGGCAAAAGAATCCGCATTCGTGAATCTATGATGCACTTGTTCAAAGACAAACCAGATTACTTGACATGAGAAACACTAATGATATATATCATTGTATTGTGATTGAACCAATACATGGTCTTTAGCATGTTCATATGTTGCAAACTTGATACTTCGTACATTATTTTTCTTATGATGTATTATTTTTCAGAGATATTTTATGTAATTATAAATTAATGAGTATTTATGATAAGGTTTAAATCTAATTATCAATTAAATTTAGGTTAAATACGAAATATGTATTGTTCATTTAAAGAAAAATATCTTCACAAAAAATGAGTGTTATGATACATCATTTTAAAAATCTAATCGAGTTGTTAACGCATTCCAGTGCTATTGCACATTGATTAATTTTATTTCGTAGAACAGAAAATATATATTTAAGTATAGTACGGCAATGTTACAAAAATAACTCGGTGTTCGCTAGTTGACAGAGGACCATCAAGTTCCAGAAATGATTAATTAAAATTAATCGGTAATCTCGACGGATCTCAACGGATTTTACTCAATTACATATTTAATACACAAATTAATTAAAAAAATTACAAATCATAATTTTTTAATAACTCTCGATAATTTACCACCACCCTTATTTTGGAGCCAACTTTGTGCAATTTTCTTGTGCCACATCTTCACTTTTTAATCATTTTTTTTAGCCATTAAATTATGATATGTGGTAAAATTTAAACCATTGATTTTTTATAAATATTTTTTCTTTGTAGTCATTTAAGTGTTCCTTATTTTACACTATGTTTTAAGGATTCTTAGAAATCCCCATCATCATATATTAATGATGTGGACTATTATTATTGGTTAGGTTTATATTAAACTAAGTTTATTCAATTGTTTACCATTTCACATAAGATTACATGATCAAATGTGAATGCAATGGAAGATGAAAAATTTATATATGTAATAATAATAACGTAATATGTGATATTATAAACATACAACACATATTAGTATTATTTTTAGAATTTTCATTTTAAAAATTCATCAAATATATTCGTTTTAATTTTCTCTTTATTTTGATATCAATATTAACCTAATTCATACATACAATTTTTCATAATTTTAATTTGTAAAAATAGAATGTAAAAAATGCAATGCAAAAAGTGTATCTTTACAAAATGGAGAAATGGAGAAACAATGATTATCAAAGAGAGAGAAAGGAGAAATGGAAACAATGATAGCCATGTCCCTTTGATTTTGTTTTCACCAAAATAAATAGAGGAGCAAATAAACGAAAGGTAAAAAATTTTTTTATAAAAATGTGAAATTTTTAATTCGAACAAAATTTCGGCCCAGACATAAAAATTTATAAAAACCGGTTTGACGGCCGGCCGCTCGACCGGATTGACGGCGAACCATCGACTTACGATTAGTCGGCCAATAATGATCGCCCAGGAATATATTTTTTTTTCTACGGGCTTTATTCAAAGTAAAACAGAAGCCCAGTTTTTTTGAAACGAACACAACCCAAAATGGCAAAACTTCCCTCAACAAGAAGCAGTATTATATAATTTTTCCGACATGCATGCCTCTTTTGTCATTATGAACATTCAATTATTATTATAATTTTCAAGATACTTTGATGATTTGGTAAGGATACTTTGACATAGTTTACGAGATTACACATGAATAATTTTATAGTCTACACACGAAATCATTGGATCCAATACACCAAAGAATAACGTTATTATTATTATACTATCGTTAGTTTGAAACTAATGTTGGATTAGTGCTGCATGTGTATTGGTTACGTACCATACGTTTTGGTAACCTCTCCTTTCAAATAAAATAAGGCCAAATTTCGCATGTACCCTACAAAACTCCACATTTCACGTATACCCCTGCAAAACGTAAAATATCATGAATATTCTTACAAAACTATTAAAATTTCACATATGTCATTTTTGTTAGATTTCGATTAAATATTCTTTAAAATTATCGCTAATTGATGTTTTTTCGATTTTTCCAACACTAATATTATTCTATATTTACATAGAAAGTAAAATCGGAAAAACTAAAATTAGTGATAATCTTAACGAATAGCTAATCGAAATCGAAATCTAATAAAAAAGACTTCCATGAAATTTTAGTTATTTTATAGAGGTATTTATGATATTTCACGTTTTGCAAAAGTATATGTGAAATTATGGAATTTTGTAAGGATACATATGAAATTTTGTCATAAAATATTGGCTTTAAAACAGGGAAATATGAAAGTAGCAATTTCCACGAGGATCCTATGTACAGAATCAACAAGATTGTAAACACTACAATTCTCAAAATTTCCCGATATAATAATAACTTTGACGATTTCTAATACACTCCCTCCTAATTGCATTATGGACCGTTCTTTTTAATCACGTAACATCACGTGACAAAATACATGCTAAAAATATATACGGACAAAGAGTTAGACGAGCGGCTATTATTTTTCGAGGAACGTCCAATACATATTTTCTCCTCATATTTAGGTAGTCTTTTTATGTCTTTAAACTTCATATATATATTTTTTTCAAATGAAAAAAAAATATAAACAACAACATACTTTATATATAAATATTTAGATATTTGTTTTTATATATTTCACCTTCGTATTTATACATTTTTACAATAAAAAAATATAAATGACAATATGCTTTCATAGTATTGAAAAAATATAAATAAAAACAGATCTTTAATTTCAAGTATAGAAAAAATATAAATAATAATTATAAAGTAGTCAAAAATATATAAATGATAATAAAAAGATTTAGCGAACAGATATAAATAACAACATATTTTTAATTTACAATATAGAAAAAGAATAAAATAATAGAGAAAATTTATAAATAACAATAATAATGGTATAAATAACAACATATCTTTTATCCGTATAATATATAAAAAAATACAAACTAATATAAAAAAATTATGATGACACTATTGCAAGAGCTAGCATGACTTAATTAAGAACAATTTAAAAATTCTTTTATCAAATAATAATTATACACATATTTATGATGATTAATATTTTATTACACACTTATCTATTATTATTTCTATCTTTCATAAATCTTATAAAAATAATCTTTCTAATATCATGAATAATCAATATATATTAATTTGCATATATATATATATATATATATATATATATATATATATATATATATCGGATTACAATTTGGATGATTTTTTCTGTTGAGAAAAATTAAGGACAATAATATTTTCTATATAACATATTTTGTTTTGCATAACTTATGAAAGATAATAAAAATAATACATAATTGAAATAAATATTATCATCATAAATAGAAATATAATGATAATTTGATAAAATAATTTTGAAATCGTTCTTAATTAACTTATGTTAGCTCTTGCAATAACTTTATCCAAAAATTATAAGAAATAACTGGACCGCACAATCAATTTTAGTAAAGTACAAAATAATTTCTAAATAAATTAATGATGACATAATTGTGACATCAACACGGTATACTCATTAATCCTGCCTACCATGTTACGTTATGTAATTAAATTTGACCATTTATTTGGGTAATGCTTAATAATGAGTTTGTCAAAATAATGATTCGGTAGTGAAGAGGACGGTGATCAAATCGGCTAGGATTAGCTACAGCTGTCAGCCATGGGCAAACACATGCATGGATTGTTGAGCGTATCTACGTGAATCAAGCATAATCGCCTTCTTTATTTCTCCACAAAAGTTTATGTCCCTTTTTTTTTTTTATTGACTTCCTCCCTTTCTCTCTCCAATTTGCATCTTCAAGGATTGGGGATTTTTAATTTAAAAAATATAAAACGAACCAAATCATTTAAATAACATACAAAGTTCAAATGCATCCAAAATTATAATTTTTGAATTGAAAAATAATACAATAAACTAAATCATAAAATCATATTCATCGGTTAAGTAACAATATGAATCTTAATCATTTTATCGTCCATTATGAATTACATAAGTTACAAAAATTAATTAATTCTTTGGATGTATTTATTTGTATCGTTTCATTATATGATAATAGTTGTATTAGCTAGTTACTCGTTAAGCAAAATATGCCAGTTATTGAGCAAAGGAAATACTTCATCCGTGAATTAATTATGTGTATATATGTAGCTTTTTGGTTATTGAGAGGGTCATAATATCGTTGTTCTTTTTATGTACTTTTTTTTCTTATATAGTAAATGAAAAAAATTTATATGTCCTTTCTTTGTCAATGAGAATTAAATTCACAACTTTCACAATTTTTTGTTTATCAAGAAATGAATTGTGTGATTCGTTAGTTTACCATCATATTATTATTAGATATTTTTACCCAAGATCTCATATATTCTCTATCCACTTAAATAGTTCATAAAATTTAGTAGATATTTTAGTAGATATTTTACCATCAAAAAACAGTCCAAGTCAGTTGAATTTGAAAATTTAGCGGAATGTATTTTTACCTTCTTCGATAGCGAACTTGGCTGCCAACCGCCAAGCATTATTCTCTTTGTTTGATGCAATACTATTAAGAACCCATTTACTATGCCCTCCAGATTCTCCCACACATCTTCGATCTGGAAGATTAGTGATTAATCACTTTCCTAATTAACACAAAAATATTCGATTAATAATTAATTATTGTAGAATTAAGATGCATATGAATTAACCATTAATAACTAATATTTATTAATTGTTAATATAATATCTTTGTGTTAATTAAGTGAAAGATTAGTTGTTAATTCTTCGTATCGTCGATGTGTGGAGGAAAGTGAGAAAAGAGTAAATTTTCCCTACTATTAATGCATCAAATCTATTATTTTAACAATATTTTTTAATATTTCTGACAGCTTGTCCTTATCATGCAAGATTTCAGATAAAAGTATGCCTTCTCAAAAAAAAAGTACATGTACATAATGCAACCACGCATACCTATAGTTTATGTAAATTATAGTGCAACCACACAAACATAAATATTGTGGGTCCGTGGTTATTTACCATGTTAATTAAAGTTGTAGAATATAGAGTGTGCTTGTGAAATATGGAGTAAAATATATATCATATATTGTTCCGGATACTTAAAAAAATCATGACATATCGTATCGAATGCCGTATCGAATATCGATAATCGTACGATACTCGTCGGATATTATTTTAAAAAAAGAAGATACTCGTCGAACACGTATCGGATATTTCACATGACGTATCCGAATATTTTTATTTTAAAATAATTAAATATACATTTCGAATACTTGTTGGATATTTTTAATGTATAATTAAATGTACTTGAACAAAAAAAAAATTGAAATTGAAACAAATGAGGAATACGTATAAGTAAATAACTAAATATAATAAACATTTGCTTAGTAACAAGTCATTCTTGTAAAATCAAAATTTTAATATATTTTATGTCAAATAAATATATGTATAAAATATGAAATATATAAATTATTAAAGTATTATATATAATAGATGGATCATACCATGTTTCTTTTTTAAATTGCCGTATCGTCGTATTTGTATCCGTGCGACATAACATATATTTACGAGGGCATATGTGATATCCCATATTTCAACATAACATTCTCATATTCTAATTAATCCATTTAATTATGATGATAATTAAAAATTCACTAGAATTAATAATTCATAATTAATATCGCCGTCATCTTTCCAGAAGGCCAATTTAAAATAGGTACCAAAATAATCCATCCTCCCTATTTGCGAAATATTTTCTTAATAGAACGTGAAGTTGATCTTTGAAATGATTCCTGACCTCATTAATGATGTCAATATATTTTCTTTGGTATTTTCTTTGGTATTGTGCATTTTTTTAAGAGAAAAATGTTGGACATATCCCACTTTTTCTCCAACATATTTGACGTGAATATAATTTAACACCTTAAAAATTAAGGTTTTAATTCATGATTTAGCATCTTAATTATATGTTCTATCATAAATTAAGATAATTAAATCATAAATTAAAATGTTAAACTATGTTTTTGTGTATTAATTTTGAAAATGTTAAATTATATCCACATCATCAAGGATGTGACAGAAAGTATTAGGAGATGTACATCACTACTCTTTTTAAAATTATGTTGGAATAACAGAAAATGAGGTGATATGGAAATCTAAAATATACATTATACAGTATCCTCATATTTATTTACATACTTTTTTTTTGTCTGTGCATGCTGTTAGAAAATAATGTGTTTTCACTTTTCATTATAATATGCTCAATTAGTTTATCAATATAATATGTTTCGCTTACCAGGAGAAAAGTTTGTCCATAGACAACAGTCCATATAAATGCAAAGATAAAAAGGTATAATTTACTATTTAATCATAAATGTATAATTTACTATCAAATATATGTAAGAATTCTCCATTTTATCAGACATATGTGGTTAAAAACTTAATATCTCTATTTTTTTTCATTACCTAATTTATTAATATTTTATTATATTATTGAGCTTCACATAATTCATATATTCATAAGAAGCAAGAACAAACTATTATAGAAATAATTAAATACGTAATAATATCAATAAAGATTAAAGAATGATTTTTAGTTGGAATATAAAATTTTGAAATTTAATAATTTTCGTCCGGTCAAGATGGCATAATTTGATAAAATTTGATTTGAGTGGGAACATAAAATTTGAACTTGAAAATGGGATGTTACACTTAAAATAAAAGATAATATTATTTCCGCAAAATCCTGATAATTAATTCCTGAAATCAAGATGACATATATAGTTTCTCAATTGAACTTGTAATCCAAGAAACAAATGCATATATCCTATTCTTCCCACCGGCCATGTAGCTCTCATAATATATTTGAGATAAAAACAAAAACAAAAAAATAGTTGAAGTAGTTGAGAACTTGAGATAGCAAAGTCGCACTATTTTCGAATCTAGTCAATTTAAGTGGCATTTCCAAGGATTTCTTTTATTTAGAACTTACATATTTTAGAAAAAACAAAAAAAACAGAAACTACAATATATATATTTTTATTTTTATTGTTATTGTTATTATGATTATAATGACAACGATAATGACAACGATAATGACAATGATATAATATGATATAATAATAATACTGTATATAAGTGCAAAAGATTGCATATGATGAGAAAAAATTCTCGAAACATCATTGCTTACGTGTTAAAATACTAACGTGTCCAAAAAGATCAACATCGTCGATTATATTTTAGCAAAACTGATATATCATTATTTAAGAATTACGATAATACTCGTGGTACTTTACTAATATTGTAGTTATATGTGTTTTATTTTAATACAAAGTTATTTTTTACGATGATAACAACACTATCATTTCATAAGAAAAACATATCACAATATATTGAACTCATCATTTTTTATGACATATATGTATAACCGTGTATATATTTTACGACTATATTATTCTCGAGTAGAAAATAATAATTTTTTTATAAAATATTAATACATATATTAGTGTCATAAAAAATAACAATAAATATTATATAATTGTTGCTTACAATAGTTCATGCAATACAAAATATATAACATTGAATCATAATATATATATATATATATATATATATATATATATATCAATGCAAACAAATAATTTTATAGTATTATTACTACTGTAGTAATAATTATTTTATTGATAAAAAATAATGAAAAATATGCATAGTATCACATTTAACCGCCAAAATAATTAAAGAATATTATTGAAATTTAATTAAGCAAAAATCATAATTCAAAATTATACACAATATCAAATGGTATTTTTCAATTTACAACTCCATAAATAACAATAATATTCGATATATTTTTATAAGTTTAAAACGTTATTTAAAAAAATATATATATAACCTACTTAATATTTTTTAGTTTCTTACTATTATACTTTTCAAATAATAATAATAATCCAAATCCATTTATTTACATACTAAATATGCATTTTTTTGCACTGTATTTTCTTACGTGATATCTTCACAAATAAAATTAGAAAAATGTCATGCGTGAATTGTACTAATAATGATGTCAGAATAAAGAAAAAATAAAGTGAATATATTTGATGAATATTTAAAACTAAAGTTAATAAAATAGTAATACTATTAAGTATTAATATAACGTATACTAAAAAGGATGTTAATAAAACAAAATACTAAACATGCATTATTTTGCATTGCATTTTACGTAATGTCTGCATAAATTAAAATTAGAAAAACAGCATGCATCAACTATACTAATAAAAATGTTAAAATTAAAGTTATTATTAAATAACAAAATGTATAGCTTGTGCATCTCAATAGAAATTTAACAAAAACGTTTTCATATTATTTGTCATGTGAACATTACATTCAACGTCAAACATACGAACTTGATCGTACAGTATGAATTAAAAATACCAAATATGTCTTGGTTTAAGGATATTACTTAAAAATTGTAAAATAATTACACAAAAATGACCAGATAGAATACAATCTTAAAAAAACTAGCAAACAGTTAACGAATGATATCAAACCATAATAGTATTGTTTTGACATCAAACCATGGTTTATATATGAAAGACAAATAATAATAATTTAATATGTAATATTATAAATATACAACATATTGTATTATTTTTAGAAATTTAATTTTACAAATTCATCAAATATATTCGTCTTAATTTTTTTTTTTTACATCCATATTAGCATTGTTCGTACATGTCATTTTTCATAATTTGATTTGTGAAACAATTATGTAAAAAATATAATGCAAAAAGTACATTTTTACATAATATAATTTTAATTATTTTATTTACGTAATAAAATTTTAAGTATAAATATTTATTTTTAAAAATTTATAACTATAATAATCCCATATAATACTGAGTTGATTATATTTGTGCTTTTAATCAAACAAATTTAATATTGATTTTTTTTAAATAATTGAAATAAAAAATAGTTTATCCATCTAAATAACTTCTTAAACTCATAAACACCTAACAAATAATATTGTTATTTTTAAAAAATATAAATTAAAAAAATCATATGATATAAAATGATTTTTATTTATCATTATGCTAAATTAAAATGTATATTATTTATTGAATTATTTTCATTACTAAATTTGATATTATTTATAATTTTCATTGCATTTTGAATCAATAACAAGTTATTAATAATATATAATTAATGATATGTTACTACATATGTCGTACGATTTATTTATTTTTATATTTGATATCGTATCTAATATTGTGAACAACAATGATATAATATTTGTTGTTATATTGTTTTGTACGTCATATATTATTATACAATGACATTAATATGAGTGTTATTATTTGATTAAGAAAATGCTTTTTTTGCTATCATACTTTAAAATATTTGTTCTTACAAATAATAAGAATAATAATTGTAAATCATATACATAATCATAGACTGGGGCGGATCTAGGGTGGGAGCGGGGAGCGGGATCCCCCCCTATGAAATCGAAATCGAAAAATATCTATTGATGAAGATGATTTTGGTTGTTAAAAAAATAATAATTATAATAATTTTTCTTATATTTTACGAAAAGTTGAATAGTCTAGTAGTGAAACTCATGTTTAAGAGTTGAGAGGTCTCAAGTTCGAACTTCAAATACAACAAATTTTGATTTGTTTTTTTAGTTCGCCCTCCCTATTAAGTTCGCCCCCTTATAAAACCACCATGACTCCGCCCCTGATCATAGACAAATGAGCTAAAATAATTTTATTATGAGATTATTTTATCAATATTATCATACAAATATGTATTTTAAAGTACAATGGAGAAACATAAATATCATGCTCGTCGCGTAGCGCGATTATTCTCCTAATAATTATCTTGATGTGATTTCATGAATAAACACAAAGATAAGTGCGAAATATGGAGTAGATAAATTAAGCAAATTTAAATTTTGAGAATGTACTTCAATTCAAATAATATTAGCCACACCAAAAATACATATTGTCTCGATACACAAACAATCAACTTCTTTTTAAGAAGTCAGATAAATTAAGCAAATTTAAATTTTGAGAATGTACTTCAATTCAAATAATATTAGCCACGCCAAAAATACATATTGTCTCGATACACAGACAATCAACTTCTTTTTAAGAAGTCAGATAAATTAAGCAAATTTAAATTTTGAGAATGTACTTCAATTCAAATAATATTAGTCACACCAAAAATACATATTGTCTCGATACACATACACACTAACACACACAATCAACTTCTTTTTAAGAAGTCAGATAAATTAAGCAAATTTAAATTTTGAGAATGTACTTCAATTCAAATAATATTAGCCACACCAAAAATACCTATTGTCTCGATACACAGACAATCAACTTCTTTTTATGAAGTCAAATAAATTAAGCAAATTTAAATGTTGAGAATGTACTTCAATTCAAATAATATTAGCCACACCAAAAATACATATTGTCTTTATACACAGACAATCAAATTTTTTTTTTAAGAAGTCAGATAAATTAAGCAAATTTAAATTTTGAGAATGTACTTCAAATCAATAATATTAGCCATACCAAAAATACATACCGTCTTGATACACATACAATCAACTTCTTTTTAAGAAGTCTAGAAGAAGCAAACCCCTTCCCCAGACTCTCTCTCTCTCTCTCTCTCTCTCTCTCTCTATTTAACTCCACATCATTCATTGCTATTCCCGCCATTAATTATTGTTGTTTCCCAAGGAAACAACAATGGCAGCAGGGGAGGAAATACTCAGCCGGTCCCGCTCGAGCAGCATGCGGCTGAGCTGGACCGGACCCGGAACGGGAAGTTTCCGAGACCCTTCTGACGTGTTCCGGCGAACCACCGAAGATGAAGAAAATGACGAGGAGAATCTCAAATGGGCCGCTCTCGAGAAGCTCCCCACCTATGATCGCGTCAGGAGAGCTCTTATACGGCACGCCATTGATGATAATGGTAACTTCTTGATTTTGTAATTGAATTGTAATGCCATTGTATCTTCTTTCTCTTTGATTCTATCTAATTAAACAGATGGAAAAGGAGGGAAGCAATTTGTATCCAATGAAGTTGATATATCGAACCTCGGGGCCCACGATAGGAAGGCATTGGTAGAACAGATCTTCAAGGTCGTGGAGGAGGATAACGAGCGATTTCTTAAACGGCTGCGAGAACGAATTGATAGGTTAGTTTCTTGGAATTTCCATTTTAGGTTAATTAATCTGGCATTTGAGGATTTTGAGTGTGAATTTGCTCGAAATATTATTTATTCTTAAACACAACAAGATTTCGTTTTCGAGCAAATCACCTTGCATTCATCAGTAATCAGTTTGTTGCTTACCACTTGAAAGAAATGGGGGTAGGCTATGTGGCTGTGGGTTAATTTTTTTATGGGTTTATATGCTCAAATGCTCTGAATAAAAACAGGGTCAATTTCACGTGTAGCTTTCCAAAATAGAAAAAAATCATTAAACACCAATTGAGTATAACAAGTAGGAGTTTTTAATGGATGTCCCCCTCTTTGCCTTTATTCATGCATAATAAAAAGTTGATAACATAAAGATACTTTAGGCATCTGGTAAAGAAAATAGAGAAAGGAAGTGTATATATGATAGGGAAATTCTGCTTTGCCACCAGATTTCAACACAACATCCTCAATTCCTTAATTAACCCACTTAATTAACATCCCAATTAACAACAAATGTTGGATTAATAATTTTTGAATATTAATTATCATTTATTAATCCACGTAGATGTTAATTATCAAAAAATTTGGATTAAATCAATTCACATGTGTTAATCCATGAGTTAATTAAGTGGATTAATTAGAGAATTGAGGATGTTGTGTTGAAATCTGGTGGCACAGTATACAACCTCTGTGATAGGGAAATTCTTATGTTTAATAAAATATTCATGATATTTCTAATTTTGCCGAGGGTGCTCGTGAAAACGGACCCAAAAAAGGGTGAATCATGTAAAAGCAACATTGCTAAAATAAGTATTATTGACTATTAATATGGCCATGTTGTGCATGATAATGCTTTGACTTGATACCTTCAATGGGAAACAGGAAGATAAAAATGATTGGTTTGCTATTTGTCTTCTCTTATTGAATGTGGAAATTATTTGTTAAAACATTCATTATTTGATTTGATGCCCATAAAAATTGAACCAATATGCTATGGCTTATTGTGTCATTCAATCAAACAACTTGATCAGATTGGGCCTGTTAGTCTTAGCGATTAATTTACTTAGAAGCGGTCAATTAATTTACGAGTGCATTGCATGTTTAGGTACAATTTTGCGGTCCGTCACTATAAAAATGTCGTCTTTTTTTATTTCTGTAAAGAAATTATGCAGTAGCCTCTTCCTTTCTTTTTGTTATTCAAAATAGCATAATTCACCACGATTAATAGCTAGTATGAAAGGGTTATATTTTGCCCTGCCGAGCAAAACCAAAGAACATCATCAATCTAAATATTTTTTTTTGTGTCGGGACAGAGTGGGTATTGAACTCCCTAAGTTGGAAGTGCGGTACGAGAATTTGACAATAGAAGCAGATGTTCGTGCTGGGAGTCGAGCAACCCCGACTTTATGGAATACCACCATCAACACAATTGAGGTATCGCAAAATTACAAAATCTCATTGATAAACTGGCCCAATAACGAAAATAATCATGTCGGCTTTTAATGATAGAAAATCACTCTAGTTTTTTTAAGTAGTTGAAAGCTACACTCATAACTCGAGGTGGTATCATAATTCAATCGTGTTCCAAAGTGTAACGTAAAGAAGATACGGTTTTACAGAAGAAAAAAACTTGGTAATGTAGGGTTGGTTAAAGTCTGGTACTTGTTTTTGATTGAAAGCCATATTTGAGCCCATATGCATAAATACACTGGATTTAGTCCAAAGTCTAAAACATTTCCCAAAATAGATGTTAATTTTTTTGTTGATATATCAGGTTGTTGAAACATATCAATTGGGCCTAAGAAATCAATTCTGAATTTCTTATCTGATTTGTGTTGTATCTTTTCAGAGTATTTTTGGGCGGTTTGCACCTTCTAAGAAAACGACCATTAAGATACTCGATGATGTTAGTGGAATACTAAAGCCATCAAGGTAGTTAAAACTTAAATTAAATTTTTATATTTTATCGAAAGAACCATTGAGGATTCCCAGAAAAAAAAATCTGTTTTTCATATATTCGAAATAGGACGAGATCCTTACTAATAAATAATATTTATGATATATACTTCTTAGAATGACACTTCTTCTCGGGCCTCCTGCATCAGGAAAAACATCTCTTTTACTCGCCCTTGCTGGAAAACTTGACAAAACCCTAAGAGTAAGTATGAAATTGTACTATCTCATCTTCTTAAACTTTGACAAATTTTTACATCTAGCATAAAGGAGTTCATGCAGGCCCTGTAGGTTGCAAACACAAAGTTTCAAAGAAAAAAATCACAATCCTTACTTGAACCATAATTCATTAAATTCTAGTTAAATTTGTTATATTCTTGAACTTAAAATGACATTATAGTCCCCCACTTGAACTACTTATTTACCAGAGCCGTGCTCTATAATTACACCTTGGCTTAAACATTTAGGTTGTTGGATTTATTTGGTAATATTGTTCTCAATTGACAGACATCTGGCAAAATCACGTATTGTGGGCATGAATTCTCAGATTTTTATCCGCAGAGGACAAGTGCATATATAAGCCAATATGATCTTCATAATGGCGAGATGACAGTTAGGGAAACAATTGATTTCTCAGGCCGGTGTCTTGGTATCGGGTCAAGATACGAGTTGATTTCCGAATTGGCGAGGAGAGAGAGAGAAGCGGGAATCAAACCTGATTCTGAGATCGACGCGTACATGAAGGCTACTGCAGTCGAAGGGAAGGAAACAAACATTGCAACGGATTATATATTAAAGGTTCTATTTTTATACTTTTGATCTGTAAATCTTAGGGTACTTTTATGCTTCTTTAACTTTGTTAAAGCCCAAGAATTAATGCCAAATCACTCCTATTATCCACGTCTCTCTGAAGGAATTGATTAAAGCATATGCTAGAGTTTGTATTATAGAGATTATGATTATGAATGAAATATATGAACATTTTTTCTACCATTTTGAAGATGCTCGGTCTGGATATCTGCTCGGACATTATTGTCGGTGATGAGATGATGAGAGGAATTTCTGGCGGACAAAGAAAGCGTGTCACAACAGGTACCATTCGGCCTTTTTCCTTCTCTTTGTTTATCACACCACGCTGTTAAAACAAAAATACAAAGTAATATAATAAAACAAGAAGTTTTGTTAAATAATATATTTTTTTTCTAACAAATGCAGCGGAGATGTTGGCGGGGCCGGCAAGAGCGTTATTCATGGATGAAATATCAACCGGACTCGACAGCTCAACGACATTTCAAATAGTAAAATTCATACGCCAAATGGTTCACATACTCGACGGAACTGTCATGATTTCTCTTCTCCAACCCGCACCCGAGACCTATGAACTATTTGACGACATCCTCCTCCTTTCGGACGGACAAATTATATATCGGGGCCCACGCGAACATATTTTGGAGTTTTTCCAATCTGTCGGATTTAAATGTCCCGAGAGGAAAGGTGTCGCCGATTTTCTCCAAGAGGTAGTTAATCTTGACATTATTGACACGAGATTTCAGTCCTTTCAATATAACGATGGTAAGTGAAATTTGTTGTGGGAGATAAGCAATTTTGAGTTTTTTTGCTTGACATTTCTACATGTTTCACTTACCACAACAACACAAGACCTGTCAATAAGAGGACTTGGTATATAAACCCTTTGAAATCCATATATGATAATCTGAATATTTGATTTTATCTAGTAAATCATATTTAATAAATTTTTTTGACAACTTGAAAGGTGACATCAAAAAAGGATCAAGAGCAATATTGGACAAACGATCGCGGTCCATACCGATACATCTCAACTCTAGAATTTGTGCAAAGTTTCGAGTCATTCCACGTTGGTCAAAAACTTTCTAAAGAAATTAAGATTCCATATGACAAGTCAAAAATGCACCCCGCAACTCTTACGACAAAACGATACGGCATGTCAAGCAAAGAGCTTTTCAAAGCAACTTTCTCCAGGGAATTGCTATTAATGAAAAGGAACTCGTTCGTATACCAATTTAGGGTCACTCAAGTTTTCATCCTTGCATTGATTGGCATGAGCGTATTCTTTAGAACCACGATGCACCACGATAAAATAAGCGATTCGACTAGGTTTTTCGGTGCCTTGTTTTTCAGCTTGACAAATGTAATGTTCAATGGATTTGCCGAGCTGTCAATGACCGTGGTCAAATTGCCGGTTTTCTATAAACAAAGGGATTATTTGTTTTTTCCTGCATGGGCTTTTGCTTTGTCGAAATGGATCCTTTCAGTTCCGGTATCAGTTGTAGAGTCCGGAATTTGGATGATCGTTGGTTATTATACGATTGGCTATGCACCCGCAGCAAGCCGGTACATTTTTTTGTATATTTATTTGCTATTTAACATTTGTAATACTTTTATCATATGATTGTGTATGTTTTTCAGGTGCTTTCGCCAATTCTTGGTTTTCTTCCTCGTGAATCAGATGGCCGGTGGCCTGTTTAGACTGATCGGTTCGATTGGGAGAACAATGGTAGTGGCGAACACTATTGGAACATGTTCATTGCTTGTTATTTTCGTGCTCGGAGGATTTGTTATTTCTAAGGGTGAGCAAAATTGATTCCATTTTTGCAACTTTAACGAGATTATAGGGTTACCTTTCATATAAACCGGGATTTAACGTGTCGTTTTCTATTGTTTGGCAGATGATATTAAACCATGGTGGATATGGGGCTTCTGGAGCTCTCCAGTTACGTATGGAGTCAACGCCGTATTTATAAACGAATTCCTTGATCCAAGATGGGGAGCGGTAAATTTTTTCTTTCTTCATTTTGATTTTTTTTATTATGGATCACTGAAAATGTTGTCTTCGCAATGGATTGGGTTTTTTTTAATTTTATTATTTTTCTATTGCAGCCAAATACGGACAAAAGTATAGATGCGCCGACAATAGGAACTGCAATTCTAAAATCTAGAGGTTTATTCACAAATGCGAGTTTTTATTGGATTTCTGTAGGGGCTTTAGCTGGATTTGCAGTTCTTTTTAATCTTCTCTTCATTCTGGCCTTAACATACTTAAATCGTAAGTTAATTGACCCAAACATGCCTATTTTCCATGTATTTAAGATTATGTATTTTTTTTAAATTGTGTTTTTGAAATTCCTCATTGGATTTGTATTGCAATCTTGTATTTACGAGTTAAAATGTGCTAAAGCAATTGTATATTTCTTGCTGGTTTCTAGCTGTTGAGGCTGCACGAAATGTTATACTCGATGAAGAATCAACAGAGACCAAAGATAACAGTCAAAAATCAAGGATTCCAGCAACTAAACCAGGTATCTATCAAAGAAAATGTATTTTGTCCCAACAATATAAAATATTTATTTTAGGTTTTCAGCTAGTATACTTCTATTCAAGGATCCAACAGGGATATTAGGGTTTATAACCTTTTTATTCATGAATTTATTCTCAATTATCAAATTCAAACACCAAGATCTCTAAGGAAAGAAAATAAGAAAGAGAAGAAACGGCTGGATCAAATACATTTAATGACAATTCAATTCTTTTTCAGGTTCAGATGGAATTGAGGGGGTCTCGAGGAACAACTCGATTTCTACAAGTAATTCAAAGAAAGGAATGGTTTTGCCTTTCGAGCCTCTTTCACTTGCTTTCAATCACTTGAACTACTACGTGGATATGCCAGCTGTAAGTTTAACTTTGTGAGGAATTAACTACGGATATATAGCCCTCTCTTATACCCTTTTAAAAAATTATATCGAAAACATAATTATGCGTTTCTTTATATTGTTTTTTTGTTGATATTTTAACACTGCCATTTTCTTTCATCAGGAAATGAAGAGTCAAGGGGTAGAGGAAGATCGACTCCAGTTACTAAGCGATGTAAGTGGAGCTTTCAGGCCGGGTGTCCTCACGGCATTGGTTGGTGTAAGCGGAGCGGGAAAGACTACACTAATGGACGTGCTTGCAGGAAGAAAAACGGGTGGTTATACCGAAGGGGAAATTAGCATTTCGGGTTATCCTAAAAATCAAGAGACATTTGCAAGAATTAGTGGATATTGTGAGCAAAATGATATTCATTCACCTAATTTAACGGTTTATGAATCTTTGGTTTACTCGGCTTGGTTACGTCTTTCCACGGATATTAATGATAATACAAGAAAGGTATGCTTATTTTCTAGTATTTTGAATATATAGGTTTGAATTTTTTAAAAATTGTGCTTTGCAACATGATTGTGGACTTCACTAAATTAAGTGCTTATTAAATCATATGTTCTCGAAATTTGATTCTCGAGCCATATTAAGTCCCAATATAGTCAAAACCTTCCGAATAATAAATAAAAATGAAATATAAAGTAGTGAAAAATGAGATTCAAAATGGTTAATTTCAACGCTTTAGTAGGTACTTAGTAATCCTTTCTTCTCTTTGTACAATAGATGTTTGTCAAAGAGGTTATGGAGCTAGTTGAGCTTGACGTGCTAAGAGATTCTCTAGTTGGACTGCCAGGTGTCAGTGGTTTATCAACCGAGCAAAGAAAAAGGCTTACAATAGCAGTCGAATTAGTCGCTAATCCTTCAATAATTTTCATGGACGAACCGACATCAGGCCTCGATGCTCGAGCTGCAGCTATAGTAATGAGAACAGTTAGAAATACAGTTAATACAGGGCGGACTGTCGTTTGCACGATTCATCAGCCAAGTATCGATATTTTTGAGTCTTTCGACGAGGTTTGTTCTTCACTCTTTTTCTTGCTTCCGAGTAAAATTTATTTTGATAAATTTTGAATTGAGATGAAGATTTGTTGCGATTGATGTGTTCTTTTGGTCATTCAGCTTCTCTTGATGAAACGTGGAGGGCAAGTCATTTATGCAGGAGAGCTCGGTCGCCACTCGCACAAACTTATTGAATATTTTGAGGTAATTCATAAATTTAATTTTGTGCTAGCCACATTGACTTGTTCAGAACTCGTTAACCCTTTCAAATAAAAGAACGAAATGAGAGACATTTTATTGTCGTTATAGCCTAGTTGTAAGGTATAATATAAATAAATGAAGGTAGCTTACAACTAGCTATCAAAATTCATTCAATTTGGGACGATACAAGCACCGCAAGTAATTAGTTTTGACATAAACTCACAATCAAATTATATTTATTAACCTCATAAGAACACGATGAACTGTAGGTAGTTCCTGGAGTTCCAAATATAAGAGAGGATCATAATCCTGCAACATGGATGCTCGACATTACTACCACTGCAATCGAGGCTGAACTCAATCTTGATTTTGCTGAAGTTTATGCTCAGTCCGCTTTATATAAGTGAGTTTTTTATTTTTGTTCTTATTGTATATCATAAACATAACCACCCTTCTCTTGTTATGTCACCTTAAGTTTATAACATAATTGGTCGATTAACACGATATAAATAGTATTTGATTAGTTGATGTTCTCTGGTAAATAGTATTTACACATGCACCGAGTGTTTCAAGTTCCCCAAATCATATCGGATAGTAAATTTAATTTTATCAAACATTAAAATATTTTTGATGAAATAATGAAACAGGAAAAACCAAGAGCTAATAAAGGAGTTGAGCATACCTAAAGATGGCACAAAGGATCTCTCTTTTCCTACAAAATATTCACAAAACTTTTATACGCAATGCCTTGCAAATTTTTGGAAGCAATATTGGTCGTTTTGGAGAAATCCCCCATATAATGCTACTCGTATGCTCATGACAGTCCTAACAGGTCTTCTATTCGGTACGATATTTTGGGACAAGGGAAAAAAGACGTAAGTTGTGAACTTCATATTTCCACCTTTTTTTTGTAACGACAAATCCTTGATTTGGTCATTGATAATAAATTTATTTTTGATGAATTCATTATTCCCCCCACCCTTTTTTAATCTTATGACAGGAGTCAATTACAAGACTTGTTGAACTTACTAGGAGCAATATATGCAGCAGTTTTCTTTCTCGGCGCAAGCAATGCGACATCTGTACAGCCCGTCTTAAACATTGAGAGGACGGTCTTTTATCGTGAAAGGGCGGCAGGGTTGTACTCTTCTTTGTCCTACGCTATTTCTCAAGTAAATTTCATTTGCCCTTCTTAAAAAAAAAGAATAGATGAGACTTGCGAGGTTACATGTAGATAACAAATTATAAAATCTCTTTTATATCTTCCAATTCTAGGTTGCCGTTGAAGTGATATACAACCTTGTTCAGGGAACCCTGTACACGATTATTCTTTTCGCGATGATTGGTTTTAGGTGGAGTGTGACTAAGTTCTTTTACTTCCTCTTCTTCGTCGCCATGTCATTCAATATTTTCACTCTTTATGGAATGATGGCTGTTTCCTTCACCCCTAACCATCACATTGCCGGCATAATTTCGTCCTTTTTCTATGTTTTCTGGAACTTGTTCACGGGCTTCATCATCCCGAGACCGGTAATTTTGTCAAAATTTTCATGTCAAAAGTGTTCTCCTAAAATTTTGTTTGTTGATCAATTACTTAACGTTCCTTTATAGCTCATCCCGATATGGTGGAGGTGGTATTACTGGCTCGACCCTGTTTCATATACAATCTATGGTGTTATCACGTCGCAGTTAGGGGACATAACAAACATGGTCAAAATTCCAGGCTCGAATAGTTTAACCGTGAAAGAGTACCTAAAACAAAATCTAGGGTTTGAGTACGACTTCCTCGGATTTGTTGTCCTTATACATTTTGCATTTGTGATAGTGTTCTTATTTGTATTTGCTTATTCCATCAAGCATTTGAACTTCCAAAAGAGGTAGATTAGAAGCTTTGTGTGTTCGCTGTGTTCATTCTTCCTTTGTGCGCTTCATGCTTTGTCACTGCAAGTTTGTTTTTTGCCGATGTAATTGTATGTTTATAGTTTGATTTGTTTCGGTAAATTAATGATTAGTCAATATATATTTTTTGTGTTGTGGTTCGGAAAAATAGTTTGGAGAATGATTTTAAGTAGCTGTTTATGAAATTGTAATATTCTCACCACATATGATTTTCATGTAAATTCAGACATGAGAATATGCCAGCATTTCCATCGAAATTATTTATTCATCAACTTTACCCCCATCCAAATACTACTTCACTTTCATTTTTTCATCATTTTCATGTAAATGTAGGAGTTTTTGTTTAGAAAACAAAACAAAAACGATCAGTGTATTCCGTACATATTAGTTTTCAAATTGAGTACTTTACGTTTTTTTATTTATGAACTTTCATTTTGATAGACATGTCCATTGTGTATTTTATATGTATTATATTTCAATTTCATATTTCCTAAAAATTAATAATTTGAGTAATTTGACCGAATCAACCTTCAATTTAGGACATTTGATTAGAAAAATACAAAGATATTGTGATTGTATTAGTCTTCGGAGTTCTATTTAGAAAACAAAAATTAAGATGGCTTATCATGTATACATTAGATTTCAATTTAAGAACCTTTTGTCTAGAAAATTAATATGAAATAAAGTATTCTGCATATATGAGCTTTTCATTTAGGAAATTATTTCTAGAAAAAACAAACATGAAAATCAAGTATTTAAATGTACTAGCATTATTTTTAGGATCTCCTTCACAACAAAACATGAAAGCTGAATATTATTCATATATATCTTTCAATTTTTTTTTTTTTATAAATATAAAATTAGGTATATCTTAGACTTAAAATTTAAAGTTTTTTTTTAAAAAAACCCATGAAAACTAAGTAATTGATTGTACTCTCCTTCATTTAGGAGTTATTTCTTCAGAAAAATATAAATTTAAAAAAACTCTCGCGTTCTCTTAAATTTAGCAAATTTGTTTAGGAAAAAGATAATGATGATTTTTTAGCTCATAATAGCCTTTCATTTAGAAGTTTTTGTCTAGAAAATAGAAGTTAGATTGAGTAACTCTTATCTGTTAGACATTATCTCACGATGCTTTATGAGAAAAACAAAAAAAATGAAGTATTTTGTGTCTGTTAACCTCCTCTTCTTTTTTTTAAGGAAAAGTGAATATTATTCATGTCCTCCTGAAAACAATTTTAACAGAATCACTGGAGATGTCCAGTGATTCTTTTCATCTCAGTGATTATGCGATAATGGATATCTCCATACCATTCTATCGATTATCTCTCGTTAACATCGTCTTTCTCTCTTCCTGCACTGATGGCATGTCGATGCCCCTTAATTATCTTATCTCTGCGCCCCTCCAAACCATTTTATCTCGTTACGTACTAGTGTTTGATATATTCATATATTGATTTAATATTTACTAGGAATTGGTACCCAATAATAAGTATTTGTATATTCCAATCATCGGAAGTAGAAGCATAGTTTATATTCCAGCCATTTAGACCAAAATTCATAAATCACGGATTCACATTTTAAATTTTTTCAAGTACTGCAAATACATATATCATACATCTATATTCTAAAATCCAAATTCATAGTGCTGACACTCCAATTCATTAAATCGAACTAATTGACTTGTTCGTGCACTAATCTTTATCCACATCTATAACTCTAGATTCAAATTCACATCGCCATGTTAACATAAAAATAACTCACCAAGAAGGATATTTTTTTAAAGAGAAATGCGGAATGAAGTAAAGCCCATGGGCTAATAATTCTTTTCTATTTTTTTCTTAAGTAAAATCCATGGGCTAATAATTTTATCTTGTTTTTTTTAAGTAAAATCCATGGGCAAATAAAATTTTTTGTTTTTTTGTTTTAAGCAAAGTCCATGGGCTAATAATTTTTTTCTGTTTTTTTAAGTAAAACCCATGGGCTAATAATTTATGTATGTTTTTTTAAGTAAAGTCCATGGGCTAATAATTTATTTATGTTTTTATAAGTAAAGCCCCATGGGCTAATAATTCTTTTTTGTTTTTTAAGTAAAGTCCATGGGCTAATAATTTATTTATGTTTTTTTAAGTAAAGTCCATGGGCTAATAATTTATTTATGTTTTTTTAAGTAAAGCCCCATGGGCTAATAATTCTTTTTTGTTTTTTAAGTAAAGTCCATGGGCTAATAATTTATTTATGTTTTTTTAAGTAAAGCCCTATGGGCTAATAATTCTTTTTTGTTTTTTTAAGTAAAGTCCATGGGCTAATAATTTTTTTGTTTTTTTTTTAAGTAAAGCCCATGTACTAATAATCTTTTATGTTTAATTTTTAAGTAAAACCCATGGACTAATAAATTTTTTCTATTGAGAAGTAGACGAAGGCAACAAAAGAGGAGAGGGAGAATTAATTCCATTCAAGGAGAAAATGAGTATATTAGGTAAATATAATATAAAGATTTTAGGAGAGGATTTCTTTCCATGTTGGGAACGGGTCTTTTTAATTTTTAATTTTTTATTTTCAAATTTTTTTTTACTAACGGAATAGTTAACAGCAGAGTTAATGTTAAATAATCAAAAACCCATCATGATTAGATCGGACGGTTGGAAAGGTATTTGGGCACTCTCCATGCCCAAAATATTTTGGACAAGGCTCGAATCTTTAGGGGCTGTTTAACAACCTGAATCTTAACATGGAATAGAACTTTATAATTCCACTAGCGCTACTCCCGCGCGATAATCGCGCGGGTTTGTTCAAGTAAAATAATAACAAAATTCTTAATCCGGGAGTTTTTCTCAAAATAATGAAACCGATGTCTAGCATATTTAAGTAAAACAAAACTTTCCAGTTTTCAAGGCCAATACATGAAAAAAAAAACTTGGAAGGTTTTTGCAAAACAGAAAAGGTATATTCTCATATTTAAAAAAACCGTCAACATATACGCATATTTTATTCTTGTACTTTAGTCATCAATTCACGAACAACAATTAATTTATCAAAATCCATGAATTCTTCGTCTCTAATCTTGTTAATCAATTTGTCCCCACCAAATATATCAGCTCCATATTTTAATATAAAACTTAAAATGTGAGAATTATGAATTAAGAGTATATATAAATATCTTCACAAACTCAAAATTAAACTAACCAAAATTATAAAATTATTTAGAAGAACAAACAATGAAACCTTGACCAATGGCAACTATTCTGATTTCATGTACAGTTCTTTTTGGCAAATTCACCTAAACAGATCCAACATTAAAATAATAAAAATAAAAATAATGTCCTTCGGCCGATTTATAAGAACATATTGTAGCTCCAAGTTGTTGCTTCGGTCAATTCGACGAATTCGGTCAATGAAATTTGTTTTATGAACGTAACTGTTGATTTCACATCACTCTCTTTTTCTTCCATTAATTGCTGCATATCCGAAAATTCCATTGAAAGCATCGAGACAATACAAAAAAGAAACATAAAACATAAATATCATTCACATATAATTCCTCAATTTCACTGCTCATTGCTAGGATTATAATGCTTACCAGTCAATTAGGTATGAAAATTGGGATTTTTTGTTCATTAAACTCACCAACTTTTAATTACAGAAAATTAAGGATTTAAAGGAAATTGTAAAAACCTCGCGTATTGCGCGAGACGCTGAATTATACCCAAAAGAATTTTCTTGAATCTGAAAAATGTCAAGATTACGTCTCTAAAAGAAGAAAATTTTAGAAATAGGTTCTAAAAACCCGAAATTATAAATGTTGCCTCCAAATTTAGAGATATTAAACTTTCTGAAATAAAAAAATATCGAATTCACCCCACTAATAAGCAATTTTTCAATAATACCCTCATAAAACCAGAAAATATCACTCACGCCCGTCTAGAATATAAAATTTTCAAAAATAAACTATTATAATACAAAAATTTCAAAAATACCCCGATATTCGAAAAACTCATGTATTGCGCAAGACGCTGAATTATCCCAAAATTGTTTTCGCGAATCTAAAAAAGATCAGAATTAGCCCTGTAAAAGTAGAAAATTTCAGGAATAGCTTATAAAAACCCAAAAAATTAACAAATGTGCTCTCTAAACTCGAAGAGATCAAAAATACGTTCTAAATTCTAAAAATATTGAATTGACCCATCTAATAAGCAAAATTTTCATAAATACCCTCATAAAATATGAAAATATCAAATACGACCCTCCAGAAGATGAAATTTTTAAAAATACACTATTAAAATTTAAAAAATTTAAAAATACCACGATATTCTGAAAAATAAAAAATATCACAGAAAAATAGGATAATATCGGATATACCCCTGAAAAGTGAAAAAAACAAAAATCACTTATAAAACTTGAAAATATCAAATATGCATTAAGATAAAAAAAAAATACTTGCAATATCAATTGTCGAAAAAAATATCCTTATATTTCTGAGACCAAAAAAAAATCTGAGAAGTCAAAATACAAAATTACCCTCAAAATGACAGAAATTAGATAAAATTGATTTAATATCATGCAAACCCCTGCAAAATTAAAAATATCATGAATGTCCGACACAAATTTTTGGGAAAAGAACAGTAAAAATTGTGAGCAAAAGACTGAAAATAACACTCCTAAAATTAACAAATCAGCCTTAAATTTCAAGGGAAATTATAATGATTTATACCTGATTATGGATGTGATGTTACTCCTCGGTCGCACAGCCTCCTCATCCAAATCCAGCATCTAGGGTCTATTGTTCGAAGAGGAAAATGCATACTCTTACAAATAACTGTGTGGTTCGTCTAAATCTTGTTGTCGCCCGTTGGATACTTCCAGTCTTTCTCCGCTCTCTAGAAATTTGCCTGACATGCCAAAGTTAACAAAGAAATTAAATGTGTCAATCAAAGGATAAATTTTAGAATTGAAATCATTAACAAATTTATGATAACACAGAATTTGGTTAATCTACAATTATTGATTTCAAATTAGAGTAATCGTAAATCATTATTGAGAAATTATTACAAATTGGCATGGAGCAATTTTTCTTTAAAGTACTTAAATTCGACCAAACTGTTGAATGTGAACATGAAGGCTGAATTGAAAGTCTGGAAAGGGCAAGATTCGGGTTTGGTATGTAGACAATATCAATTGATGCGGAATGTAGTATGTAATTTAACCATTTAATGAACATATTAGAAAGTGATGAATCAAGCAATCGTAATGAACAAAGAACAGCCGCTTAACAACTACACAAATCTCGCATACTAACACAACAAATGTAAACTAACACAGCAGATAAAAAAAAATCATGGGAAATCAGCAAATACTGCAACCCATAGATAATAAGTCGATTGGGAATTAACTGAACTGGTAAAAAAAGAAATCATCATAACCGTCGAAACCCATATACCAATACCAGTCGAATATAGAGAAAAACGACACGAATCTGAAAAATAGTACTCACCAGGCGGAGAAGGTTCTGTCGGAGAAGCCAAGATGAGAGGAGACTCGTTCTTTCGTCGCTCGTTCACACGCCATGCGAACTCGACGCAAACGTGGCTTCTTTTCTGGCCTGGGCGTACGGCTTCTCTTGCATAAACTAACACAGCCTCTTGGATGGATTCCCCAAACGAAAACTTCTCGCTTGTCACCCGGCCAGATCGTGTCGTTTCGTCCCCTGTAGGTGCGGCTAGGGTTTCTGCCGGCTAGGGTTTCACGCGGGCCAGTTCTGGCAAAAAAATGAGAGGAGAGAGAGAGCGCACGGTTTATATGTGCTTGGGGATAATAATTAGAATGCACTTGATGTTCGGTGATCCAACTCACTCTGTTACTTTAGCTATTACTCGGTGCTCGTGAACCATGTCTAGTCAAGTATGAATCAAATCAAACCATTCATTTCTAATCCGACGGTTCAGATCATTAATGATGACGTGGCCGATTCCTGAGGCAGGAAAAACTGTTCTGTTACTTTAGCTATTACTCGGTGCTCGTGAACCATGTCTAGTCAAGTATGAATCAAATCAAACTATTCATTTCTAATCCGACGGTTCAGATCATTAATGATGACGTGGCCGATTCCTGAGGCAGGAACAACTGTAAAATTATACTAATTAAAATTGCTACTAATTCCTTGTTTGGTGGACATAATATTATGGAATTATCTTTTTCCAGAATTTTCTTCTTCACATAAAGCCGATAAATTGTAATTCTCTTGATATGAGGAGTGTTAAGGTGGATATGAGTGCCACATACTCAACCCTTCTCTATTACTCAATGATTTATTCCATTTATTATCCGAAAAATTAAGTAAATTTTGTTTTTGTCAACATTTCATTCGTGTGAATAATTAGCTGGCTCTTCTGAATATTATTAACTGAAATTTATTCATATAAATAAATATTTTAATTGGTATTTTATTTTTTTACTAATCATATTTTAAATTTGAACAAAAAAATTTAGTCAACTATTATTATTGAGGATAAATATTTTTATTTAGCTTGCAAATTTTATTTTATTTATTTGAATAATCTAATTTCATAATATAATAAAATAATTATATAGTAATTATATCATAGTAATAGAATAATAATACGCAAACTAATAATAATAATAATAATAATAATAATAACAAAAAAATTATTACTATTATTATTATAATGATATTATTACATGGATAAAAATATAATATAACAATAATAATATACAATATAATATTAGAATAATTATATTACATATGTTATAATAATTATAATATAATTAATATAAAATATATTATTTTCATTATAATAATTATATTATAACTTTTATTATAATATTATTAATATACAATATAATATTATAATAAATATATAATAATTATCGTACATAATAATTACAAAGTACCAGAATTTTGTAAACAATCAAACAGAAAATTAAATTTTTCAGCATCTTATAATTTGGACATCCAAATTCCAAACAAACTGTGAAATTAATAATTCCATAACTTTTTACTCCCCCACCTTGTAAAGAAAACAACGATATTACCTTTCAATCTAGAATTTGATTTTTTTAGAAAATAAGACATGACAAATTTATGAAAACATGAAAAAAATGAGTATTTTGTTTCTATTAGCCTTCAATTTTGAAGTTAATTTTAGAAAACATATGAAAATTTAGTATTTTACATGGGTTGGGCTTTATTTTCTTTGTCTATTAGAGAAATATACGAAATCATGTATTTTGCATGTCCGTGCCTAATATTTATTAAGTTGTTTTCGAAAACATAAAAAATGAGTATTTATATGTGTTATCTTGTATCTTCTATGTTGCACGAATATTTAATATGTGTATATATTATTTATTTAACGTAAGATATATTAAAAAAATGTTTCCACATAGATAACTTCTTATGAAGTAAATGTTTATTATCTTTAATTATTTAGTTATATGTATTACTAATTTATTTCGATTTAAAATTATTATTATTATTTTCAAGTACATTTATTTATACGTTAGAACTATCCGGAAGTATTCGAGAAGTATCCGATACGTATCCGACGAGTATCAGTATCGGTATCCGATACGATACGAATTGATTTTTGAAGTATCCGCGCAACATAGGTTATCTTTTAAATTAGGACTTTATAACAAAAAAACTTAGTTATATACTTCGCATGTATTAGCATTCGATTAGGATTTTGTTTTTTAGAGAAAAAATGAAAATTGAATAATACAAAAATGAGAATGCAACAACTGAATTTTTCAAAAGAAAAGAAGAATGGCGGTACTAATTCGGGCCAAATGTCTCAACACAATACATACATGGCACACCGCGTCGCTCTTCTAGTATCAAGCATATTTTCAACATATTTTAATCTTGTTAATGATAGGGAAATAATTGGGAAAATTTAGAGAGAGTCTTGTTTCTTGGTGAAATTTAAATTAGAAATTATGTCGACACCATCGTAACTCTTGCAACTCTTCGTTTCATCTTTAAGAAAAATTAAAACTACAAGAGCACGTTTCGTGCTCTAGGTTTTAGTTAAAATAAAATGAGAATTTTGTGTGATCTGAAACGGAGTATTTTGTATGTACTAATTAGTAGATTAAATCTTCTATAAAAAAACACATTTTCGTCATTTCATTCAGCAAAAACACTTTTGATAAACAAAAAACACAAACATCTCTCTAATATCTTGCAAACAACGTAAACAAATGTCGATAAGAGAGGGTTGAGTATGAAGAAGAATTGACGTAGCGAGCCTAAAACAACGTTTTCATAAAAAATAGGACGATCATCGATGCATAGCTACTTATAATTGGAAGTAGGAAGTTCAAGATTGGAGGAGTGAGAGCCAGCCTAACAAATATTCCCATGATGATGACTACCCCCTGCCATTTATCAGCCATTTTCGGGTTTATTGAACATTATTTTTAGCTTTTGTGATGAGTTCTTCTTGACCATTTTTATTGAGCGAAAGAATTCGTCGCAACAATGAACAAAATACGTAATTGGTTTTTGCTATTTTTTTGTGATTGATTATTCTAAATATTTTGTATTGGTAGAAAATTCATCGCACTAGGTTAAAGATGAATCTCGACGACAAATCAAATCGAAAAGTGAATATCTGCACAGTCACGGCTGAGGACGGTCTCAAGCAATGAAAGAGAGTCCGGTCGAACGAGTACAAGCCGCTTTAGTTTATCCGTCTCCACACAAAAAAATATTTTTTAAAAACCTCAAAACTCAAATATTGAAGACATTAGCTAATTATTTATTACTTGAAAGATGCCGAAAATTGCGCCATAACGAAAGGTCAATTTCGGTCAACCAATTTTCGCTAATTAATACCGAGAAATGGTATACTTATCATTTATTTTATTTTCTCATATTTCTCGTTGATTTCATTAATTTGATGTTCAAATCATTTTTGTATAGACGATTTAATTTCTTATACAAATTTTCATGTTTGGATTTTTTTTGGATAGAAAGTATCATGCTACTTTTTTCTAATATAAATGTGTGTGCTTGAATTTCTTGTCAGTAAAGATTCCAGTTTATCTTTTTTGTGAGATTTATCAAAATTTTACCTTTTGTACAGAGTATAGTTTTGATGTATTTTTTTATTTTAGTAATGATTAATCCATGACATGAATGAGTCAACAATCAAACTATCATTCTAGGTACTGAAATTGTTAAAATAATGAAAATTTAGTAAAAGAAATGAGTGGTTCTAGTTCTACTATAGGATCTTTTATTCATTGAAGGGACGAGATTAATTCTTATAAATAAATCTAATTGACGATAAGACCTTTTGTGAAAAAAATAGAATAGTAATTATTTGTTTCTGGTATTGGTTATTTTTGTTGTTTTCTTCATTTCTTATTCTCTCGTCTTTCTTTTTTATTTACTTGGTTTACTTATTTTGAGAATAGACCTTGATTCAAATTGCAGGTGTGAATGCAATTTGAAATATCTTGTGCAATTTGAATTTGCAAATGATTTTGAGAAACATTTAGTGCGTGATGTCATAACAGAATTGACGAAAGAACTAAACGAAGTAATAATTTAGTTTTAATACAATTTTTCCTTTCTTTTTTTTTTTAATTTTTTTAATTTTTGTTTCCACAATCAAACATGTATTACTTGTAAATTCAAAACAAAAGATAATGAAGTTGAAGGAGATCTGAGAAAGAAAGAGGAAGGAGATCTGAGACGTGCTTCCCATGGAAGATCCCGTTCAGCCCCCTCTGGTGCACCCATCTTCTTATCTTCCTCCTAATCCATCTATACCATCTCTCGCCTCTTCTCACACAAAAACCTCTTCCACTCCTTCTCACACAATACCCCAAAATACAGATCGAGTCTCATATGCGGATGCAACCAGAAATATAAACAAGCAAAGAGTAAGAAATACACAAATTGGGTGTTTCAGATGTTTGGCAAGGGATCATTGGAAGAGAGACTGTCGAGACCCAATCAAGTGCAGGAAGTGTGGGAAAGTAGGTCACATACAAAGAGATTGCAAATCCACTCTGAATAATTACACAAAAACAAATACAAATATGAAACAAAACACTCAAACATTTCCACAAACAGTTGAAGGGAGTGTGTATAGAGTTTATATGCCGCACTTCCTGAATGGAGTGGGGAGACCTAGTGATGCTGATTGGATGGAAGTCAATCTCTGCCTTAGAAGAGTACCTGAAACATGGTGTAATTGGCATCAATTAACTGCATTATTACAACCTATTGGATTGCTAGTAAAGATCATGAGTGTAAGGGGTCTCACTGACATGAAAGAGGTGTTTGTTAGGGTAACTAGAAGAGAATGCTCATCTCCAGTTAAAAGGGTAATTCTTATTGAAGATGGTGTCCATGCTTTTAGAGTTCAAATTGGATCCATTTGGAAACCTACTCCTAAACTGCAAGAATGGAGAGAAAAAATTAATAGGGCAGAAATAAAACAGAAAGAAGACTGGAGGATTGTAAGGGACCTAAGAAAGAGAGATTGCAAAGAAATAATTGTGTTTACTGGTTCACCTACATTGTTAGACTTAGACCCTGGCTCTATTAATGATAACTCACACCAGGAGAACACTCATAGCAATCAAGAGGATTTAACAATTCATGAAAAGGAAGTTCTCATGTCTGGCTGCAAGACCCAAGATAGAATTGTTACTCAGGAAAATGGAACCAAACTATGTGAGGAATTTCAACAAACACCTAGTGAGCAGAAAGAGGGTCATGTCATGAACATTGAAGAGAGTAATTCTATAATTATAAATCCTCAACCTTTATGCACTGATGATAGCAACATAGTCCTGGAGAGAGAGGAGGTAGGTATACCAAGTGAAATTGAGAAAAATAAAGTAATGAGAAGGAGTGAGAGAATAAAAAATAAAAAGGGAGATATGTACTCAAGTGCCTTGGAGTTGGCACAGAAAGTACAATATAAAGTCACTCCTCATGGTGTTAATAAGAAACAATATTCTATGAGAAGAGACAATCCTGAACAGACAGAGATTAATACCAATAAATTGTACTTAGAGAAAAATGATGTGTATGAGGTCTTAAACTCTGTGGGAATTGTGATTAGTCAAGAAATCAAAGAAACTATTAAGAATCTTACTAGAGAGGGTAGTGCAGCTGTGGAAGAGGTAGATTTGATTGGTAAGGAATTGGTACCTTTTGAGGAGAATTTGATTAACAAGGAGGTAGGAGGAGAATGTAGTTTAAATGAAGACAAAGAACCTTAAAATTTTAAGCTGGAATGTCAGGGGATTAAATGGAAAAAATAAAAGAGCTCAAGTTAAGGATAACTTAATTACTAATACCCCTGACATAGTGTGTCTTCAGGAATCAAAAATTAAAGACTACTCTCCTCAATTAAATAAGGAAATAATGGGAAGGAATCTAATTGCTTATGTGACTTTAGATGCAGTGGGTTCATCAGGTGGTGTGATTATAGCATGGAACCCTAGTTATTTTAGTATGAATAAAGTACATAAAGGGGTGTACTCAATAACAGTGGAATTGATGTGTAGGTGGGATAAGTCCATCATACTATTGACTGGGGTTTATGGTCCCCATTCAATCTCAGAAAAAATGGCATTCTTAGGAGAATTGAGTAACATTGATCAAACAGTTATTATCCCTTGGTTATTACTTGGGGATTTTAATATGGTGGCTAATGCCAATGAAAGGGAGAATTGTGAATCTAGACACTGGAATGAAATAAAATTGTTTCAAGAATTCATCAGTCAGGAAAACCTTATTAATTTGCCTCTTACTGGTAGAAAATATACATGGGCCACATCAGTAGCAAAAACTAAGTTAGATAGAGTCCTATTCAATCTACCCTGGTCCCATATATTCCCAAACTCTAGTCAAACTGCCTTATCTAACCCTAGCTCAGACCACTGTCCTATATTATACAAGGCAAATACAAACTTTCCCCAGTTTCAGGGTTTTAGGTTTGAAAACTCTTGGTTAGGGGAAGAAGAAGTAGAAAGGATTATTATTGATCATCTGAGTGCAAGAAGGACTAATAATTTCAGGGACCTTTTTGTAAAATTGAGGGAACTAGGAGTTAAACTGAAGAGATGGGACAATAATAGGAAAAGAAACAATAGAAAGCATTTGGATAATTGTAAAAAAATTATAGAGTGGATAGATAAGCTCCAAGAAGGAAGGCAGTTAAGTAATCTTGAAAAGTGGGTCAAGATAGTGATAAAAAAGAGATATGCTGAAATTACCCAAATTAGAGAGGAATATTGGAAACAAAGGGCTAAGCATAAGTGGATTACAGAAGGTGATTGTAACACGAAATTTTTCCACAGATATGCTACTATTAAGAAGAATAAATCTATGATCCCAATGCTACTTAGTGAAGATGATCTTCCTATAACAGATCATAATGAAAAATCAAAATTATTATTTGATTTTTTCAAAAATTTGATGGGGACAGAACCTAGGAAAGAGAAGGACAGTGCAGTGTTTAATACTGCCAGGTTGTCACAGGAGGAAAAAAGTGACATGTCAATGCTAGAGAATCCTATTACATTAGAGGAATTAACTCATGTGATAAAGAATTGGAAAAAGGACAAATCCCCTGGTCCAGAGGGTTTTAATGGGGAATTTTATAGTAAATACTGGTATTTGCTTAAAGAGGAGATTTATGAAATAATTTCAAAGCAAAACCCTAGTTCAGGATTGGGGGGATTTGAAATATCCTACATTGCCCTAATTCCCAAAAAGGACAACTCTGAAAAGCCTAAAGACTTTAGGCCTATTAGTCTAGTGAGTGGGATTCAAAAAATTATTTCAAAAACCTTGGCTAATAGACTCAAGTCTGTGATTCAGTCACTTGTGCTCCCAAATCAGCTAGGTTTTATGCAAAATAGATTGATTTCTGAATGTTATGTGTATGCTAGAGAGGCAATACACACAGCAAAAGTCAGTAAAAACCCTATCCTTTTATTTAAGGCAGATATACAAAAGGCATTTGATACTTTGTCATGGGAATTTTTGGATGAAGTATTACAATCTAGAGGTTTTGGTCCCATCTGGAGAAGATGGATAAGTGAGTGGGTTTTGAGAGGATCTGCTAAAGTGATTTTAAATGGATCCCCTGGTAAATGTGTATTTCTAAGGAGAGGAGTAAGGCAAGGGGACCCACTCTCTCCTCACTTGTTCATTCTAGCTATAGATTCACTAGCCAGAATAGTAGAAAATTTGGGGAAAAGGAACTTTATTGAAAGGCCTTTACCAGAAAGTAAATTAGCTTTGCTCTATGCTGATGACACCCTATTTCTGCTCAAACCAGATATGATCCAAGTTAAGAGGATGAAATTCATATTAAATGCTTTTGGAAATTCTTCTGGACTGAGAATAAACTTCGAAAAGTCAGAGTTTTCTGTTATTCCAGACATGAAACATGAGGAAATAGATAGAATTCAACAGGAATTGGGTTGTAATTTTTCACAATTACCCTTCTCTTACTTAGGGTATTCACTGAGTGAGAAAAAATTAAGCAAAGATGAGATAAATGGGATAATTAATAAGATGAGGAACAGACTTAAAGGTTGGAAGGGATCCCTACTTAATATAGGTGGAAGACTAGTACTAATAAATGCTGTCTTATCTAGTATTCCAGTATACCATTTAATGGTGATGAAATTCCCCAAATGGGCCATTTTGGAGATGGAAAAAATTAGGAGAGACTTTTTATGGAAGGGGAATGATAATAAGGGTTATAATCTTGTTAATTGGGATCAGGTGTGCAGACCCAAGATGGCTGGTGGATTGGGTGTATTAGACTTAGAATCTTTTAATGAGGCCTTGCTTATGAAATGGATGTGGTTTTACTATACTAAAACAGATGGACTCCCTTGGAATTTGCTAGTTCCACCACTAGAGGATATGAGTATAGATGGGGAATCCAGGAATCCTAGGAACTCATACTTTTGGGCTGATATTAAGAAAATGCTGAACTTCTTTTGGAGGAGTGTGACTTTTGTGTTAGGGAATGGTTGTAATACAAGCTTTTGGTATAACAATTGGGGTTATGGATTAATTTATCAAAAGTTTCCAGCTTTATTTAGCTATGCTTTAATTCAGCATGGTACATTTGATAAATTCAAATCCATGATGGATTTTAGATCGGCATTTAGAGTGGATATGTCGAGTAGAGCTGAAAGGGAATTTATGGAATTAAAGTCCATCTTGATATCAGTTAATTTGATTGAAAAAAGAGATGAACTTATTTGGAATTGGGATAACTCCAACAAGTTCTCTGTGAAGAATGCATATGAAATGTTAAGGGAAGGTGTGTTATCACACTCAGAATTGAGTCCTATTTGGGACATAAAAATCCCCTCTAGAATGAAAGTTTTTCTATGGATTTTCATGCAAGAAAAAGTTTTAACTATCGACAATTTAAAGAAAAGAGGATGGTGTTTTGCAAATAGATGTTACCTGTGTTTGGAGGGGGCTGAAACTGTAAAGCACCTTATTGATGAGTGTCCGTTTGTGCGAGCTCACTGGGACTATGTTCGGTCTGAAATGCCATTAATGGAAGGTTTAATTCCTGAGATCAGAGTGATGATGCAGAATTTAAGTATTAGAAAAAGCTTATCTAGTGCTAAACAGGCTTTCTCCATCTTCATATTTGTGATCTAGAGGGAGCGCTGTAGAAGGGCCTTCACTGATGATAAGAAATCAGGCTCGGATTTGATCGGTGAGGTGCTTACGGAATGGAGAGGGGTGATTAGAGCTCTAAGTAGAGAGGTTACAGTAGGCGGGTGAGAATTGTAGTCATGGCTGAAGCTAGGGTTCCTCGATTTGGGGGAAGTGAGATTAGCAGATAGTGCTGGAAGTGGGTTCTCGATGTACTTGTGTCTTCAATGGGTACTTTACAAAGTACTTGGTTGAGGATGGTCTTCATTTAGATATAGACCGAGAGGAATTTTTTGGTTTTTGGGCTGGGCTTTTAGATAGATAGATATTTTTATTTCATTCTTGTTTTTTTCGCTTGGTTCATTTGATAATAGGAAGTAATATTTAGATAATTTGTAATTATCGTGTAAAAACTCTTTGTCCTTTATTAGTTTAGTTATCATTCAAGTGGAGGGCTCTCGAACCTCCCTTGAGAAATCTCAAAAAAAAAATTCAAAACAAAAATTGAGTCGCGTAAAATCAGAGAAAGGTAGTTGATTATTTCTCAAACCACTGCAAAAGATCTTACAAAAAATAATATAACAGAGAGAAATAACGAGAGACCAATAATAACAAAAATGAAGATATAGAAGAACAAATAATTATAAATTATAATTTATTATTTATTATTTATATCTATAATATAATTTATAATGAGATAAATTCATGTACTAACAAACACGGCCACATATTATACATGGATAATGTCTCTGTCATGTGGTTTATTGACATTATTTATGCCTAACGATTTCAGATTATACATGGATAATGTTTTGTCATGTGACCAAGTAATTGTCATCATCATAGGATTCGTTCTCCGTCTTTATAAATGCTACCCGTTGAGAAGGAATGAACAAAAAATAAATAAGGGTTAAGAATCGAACAATTTAGTCTTAAAAAATCATTTCATTTTACTGAGAATTGAGATAAACATTTTTGATGACATCAGTGATATTAGTTAGTCTGTTAATTGATTCGTAAATCTCATTAAAATTAATTGTTTTGTTAATTCTTGTGTCTGTTAATTGGGTAAATGATTACATAAAATTAATATTTTTGATCCGATTGTTACGTTAAGGCTGAATATACGCTCTCTTTTATTAATTCCACTTGCCAAACACACACCAAGAGAGAAAAAATAAAACCCAACTATTCACAATTCTATTTGAAATATTTAACCAGAGGCCTTTTATGTGTTAGTAACAGTGTTGTAAAAGTCGGTTTATAATGCTGACTAGTCGAAAATTAATCTCAAGTCGATGGTAATGTAATAAGTTAACTAAATGTCTTCCGCAAAATCGACATACTCGACTTGGACCGATTTGGATCGTTTTTCCTCCTCTTTTTTTTCCGAATTTTGACCGACTAGGTCCATAAATTATAATCCTCAAATCACTTATTTTTTGGGCCTTATTTTTCTGGTCCAAAATCACTTATTTTTCCTATTCTGTTATTTTTCCCAAATCACTTTTTTTTTTGTATTGCTAGTTTTATTTTTAATTCAAATTTGGATGTTTATTTGATTTAAGTGTTTGTTTTGATATTTATGTGAAAAATATTTTTTTTTGGACATAGAATTATGATATTTATGTTCCGTACCAATTTTGGATTAGTTTAGTTATAAATTCAAGTTATGATTTTTAAATTTTTGATGATCTTAATTTTTAATTAGTAATATGTTAAATTTTAATCGACAAATATAATATAATATACAAAACAATTAATGATTTGGACAAATTATATATTCCGACTAGTTCCGACTGATTCTCGATTAATCATAAAATCTCAAATCCATGTCCAATCCGCCCCGTTTCGATTTATGACATTTACGAATAGTAGACTAGACACTATACACCACCGCATCCAGCGAACACACACAAGTACACAAACGGTGGTCTATTATTTCAACTTCACTTCATGACAAAGCAATGAAGTAGCTTAATAAATCATTTCTTAAAAACTGAAATAATAGTTAATAGGGTTGAATTGCGTAAAGCTTTAGCGTGCAGGTAATAATTAATTCAATCATTATCTGGCCACTGCTCATTCTCTCTTCCACAAAACCCCTTCTTTTTTAAGCAAAATTAAATTAAATTAAATTAAAAACAACATCCCATCACTGCCTCATTTCCTACTTTCCTATTCTCACTCCTCTCCCTCTACAGATCTCACTCATTGAAAATTCCACACACATACACACACCAAATTTAGAGATAAGATTATCCCAATCCCACCATTAAAGATTCCAAAAGAAACTCGAGACTGAGGGGCGGCAATGGGGAGCGGTGCTAGGTACGACAAGGTGCGGCAAATCTTCTTGAAATTCGACCGGAATGAAGACGGCGGATTGAATCGCGATGAAATGGCGGCTCTTGTGGTGGCCGTGAATCCCCGTGTGAAATTCAGTGAGGACCAGATCGCGTCGATTCTTGACGAGGTATTTCGCACGTATGCTGATTTTATCGACCCGCCACGGGGTTTAACCCTAGAAGGCTTGATCCGCACTTATGACGACGGTGCCGGCGATGTGGATCGCGATTTCGAAGCCCTTGCGCTCAATGCCGGTGAAATTACTACTGCCGGCGGTACAGGTGAACTCGGTATCTCCTCCGGTTTTCATACTGCCGTAGGTGCTTCATCTTCGTCTCTATTTGACGACCAGCTATTGTCTGCTTCGGCTTCTAAGCCGGCGCCCCCACCACGAGCGGCCGCAGCGCCGTGGGCCACCTGGCCCAATCACGGAATTGCATACGATTCATCTTGGGCCCTGTTAGATGATTTGGAGATTCTCGTCAAGAGACTTCGCTCAAAACAACTCAAGAAAGTCGCTGTTTCAGGCAACAAAAACCCAATCGAAGACAACAATAGCAGCCACAATAACAACAATAATTTCGATTCCTTCTCAGAAGCAGGTTGGTCCCGCGATACATCCGGTCCATACGAATCCTCCTCGTCACTCCACCAAATCGCATGGGACGAAACGAGCAGAGACTACCTCACATTCGTGAAGGAACTTGCAGTTTTGCGAGGCCGAGCCGACGCAGCTCGAACCCGCGAAGAAGCCCTAGACAACCACATGGCAATGGGCCGAAGCCTCTACGAGCACCAATTATACAGAGACGCATTATCGAGCTTCAGACGAGCATGCGAGCTGGCACCCATTGATGTACGGGCCCACTTCCGTCAAGGAAACTCCCTCTACGCCCTCGGTCGCCACGCCGAAGCGAAAGAAGAGTTCCTCCTCGCCTTAGAAGCCGCCGAAGCAGGTGGGTCACACTCGTCAGAGATCCTCCCTCAAATCCACGTAAACCTCGGCATCTCCTTCGAGTCTGAAGGCATGATTCTGAACGCTTGCGAGCACTACAGAGAAGCCGCGATTCTCAATCCGAGTCACTTTCGAGCTTTAAAACTCTTGGGTAGCGCGCTTTTCGGTGTGGGTGAATATCGCGCCGCCGAAAAGGCATTATTAGAGGCGATTTTTCTCAAACCAGATTTCGCGGATGCACATTGCGACTTAGGCTCGACGCTCCATGCAATGGGAGAGGATGATAGGGCGATTCAAGAGTTTCAAAAGGCGATTGATTTGAAACCGGGTCATGTTGACTCGTTATACAATCTAGGAGGTTTGTATATGGATAAAGAAAGATTTGCTAGGGCTGCGGAGATGTACTCTAGGGTTTTGAGCGTGTCGCCGAGTAATTGGAGAGCTCAGCTTAATCGCGCGGTTTCTCTGATTGGGCAAGGTGAGTCTGACGAGGGGAAGAAGGCTCTTAAAGAGGCGTTTAAAATGACCAAGAGGGTTGAATTGTACGATGCGATTTCCCATTTGAAAGCTTTGCAGAAGAACAACAAGAAGAAGAGTAATAAGGAAACGGATCCCGGTTTTGTAATTGTGGATGATCCGTCAAAGTTTAAACGGGTCGGTGGGAAAACTACGCAAAGAAAGGATTTAGCGAATGCGCTTGAAATTAGGTCGTTTCAAAGAGTAACTCGGTTGAATAAATGCGAGGTGGGTTTGGTACTGAAGGAAATGAGCGAGACCGACGTACCGGTTTCATATTCTGGTACGGGCGTGCCGGAAAAATCTATCCGCAAGGCCGCTTTGGAGGTGATTCTAAGAAGATTGCTTCAATTTCTCAAACCCGAAACATTTCAAGGATCCATTAAGGCAATAAACGAACGGGTTTTATCCGTACTGGACGCCTCTGGTTCGGGTCGAGTCGATCTAGGCATGTTTTTCGCAATACTCGCACCGATTTGCGCCGGACCGGTCGAAAAGAGAAAACGCGCGGTTTACGATGCGCTGTTATGGCGTCCGGTCCACGAACCCGGCGCGTCAGAAATAAGACGCACCGATTCGTTAACTTACATCAAATTACTCAGAGCAGTTTACATACCGACGAACGGTACGAGCGAAATGCTCGAAATGCACGGAGAATCGGACCCTACGATGGTACCGTACCACGAATTCGTCGAAATGTTTAACGACCCGGATTGGGGATTCGGTTTGCTAACCACGTTGGTCAAACTCGAGGAAGGGGATCGAGTGCGGCACGGCCGGTTCACGTGCTCGATGTGTAGGTACCCAATTATTGGGTCGAGGTTTAAAGAGACGAAGCATCGGTTTAGTCTTTGTAACAAGTGTTATAGTCAAGGGAAAGTTCCTTCGCTTTATAATTTCGAGGAGTATAGGTTTAAGGAGTATGGAAACGAGAGCGATGCGTTGCGAGATAAGTGTCTTTGCTTTAATTTGAATTGTACCGAATCGAATGGAGATACTTGATTGGTTTTTTTTTTTTTGTTAGTAGTTTGGTTGGTTGGTTTTGTAATTGTAAGTTTACCCTGTTTTATTTGTTGAATTTTTTCTTTTCTTTTTTTTGTTGGTATTAAGAAATTAATTTTGTAAATTCTTGAGGTGGTTTTATGTAAAGTGATAACTAAAATGTTACTTCTGCATAAGCTAGAGTATGAGTTTGATAGGACAGACGCGAAATAACAGTAAAATAGCAGTAATTACATATATGAACTTCTTTTCTTGTTGAATGTCCATTATATGAAAAAACTAACAATTAGTTACCAAAAGAGAATTATACTGTCCCCACATCAAAATCAATTATATTGTTCACACACTTTACCCCTGAAAATCAATTACAAGATGAGAAATAAATTGTTCATTCACACACTAACATCTATTATAAGAATAGAAGAAATATATGGTTCACACTTTGCACAATAAAATCAATTACACTAATAATATAGATTATTGATTTGAAAAATTAAAAGGATCAAACATTTCTTTTCCAACTTTCCACTCGTAGAGCTCGTGCACCGACGACGGCACATCACTTGTGCTTCCATCATGATCCTACATGCAAATCAAACAATATTATTGATTAATATTAAGAGTCAAAATTCTTGCCTTCATTGATTTCATTTCGTACTGATTTTTTGTACATAAAAATTTAAATTTTAGGCTCTCGAAAGTAATCAAGGATGCATATTGATTTTTTCTAGTTTTCAGAATATTTTAACTATGAATGAAGAAATAGAATAAATTAAGACGGAAAATTAAGCTTGCTTGTAATTAATTTTACTAGCATTACCCCCGCGCAATTGCGCGGGGCTGTTCGGGTTTATAAGTAATGTAGTTGAAAAAAATTGTTGTTCGTTTTGTGTATGTGACTTTCTTTTTGTAATCATTATTATATGTGTAATTTAGTGTGTTGTGTGCGGGTGAAATTTTGTAGCAAAAATCGTTTGAAAATTTTAAGAGCCGGATTTCTTGAATAATTCAAACGGTTATTGCTAAAAAAATTATCTATATTTTATACTTCATAAGTAAAATAAGGAAAAAGAACGAATGAGTCGTCATGAAATTTATTAAAAACATAATAGTTCAGAAAACATTGCTGAAAAAAAGAGTGTTTTTAATTTCACAAATCTTTAATTTCGCTACATATTTAGTACAAATATTTTTCGTCCTTTGTGTGGTCAGCCAACAACAAAGTTTGACGATGTCATCGCTAACCGTTTCGTTCGAATCTTTAATTTAAATTATGTCATGATTATTCGCACATCCATGATTTGGTATATTTTTAACCCCCTAATTTTTTTTGGATATTATAAAAAATTCTCTATCTTTTCGTAAACTCCAAAAAAAAAAAACTCTTTACCAAACTTTTATTTTAAAATACTCCTTATGGATGATATTAATTTTTTTTTTTCCAAAATACCCTCCAAATCTCATATGTAATAATTAAAACTTATTTTTGTTTTTTTTATTAATTTTAAGAAAATTCATAAACACTTCTTAACACGTAGTGATTTAAAAAAATTTAAATTATTACATATTTTGTTTATATAATTTTAATATTACATTCTTTATTCATAAAAAAACTAACATTAAATGATAATAAATAAACACCTTGCAAATATATTCATAGAAAATATCTATTTAAACATCTATTTTTTATTTTAGTTTTCTTTTTATGTATTTTTTAATAGTTTTGTGATATTTTATTTTTAAATATTTGCAAGATGTTCTTTTATTAATATTGTTCAACTTATTATAATTTTATTTTAGTTTTTCAAGAAAAATAATAAAGGACCAAAATGTAAATTTTAAAACTTCGGAGGACAAAAATGCAAATATAAAGGACCAAAATGTGAAAAAAGGACAAAAATATAATTTTTTTTTAAAAATATGACCAATTTGAGGCCCCTGGACTAAAATGTAAATTTCAAAACTTCGAAGGGCCAAAATGCAAATATAAAGGACCAAAATGAGAAAAAAGGACCAAAATGTAAATTTTTTTCGAAAAAAGGACCAATTTGTAAATAAAAAAGGACCAAAATGTAAATTTTTTTCGAAAAAAGGACCAAAATGTAAATTTTTTTTTTTACAAATAGGCCCCTGGTGACGTGGCTGCACCAGACAAGAAAAATAATAAAGGACCAAAATGTAAATTTTAAAACTTTGAAGGACCAAAATGCAAATATACAGGACCGAAATGTGATAAAAAAGGATCAAAATGTAATTTGTTTTAAAAAAAGGACCAATTTGAAGCCCCTGGACCAAAATGTGAATATTAAAATTTCGAAGGACCAAAATGCAAATATAAAGGACCAAAATGTAAAAAAGAAGGACCAAAATGTAATTTTTTTTTTAAAAAAGGACCAATTTGTAAATCAAAAAGGACCAAAATGTAAAAAAAAAATTTTTTTTTACAAATAGACCCCTGGTGACGTGGCTGCATGGACTAAAATGTAAATTTCAAAACTTCGAAGGGCCAAAATGCAAATATAAAGGACCAAAATGTAAAAAAAAGGACCAAAATGTAATTTTTTTTCGAAAAAAGGACCAAAATGCAAATATAAAGGACCGAAATGTGATAAAGAAGGACCAAAATGTATTTTTTTTTAAAAAAGACCAATTTGAGGCCCCTGGACCAAAATGTGAATATTAAAACTTTGAAGGACCAAAATGCAAATATAAAGGACCAAAATGTAAACAAAAAGGACCAAAATATAATTTTTTTTTTTTAAAAAGGACCAATTTGTAAATCAAAAAGGACCAAAATGTAAAAAAAATATTTTTTTTTACGAATAGGCCCCTGGTGACGTGGCTGCACCAGGAGGCAGCAAATCCCCTTGCATTAGTATATAGACTAGCATTACCCCCGCGCAATTGCGCGGGGCTGTTCGGGTTTATAAGTAATGTAGTTGAAAAAAATTGTTGTTCATTTTGTGTATGTGACTTTCTTTTTGTAATCATTATTATATGTGTAATTTAGTGTGTTGTGTGCGAGTGAAATTTTGTAGCAAAAATCGTTTGAATATTTTAAGAGCCGGATTTCTTGAATAAGTAAAATAATAGTTCAGAAAATATTTTGTGCGAGTGAATATTTTGTAGCAAAAATCGTTTGCTAAAAAAATTATCTATATTTTATACTTCATAAGTAAAATAAGGAAAAAGAACGAATGAGTCGTCATGAAATTTATTAAGAACATAATAGTTCAGAAAACATTGCTGAAAAAAAGAGTGTTTTTAATTTTACAAATCCTTAATTTCGCTACATATTTAGCACAAATATTTTTCGTCCTTTGTGTGGTCAGCCAACAACAAAGTTTGACGATGTCATCGCTAACCGTTTCGTTCGAACCTTTAATTTAAATTATGTCATGATTATTCGCACATCCATGATTTGGTATATTTTTAACCCCCTAATTTTTTTTTAGATATTATAAAAAATTCTCTATCTTTTCGTAAACTCCAAAAAAAAAAAATTCTTTACCAAACTTTTATTTTAAAATACTCCTTATGGATGATATTAATTTTTTTTTTCCCAAAATACCCTCCAAATCTCATATGTAATAATTAAAACTTATTTTTGTTATTTTTTATTAATTTTAAGAAAATTCATAAACACTTCTTAACACGTAGTGATTTAAAAAAATTTAAATTATTACATATTTTGTTTATATAATTTTAATATTACATTCTTTATTCATAAAAAAACTAACATTAAATGATAATAAATAAACATCTTGCGAATATATTCATAGAAAATATCTATTTAAACATCTATTTTTATGTTAGTTTTCTTTTTATGTATTTTTTAATAGTTTTGTGATATTTTATTTTTAAATATTTGCAAGATGTTCTTTTATTAATATTGTTCAACTTATTATAATTTTATTTTAGTTTTTCAAGAAAAATAATAAAGAACCAAAATGTAAATTTTAAAATTTCGAAGTACCAAAATGCAAATATAAAGGACCAAAATGTGAAAAAAGGACCAAAATATAATTTTTTTAAAAAAATAGGACCAATTTGAGGCTCCTGGACTAAAATATAAATTTCAAAACTTTGAAGGGCCAAAATGCAAATATAAAGGACCAAAATATAAAAAAAAGGACCAAAATGTAATTGTTTTTCGAAAAAAGGATCAATTTGTAAATTAAAAAGGACCAAAATATAAAATAAATATTTAAAAAAAAGGACCAAAATGTAATTGTTTTTCGAAAAAAGGACCAAAATGTAAATTTTAAAACTTCGAGGGACCAAAATGCAAATATAAAGGACCGAAATGTGATAAAAAAGGACCAAAATGTAATTTTTTTTAAAAAACAGGACCAATTTGAGGCCGCTGGACCAAAATGTGAATATTAAAACTCGAAGGACCAAAATGCAAATATAAAGGACTAAAATGTAAGGAAAAAAGGACCAAAATGTAATTTTTTTTTTAAAAAAGGACCAAATTGTAAATAAAAAAGGACCAAAATGTAAAAAAAATATTTTTTTTTACGAATAGGCCCCTGGTGACGTGGCTGCACCAGGGGGCTGCAAATCCCCTTGAATTAGTATATAGTATAGATAGATAGATAGCTTGAGCTCATAAAATAAAAAAGGCCCTCAATCTCATTACTAAAATTTATACAGCTTCTATAAAAAAGATTAGAGCTCCCGACAGTGGTGCTCTGTATATTTCCCTTGACTCTTATGCTAGTATCTCGCTACTGTTTTTACACCCAACTTTATACATGGAAAGAAAGTCCAAAGTTCAAACTAAACCTAGAAATCACAATCCGGAAAAGAAAGCTAATATATAAAACCTAGACATGAAATCCTGTCTTTGGTTTCTATTGAAAACCTGAAAAGCAATTTCATGAATTTGCTCAGACATATATAACCAGATCCATCTTTCTTACAGCCGCCTTTCTTTCTCTTCTTCCTTCTTGATAGAGCATCTAGGGTTTCATCTCAAAGCTTCATCATGCGCCATTTTCTTCCTTCCGAGTGGAACTTCTTGCATGCGCCTTCTCTTCCTTCTTCAAGCGTTGTGCAGAGATCTTCTTCCCCATGCGCCGTGCAGGGATGCTTGCTTCACATGGGTTTCCATTGAGAGAATGCTGAGTTCAACATTGAGATACAGCCCCCTCTTCTTCATCTAAATCCTTCTCTGAGTAAGCATTAAAGGTAACTTCAGGCCTTTGATTCGATTTGAATTTTTTCTCGTCTGATTTTCCTTTTAACTCGTTTTTTCATCGTGATAAGCTCGATTTGGATCCTTTTTTTGCTGATAAGAATGTTGTGCTTCAACATTGAGATGCATCTCCCTCTTCTTCATTTAAATCCTCCTCCGAGTAATTTATTCGTCTGACATAGTAATTGATCAATCACTATCCATTCTGACAGGTTAATATCTTGAAAGATTCGCCGACACCTCTCCTTTCACACTTCAAACAGATAGACGACAACAAGCTCTCTGAAATCACGAGTCTTATTCTCTGCTTTTAGAATTCCAATTGGATCGGTCAACTCTTCTATGTTTAAGTGAAGTAAACCATTTATTTTTGTCCATAAGCTTTTTGTACAAGAACATGAAACAAATAAACGCTGACATGTTTCTTCATTAGCTCTGCAGAGAATACACATGCTTGCAATGATCCAACCCTTTTTTTGAGATTATCTAGAGTTAATATTCGATTTTGGAGACAACCATAAGAAGATCTTTAATCTCAGAGGTAATTTAAGATTCCAAATATATGAGATTGAATCCAAATTTTCTTGAAATAAATTTTTGTACCAGTCCCTGACTTTGAATTTTGGTACCCCTTCGGTAGATTAGATCAGAAGCATTTGTATTGAACAAAACTTTGGAGCAAATTTGGGATAATTCTTGAAGTTGGTCAGTAGCAATTAAGGATAAGGGCATCATCAGCTTTAAAGTGGTATGTATCCCTTCCTTCTCACTTCCATTTATAAGATCCTCAATCGTTATGTTAGAATTTAGGGCATGAGAAAAATAGTTCTGGCAGTTTTTGTATTAGGGTTTGAGATAGCCACTTATCTGCCCATGCATTTATACTAGCTCCATTACCCAATTTAAACTCTGTTTGAGCTCTAAAAATAGTTAGGTACTTGATAATATCATTCCAAAAATATGAAGCATGCGGATCATAACTCATATTCTCTGCTCCTTTTAACTGTAGTTGTACCACTATCTCATTCCATTTTAAATTACTTGCTCCACTTTCTTCTCCAAGAAAAACCTAGATCTATCCATTGTTCTCCTCCTCCAGTTCGAACTCCCTTCAGTTGCTTCAGCCCGAGGTTAGCTTCGATCATTCTTCTCTCTCTCAACTTTTAGTCCTCTCTAGATTCTTTGAGATTCGTACAGTTGTAACAATTCAGATCTAATTTCCGCCTTTACATATACATGATACTTTTTGCCAGGAACAAAAGCTCGAGTTTCACTGGAGAACTCCAGTTTGAACGAACGGTAGGCCTTACTTACAAGGACCTAATGAGAATATCACAGGACAACAAGAATTCCTCATTAATCTAATTTATTTTAATTAAAAAATTGGTTTTAAAATGCGAAGAATATGTTCGTTGAGTTCGTTTGTTGCTGGCGCCGGTATTGCGCAAATCACTGCCTTTTTCGTTCACTGATAGAGTAGGTTCGAAATTTGAATGTGTAAATTTGAAATTAGAAATTTGAATTTTTTTTTTGTGAAGATTATTGGACCTTGGGGCTTAAATTGTAATGATTGGCGTGCGATATAGAAACAAGGCAAAGAAACTTGAATCAAAATCATGAAAAAATTGGTTTTGTAGATATTTGTAAGGGCAAAGAACCAAAGAGATTCAGAAGTTTTCGAAAATTCCATCAAGGTACAATAATAATATTAATTTTGTTTATTTATTTATTTTCAGCAATTTAATAAGTTTTTTTTAATTTGTGTCTTTGTAAGGGTTGTCAAACACCTTAAGCAGCACTTTGGAACAGCGGCACAAGCAGTATATTTTAAGAACAATCTGTTTTTAAGAAAAAAGCAGTAAAACTATAACACCTTATGAGTGTTTTATGAATTAAATTATGCACCTCGCTCAAACACACCCGCACTTATCCCGCATGGACTGATTAAGAAAGTAATTAATGCATTAAATTATCAAATTTGTTATTGGGGGGTAAATTGCGGGGTAAAGTAGCGTGTTGCCTAATATCATTGAGTGTTTTATAAAGCACTATAACAGAGTACTTAATAAATAGCAGTAAAATTATAACCTTTATAATACATTAAGTCACTTAATGTGTACTTTAGAAGCGTAAAAGATTGTAGATCGCGCACTTAACAGATAGGGTCCGTGCTTATCAGATAGGATCGTGATCTTATTAGATTTTACTGCGTCCTTATCAGCTAGGATCGCGCGCTTATCAGCTAGGATCGCGCGCTTATCAGCTAGGATCGCAGTTATCAGACAGGATCAGGCTGATCAGACAGTACCGCTCGCTTATCAGCTAGGATCGCGGTTATCAGACAGGATCGTGCCGATCAGATAGTACCGCTCGCTTATCAGCTAGGATCGCGGTTATCAGACAGGATCGTGCCGATCAGATAGTACCGCTCGCTTATCAGCTAGGATCGCGGTTATCAGACAGGATCGCGCCAATCAGATAGTACCGCTCGCTTATCAGCTAGGATCGCGGTTATCAGACAGGATCGTGCCGATCAGATAGTACCGCTCGCTTATCAGCTAGGATCGCGGTTATCAGACAGGATCGCGCCGATCAGATAGTACCGCGCTTATCAGATAGGGTCGTGCCGATCAGATAGTACCGCGCTTATCAGATAGTATCGCGCTTATCAGATAGGGTCGTGCACTAATCAGATAGTTTCGCGCTTATTGATAGGGAAGTGCACTTATCAGATAGGAACGCGAAGCAAATAACAGATCACGGCCCAAAAAAAGATCCCGGCCCAGATCAACTATCAGGGCAATAACTCCGTCTGTCCCGGCCGAAAAAGCAATTCGTGGCCCACAACTCCGTCGGTGACCGCCCAGAAAAGAGATCCTGGCCAAAACAAAATGTCCGGCCCAAAAACAATTCGCGGCTCAGAAATCGGTCGGTGCCGGCCCAGAAAAGAGATCCTGGCCCAAAAACAGATCCGGCCCAAAAAACAGATCCCAGCCAAAAACAATTCGCGGCCCAGAACTCCGTCGATGCCGGCCCAGAAAAGAGATCTTGGCCCAAAAAATATGTCCTGCCCAAAAACAATTTGAGGCCCAGAACTCCGTCGGTCCCGGCCCAGAAAAGAGAACCTGGCCCAAAAACAGATCCAGCCCAAAAAAAAATCCCGGCACAAAAACAGATCCTGGCCCAAAAAACAATGCACAGCCCAGAACTCAGTCGGCGCCGGCCCAGAAAACAGATCCCCCCAAAATCTGAAAATATCACAAATATCAATTGCACAAATTGAAACTATCAAATATACCCTCTACAATATGAAAATTACACACGCAAATTCAAATATACCCATACTCTGAAAATATAAAAATACCCTTGTAAAATCCAATAATATAGAAAAAATACATCTATGTAAAAATCTGAAAATTTCAAAACTAATCTTATAAAAAATGCAAATATCAAATAAGCCTCTAAAATTTAAAATTTAAAAAATATCTTCACAAGACGTGAAAATATCAAATGTACCCCTCCAAAATTTGAAAATACCAAAAACATCCCTCTAAAATTTGAAAATATCACAAATATCAATTGCACAAATTGAAACTATCAAATATACCCTCTACAATATGAAAATTACAGAAGCACATTCAAATATACCCCTACTCTTAAAATATAAAAATGCACTTGTAAAATCCAATAATATAGAAAAAATACATCTCTATAAAATCTGAAAATTTCAAAACTAACCTTATAAAAAATGCAAATATCAAATAAGCCTCTAAAATTGAAAATTTAAAAAATATCTTCCAAGACGTGTAAATATCAAATGTACCCCTCCAAAATTTGAAAATATCAAAAACACCCCTCTAAAATCTGAAGAAATCACAAATATCACGAATATCATTCGCACAAACTGAAACTATCAATTATACCGTCTACAATATGAAAATTACAAAAGCACATTCAAATATAAAATCCAATAATATAGAAAAAATACATCTCTGTAAAATCTGATCTTTACAAACTCATATTCAATTATGATTTCATTGTTCTGACCTGAATCGAAGAACTGTTTCGAAAAGTTCTGACCTGAATCGCAAAAAGTTAAATCAATTGAGGAAAATCTTGTATCATACCAGCAACACAATCGTAAATTAAATTAAATAGGAGAAAAGAGACCTGTTTCGAAGAAACAGCAACACAACCGTAAATCCTTCAAGTTATGACCTGAATCGTGAATCCTGCATAACAAAGAGACCTGTTCTGACCTGAATAAAAAAGAGACTTGTTCAAAAAAAAAATACTGCATAAAAAAGGGACTTGTGAAGCTCCAAGAAACCAAACTCCTTCTCTCGTGTCAAGCTTCCTCTCCGGTCAAGCTCTCTTTCCGGTCCAGCTCCCTCTCTCCAGTTAAGCTCCCTCTCCGGTCAAGCTCCTTCCGGTTCTGATTCATTCAGCGAGGCAATTAAGAAGTGAAAAAGGGATTTTCTTGGGAAAGGAAGTGAGCAAGAAAGAAGAGAAACTAATAAGAGGAATAGGAAGATTGAGGAGCCTTCTCTAAATCTGGCAAAATTGAAGAATTGATCAAGAATTAAAGTAAACCAATACAGAGAGTTGAAGTAAACCAATACAGAGTGTAACTACTCAGGCGGTTCAACATAATCAGAGATTAAAAAGAAGCAAAGAGAATTCAAATTATACAAAACATTTCAGATCAAATTATGGAGGGCTCTTGATTAACTGAAAGGGAAGAGGGGTTGAGTGTATGGTGAGTTGCTGGAGAAGTCAAACTGTCCAGTTCCAGCTCCGGTGATCCAGTGCAGCTTCAGCTCGGTGTACCACTTCCTCCTCTCCATTGATCTCCATTCCATTGATCTTCACCTCCATTACCAGTTAAGTTCTTCTTCTTCTTTATTCAATGAATTCTTACAAGCAAGTCCTCCAAAATAACCTAGAAAATTCATGGACAATTGTGTCAAAAAATCCCAGAAAAAATCCTAATAATCAAATTAGTGAAAATAAAAAATGTTTTAGATGCCTAGCATCAAGTCATTATAGATATGAATGTAGGGAGCCTATTAGGTGTCTAAGATGTTATAAATTGGGGCATATTAGGAAAAATTGTTATACAAATTTGTCGAGGTTTAATAATAATGAAAAATCTGAATTTAATAAACCTAATCAGACAAATAAGGTATTAAATATGAACAACTATATACCAAGTACTGAAAATGCAAATAAATTAATCAATAATACTTTGGTACCAAACACTAAGGATTTAAGTGACAATTTGTCAAATATAAAAGAAATTATAGTATATATGTCAAATACTTTTAATCATACAGAAAATACTAATTTTTTAACAAAATCAATTTTATTGAAAAATTTGCCATTAATATACTGTAATCCTTTTGATCTATCTAAAATAATTAAATCTTTTGGTTACCTAATAAGTGTTGGATCATATTATCCAAATGAAATCATTAATGAGATTTTCCTTTCAATTAATATTAATCCTAAATCTATAATACCAGAGTCAATAAAAATAATTGATGGGGAGAAATTTTATAAAATCAAGGTTATAGAAATTAAGGACAAAACTAGTTCTTCACATAATGTATCTCAGGAAAATCTCAATAAAATTATTCAAAGTCAATCTGGACAAAATGAAATTTCTAAGATTAAAAGTCAAAATTTCAAAAATACAAATTTTCAAAATAAGAAGCCAACACAAGTTTGGCAGAAGAAGAAAAAGATTTTACAAGTATGGAGGGTTAAAAATAAAGTTCAACATGAAATAAGTTCACCAAATATTCAAAATATTTCAAATAAAAAATCTCCTGGAAAATTACTAATTCCCAAAATTAAAAATAAAAATGATATATTCATTATAGAAGCTCATAAATTTAAGAAAATTATTAAATTACCAATTTATAAAGAGATTTATATGGAATTAACAAGATTAAGTGGAATGAAAATATTTAAAAATTCATCAGATAAGACCAACTCTTCTTTGAAAATTCAAATTACTGAAAAGGGAATGAAAATAATTTCTAATTTTAATGAGAATTAAAAAAAATCTATTAAAGATAAAATACCTGAAATTGAATACAATTATTCATCTGATCTAGATTATTTTTCTGCTGAAAAGGGTATTTTGGGAAATTTTAACCTAAATGAAAACATAGATAAGTTAAATACCTCCAATGAAACAGATAATGTAAATAAACAGAAAGATTTTAATGAAAATCTAATTGATATCAATACAAAAAATTTATTAATTTTGAAAGATAATACCAATACCTCAGATTCTCAAGATCTTATATTCAAAAATAATAATTTATTGTCTTCTCCAAAATCAGTCTCATCTTCTGAAAAGAGTAAATATAAACAAACAAAAATTAGCGACTTTTTTGTGAAACATAATTCAGATAAGAATTTTTCAAATGATGATACTGAAATTAATTTAAAAACTAATTTAGATAAAAATGAAAATAAAGGAAAGGAAATTGTGAAAAGTATAAAAATGGATGAACAAAGGTTGTTCAAGATTATTAAATAAACAATCAAGTCATTACACATCTCCAATTCAAAAAGCTCAATTAGTTAAATACAAAGAAATTCAAAAAGAGCGAAATAAAAGGCAAAAATCAAAGAAAAATAATAATATAAATATTAAAGAAATAAATTTGGAACATCAATCTAAATTAACAAATCCATACGATATTATAGAAATTTTAGCTTCCACTGGAATTGAGATAAATACTAATTTAACTGAAAAAATTAATAGTATGTTGGATGCCAGTGGCATCTAGGTAATTTTCAGTTTAAAAGTATAAAGAAGATAATATATATAATAATGATATATAAAAAACTTAAAATAATTACTTGGAATGTTAGAGGTCTAAACGATGATAATAAAAAATATTTGGTAAATAAAACAATAAATGATGAAAAAATTGATATTTGTTGTTTACAAGAAACAAAACTACAATTAATCACTGATCTAATTAACAAAGAAATATGTGGGAAATATTTATCTGGTTTTGATTATTTAGAGTCTCAAGGGGCTTCAGGGGGAATAAGTTTATCTTGGAATAAAAAACTATTTAAACATATATCAACCAAAAAATATAAATATTCAATATCTATTATTTTACAAAACTTATGGGATGGTACAAATTTTTTAATTACTGGAGTTTATGGTCCCATAATCAGAAGTGAAAAATTAGAATTTTTAAATGAAATAAAAGAAATTGGTGAAAATAATAAACTATCTTGGATATTATTAGGTGATTTTGACCTAGTTTTTTATTCTCATGAAAGAAGTGGGTCATATACTAGTAATCAATTTACACAAGAATTTAGGGAATTATCACATGATTTAAACCTAATAGATTTACCACTAAAAGGTCAAAAGTTTACCTGGAAAATTTCAATTGCAAGGGCAAGACTTGACAGAATTTTGCTGAATAAACTTTGGATTAATTAATTTCCTAATTCACAACAAAAAACAATAGTTAATACTTGTTCAGATCATTTACCAATAGTATATGAAGCTAATACTAAATACCCAATTTTTAATGGTTTTAGATTTGAACTTAAATGGTTACAATTAGAAGAATCATTAAATATTATAAAAAATCATATTGAAAATACTAAAAGTATATCATTTGAAACATTATATAATAAATTAAATAAATTGAGCTCTGTCTTGACAGAATGGAATAAAAATGAACAGAAAAAACGTAATATTCAATTGGAAAGTTGTAAAAAAATTATTCTCTGGGCAGATAAAATTGAAGAATGAAAATATAAATTCATTGAATAAAATATATTGGAAGCAAAGATCAAAATTTAATTGGGTAAAAAATGGTGATGCTAATACAAATTTTTTTCATTTACATGCTACAATAAAAAAATCTGGTACCATGATTCCTATTCTAAAAGATAAATCTGGTAATGAATTTAATGAACATAGTGATAAAGCTAAACTTATTTTCTCTTTTTATAGGGATTTACTAGGTAAGGAAGTTATAAGTAATAATGAATTTGGAAAAATAAACTTATCAGAATTGTATAAAGAAGAAAAATTAGATTCATCCTTGTTAGAAAAGAATTTTGAAATGCCAGAACTTGAAAATGTAGTTAAAAATTGGAAATTACATAAAAGCCCTGGTCCAGATGGGTTCATAGGGGAATTTTACAAAAAATTTGGAATATACTTAAGGAGGAAATTTTATATATATTCAATAATGAAGGTCATAAAGGCTTGTATAAATTTAACACATCTTATATAACATTAATAGCCAAAAAAGAAAATGCAATTGAACCAAAGGATTTCAGACCTATAAGTTTAATTCCAAGTATTCAAAGAATTTTTTCAAAAACTCTTGCTAACAGATTAGAAATGCACATAAATAATATGATATTAAAAAACCAATCAGGATTTTTAAAAAAGAGAAATATTTCAGAGAATTATATTTATGCAAGAGAAGTAATTTCATTAGCTAAAAGAGCAAAAACACCCCTGATAATATTAAAATTGGACATCCATAAAGCCTTTGATAGTGTTTCATGGGAATTTTTATTAAATATATTAAAATCAAGAGGTTTTGGAGAAAAATATATAAATTGGATTCAAAATTCTGTACTTAAAGGATCAGCTAGAATCATTTTAAATGGTATTCCAGGAAAATTTATTTATTTAAAAAGAGGCTTAAGGCAAGGTGATCCATTATCTACATACTTATTCTTATTAGTTATGGATGTTTTAGCAAAATTATTAGAAAATCTAAGTGATAAAGGATATATAAAAAAACCCTTTAAAAATATATACACAAGCTTGTTATATGCTGATGACTCAATTCTATTTCTAAACCCTAATATTAATAATATTCGTAGAGTACAATATATATTAAATTTATTTGGTGAAGAGTCAGGAATGAAAATGAATTTTTTAAAGTCTGAAATTATTGGTATGAATATGGAAGAGGAGAATATAACTGAAATTTCACAAATTTTTAACTGTCAAATAGGTAAATTTCCAATAAATTATTTAGGTTTACCACTACATTTCAAAAAACCATCTAAGGAAGATTATATTAAAATAATTGAAAAAATTACAAGAAAATTAGAGGGTTGGAAAGAAAATTTACTTAGTAAAGCTGGTAGACTAATACTAATGAATTATGTATTATCTTCTATACCTATATATTATTTATCAGTATTTAAATTCCCAAAATGGGTTTTTAAGGAAATAGATAAAATAAGGAGAAAATTTTTCTGGAAAGGAAATAATAATTCTGGTTATAACCTAGTTGAATGGGGAAATTTATGTCAACCAAAAGACAAAGGGAGTTTAGGTGTATTAAACCTAGAAGTTTTCAATAAAGTATTACTTATAAAATGGCTATGGTTATATCAAATGTCAGATAATAAATTCAGATGGCAAAATTTAATTGGAGATAGTTTAAAAATTGGAGAGGAAAATAATTTAAATGATAAAAATTGTTCCTATTTTTGGAATGATATTTCAAAAAACATGGATTTCTTTAACCATAGTTTGAATATAATTATAGGCAATGGTAAAAATACAAGCTTTTGGAAAAGTAGGTGGAGTGAGCAACCAATATTTGATAAATATAAAGAACTTTTTTCCAACTGTGAAAATAAAACAGGAACTTTAAACTCTTTTATTACTAAATTAAATGAATCTAATCTTTATAATACTTTAGGTATAGTGGTACCTTTATCTAATGTTGCAAATGCCCAATTTGATGAACTTGAACAGCTCTGTAACTCCATAACTTTAGTTCCAAACCAAAAAGATTGCTTTAGCTGGAAGTGGAATGGAGATAAAGCTTTTTCCTGTAAAATCACATATCAAACCCTAATTAATGGAGTATATATAGATGCATATTATAAAAATATTTGGAAATTAAATATTACACTTAAAATTAAAATATTTTTATGGCTTTTATATAAGAATAAAGTACTTACTTTGGATAATTTGAAGAAAAGGGGATGGTACCTAGCTAACAGATGTCTTTTTTGCAATAAATCTGAGGAAAATAAAAATCATTTAGTGAATGAGTGAATTTATAAACAAAATATGGGATAAATTGCATAGAATTTTAGGATTAACTAAATTAAATATTTTTAAACCCTTAGAAATAATCCTAAATAACAGAGAAAATATGGAATATAGAGTTTTAATATGTATTTCATTATATCAACTATGGTTGGAACGATGCAAAAGATCTTTTACTGATGAAAAATTACTAGATTTGAAAATTATAAATAATATAATTTATGAATTTAAACTTAATCAATCAAATAATTGTGAGGAATTATATTCTGAAGATGAAATTTGGGTACCAGCAAATAATTATAGAAATACCTTAATAATTAATCTGCCTAATGAATTGTTGTCAAATGAATTGTTGTCTACTAATTATTCCTTTATAAATGCAGAATTTGAAGGGGAAGAGATTAGAGGAAACTCAATGCAATTAGAAGACACAAGACTATGGTGGTTTCAGAATCAGAATCAGCAATCGACAATTCAAATTGAAGAAGAAGAGGAAGAAGAAGATGAAATTCAGCTGGAAGATGATAACTTTCTTCAAATTTATGAGAGTTTGAGGGCTTTTATTTGATAAAGGCGAATACTTACCACTTGTAGTGAGTCCGATTGGAGCTTCTAGCTGAACTACGATCCCCAAGGCGATGAATAGGGTTTCTTCCAGGATAATTGAAGAAGATAGGCGAAAGATCAAATCGCCATTTTTGTGAGGACAGTAGGAGAGAATCGCCACTCAATCGCCGCTCGTCCAGTTTTCTATTTCAAGGGTTTGCTCAACTGAGAAGAGGATTGAAGACGATAAGGTTAAGCGATTAAATGATGAACAAGAATTTCTTTCCAGGATTTTACAGCCGGATTTTCCTCAGGACTTCATTTCCAGACTTGTTGATCATTTAAAAAGAGGGAAATGAATTCATGGAAGAGAAGTTAGGGTTTTCAAAGGATTTCATTTCCAATTTAATGTTTGAATTATAAAGAAGGAAATGAAATCAGGGAAGTGAAGTTAGGGTTTTCTTATCATAATTTTTAATTAAGGATAGATAAGCAAGTTTAATAGGAAGGTGTTTAGGATTTAGTGATTTTTAGCTAGAGTAGGGCAAACACCTTCATAAAATTTTGCTTAATCTTTGTAAATTTTTTTTTATTTAATCAAAATAATAGAAGTAGGACACAAGAGCCTACTCTATTTCACTCTAAAAAAAAGAGACTTGTTCTGACCTGAATCGTAAATCCTGCAGATCTAAGCAAAGGAGAGAGAGAGAGAGAGAGAGAGAGAGAGAGAGAGATGGACGGGAAAGGGATGAGTTAGGGTTAGGTCTGATTAAGTTGAGTTTTTGGGTTGGGCCGTGTAAAGGAATCAAAGATGTATTGATAATTAAATTATTTTTGAAGAGTATATGTGTAAATTGTTCAACCTGAATACGACCAGTAGCATGAAGTCCTGAAATTTCACCATCTCAAATGGGTATTATTCTATTTATTTTAGGATTTCGAGTCGATTTTAGTTAAATACTTGTTAGATCTTGTTTGTTTTTTTGTTTTATTGTGTTTGTTTCAGTGTTTAGACTTTTTTTTTTTGAAGTGAGCCTAGAGCACGAAGCGTGCTCGTTATCGGCTCATTTTTTATATAAAGAAATATTGTGAAACACAATACTTAATTTACAAAGCGGTAGGGGGAGGTAATCACGTGATCCCCCAAGAAGAAATAAAAGAAAATTAAAGCTTTGCAACTAACCAACTATGAACTAAATTTCTTATGTTGTCTTCTAACATGATAGGCATTTTTGCTCTTTGATTGAAAATTTGATTATTGCGTTCCTTCCAAACCATCCATACCGTAGCCGCCCATTTTTGTTTTGACAGGTCGTTGTTTGGTGTTTTGCTTTTGTAGGTATGACGTATCTCTTGCCACGTGGCCAGCAGGTTTTCACGAGCAATCGGAAGAAGGTCCAACTTGGAAAGGCATGTTCGAGTATATGCACATAGCACTAGGAGGTGATCCGTCGTTTCGATTTGGCCGGAGCATAGAACACATTGTGATGTATGAGTCCAGCCCCTCTTCATTAGATTTTCTTGTGTGAGGATCCGATTGTTAATGGCGAGCCATAGGAATAGTTTTAGTTTTAATGGAATTCTCAATCTGAAGATGTCCGACGTCCAGGACGAGATAACCCCGGGGTGAACCAGTATGTCGTAGATTTCTTTTGAGGAAAATTTTGCATGCGGGAATGGTTTGGCCAAGAAATTTTTTGTATTGTCGTTGTTGGTGTTGTAGGTGAGAAAATTGTAAATGTTTTGTAGTTTAAGTAGGTCTTTCATGAAATAGGATGAGAACGAAGAGGAAACCTGTTGTAACATTGTTGTTTGGTGTATGCCATAGATTTCTTTTACGTAGTGTGTCCAAAGAGAGTCAGCTTCAAAATCTAGTTTGAAAAGCCATTTTTGTAGAAATGTGGTATTCTGAGTGTGCAAGTCCTTCAGCCCTAATCCTCCATGTTTTTTAGGTAAACATATTTTGGACCATCTGGCCAACATTTACCTTTTATGAACTTGTCCGTTCCTGTCCAGAAAAAGTCTCGAATTATGGACACAATTTGTTTGATAAGGTAGGAGGGTAGCTTGAATACTTGCATGTAGTATATAGACAGTGCTGCTAGCACAGAAGAAATAAGGGTAATTCTTCCTCCTAGGGACAACATTTTACCGTGCCATTTGTTTAGTCTTTGTCTAATCTTAGCTATCAATGGTTGAAAGACTAATTTAGTTGGTTTTTTGTGGGAAAGAGGATGTCCCAAGTATTGGATTGGAAAGTCTTTTTTTCTGACAATTGAGAATATTGGTAATACAATTTAGATTTGTCTCTGGAATTGCAATTGGGACAAAACAAGATTTGTCCCAATTAATTCGGAGGCCAGATATATTCGAGAAACATGATATTGCGTGAGTAATAATCCGAAGATTCTGTGGATGTGCTTCCATGATTATTATTGTGTCGTCTGCGTATTGTAAAGTTTGTGGGGCTAGATGGAAATTACCCGTGAGTAGTGGTTTTATATTTTGGAGGATAATTTGTGAGGTGTCTACCGCAAGGTTAAAGAACAACGGACTCAAGGGATCCCCTTGTCTTAATCCTCTCTTGTGTCGGAAATACTCGCCTTGTATTCCATTTGTAAGTATGGATGAACTAGAAGATTGAAGTAGGAGTGAAGTTCATTGGATCCATTTATCATGGAAGCCTTTTTCTTTTAATCAGTGTTTAGACTTGTTTACAATTTATTTCGAATTTTACAGAATTTAATTTGCACTTTTTATTGTAGAGTTGTGTGTTTGTGAAAAATCTGAGTACCTGTATGCAAAATCCAATTCAAGTTTCCTCGATTGCATTTTTGTCTCAAAACAAAATATTTTTGTGTTCAATTTATGATTGTCTAGGATTTTGTTTAAATAGATTTTCATTTAGATATCTAAAAAAATACAGAAAAAATACACAAAGTTGGAAGAAATCGTAATTCTGGCGGTTTACTGTTTTTTATCATGTTTAATAGAACTCATATATTTATTTCTAAATCTAATTGAAATAAAACAAAAATACCATTTTGTAGAGATTAATATTTAGTTTAATTAGGTGAAATTTTCATATCATTTCGACTTGTAATGAATTAGTTATTGAGGTTTGAAAACTGCTAAAAATTACAATCCGAAAAACACTGTACTTAACTGTTAATATTTGCATTTTCTTCTATTTTGTTCATTGATTTTAGAGAACTTATATATCTGATTAAATATTAAAAATAACATCATTATATAGTAATTTAATTTTTCTTTTAGTAGAAATTTATCTCATGTAATTTGAACTTAAATTAAATTAGTTATGTTATTTTGAAATCTGCGTAAAATCTAAATATGTCTGGAATAATTTGTGAATCTGTGACCTGTCTCAATCTAATCACCGTTCTGTTTTGTTTATCATTTTTCTCCCATTTTTCGATATTAAATGGATAAATCAAATATACCATGATGTAGTCATCTTGTTCTAATTTAATTAGCAATTTGTTTCACCTCATTTGGAATTGTTTACAATTTATTGTGAATTACTGAATTTGCTATTTTATGACTGAATTTTCACTGAGTTTTATCTGCAATTGTACCAAGTATCATTTTGTAGGACTATCATATCTTTTTATTGGTTACTTCAATTTGTAACAAGTTTGTTTTGCTAGCTTCAGTATTGTGTGGGAATTTTTGTGTAAAGTTTGAGAAATTAATTTCAGATTTAATTTGTATTGAATATTTAATTGTGATAAATTATACTTTGCGTTTGGAAAATAGTGTGGTCCTTTGGGTTTTGAATATGAACTTGAAATTTGGAACACACTTTTTTTTATGCTTAATCTGCCTTGTGGTAAATTTTGGTGAACATTGGAGTTAGGAAAAGACTTGCATGAAATTAAATCTTGTAGTACACGGTATTTCTCCGTGGATCTATATTCTATACTTTTCATTGTACTTGTTTAGGAAAAAATAATAACTTGTTGAAACTCTCGAATTTAGAATTTAAAAAGACGCTAAATAAAAAGTATAATATAATTTAACAAAAATATGTTTTGACTTTACAAAATGAACAAAAAATGCATTGAAATAAAAAGTGTACCCGTATTCAGCAATGAAATAATTTACCAAATGTGTATAATATAATTTCATCAAAAATATAATTGTATATTTCTTACAAAAATATATATAATTAATATTCATTGCATGAAATATACATGAATTAACAATCTCTAATCTTTATATCATAACAAAAAAGGGAATTTCAGGTATATCCCTCCAAAATTAAAAATATCAAATTTGTTCCTGTAAAATTATTAATATCAAAATTATCCTTGTAAAAATCAACTTATATAAAATTAATCTAAAGTTATGAATCTGTTAAACTTAACAAGAAAAATAGTAGAATTATTAATTTACCCCTGAATCAATAAACTATTTATCATCCCTAACCCTAAGGGGATCGAGTGCGGCACGGGCGGTTCACGTGCTTGATGTGTAGGTTCCCAATTTTGGGTCGAGGTTTAAAAAGACGAAGCATCGGTTAGTCTTTGTAACAAGTGTTATGGTCAAGGGAAAGTTCCTTCGCTTTATAATTTCGAGGAGTATAGGTTTATGGAGTGTGGAAATGAAAGCGATGCGTTGAGAGATAAGTGTTGCTTTCATTTGAATTGCACCGAATCAAATGGAGATACTTGATTGGGTTTTAGTAATTGTAAGTTTACCCTGTTGAATTTGTTGAATTTTGTTTTCTTCTTTTTGATTTTTTGTTGATATTAAGAAATTAGTTTTACGAATTTTCTTGAGTGGTTTATGTAAAATGTAAAGTAGTATTCTGATAATTAAAATGTAAATTCTCAGTAGGCTAGACTGGAGATTAATGAGTTGACAAGAAAACCTACAACAACTAAAAGTTCAAAAATAAAATGCCAGTATGCTAACTAAGAAAAAAAGTATATTGCTGTCGAAAGTTCATGCTAGGACATAACATTTCATCGTACAAAAAGAAAAAACAACAATCATTTACAAGAAGAGAAATATATTGTCAACGCATCAAAATCCATTGCATTGTTCACCAACTACAAGAAGAGAAATGAATTGTTCACACTTCACACACTACAATCAATTTCAAAAATAGAAGAGAAATAAATTGTTCGCACTTCACACACTAAAATCAATTACAAAGATAGAAGATAAATATATTGCTCATATAGATTATTGATTTGAAAAATTAAAAGGATCAAATTAATTTTTTTTTCCAACTTGCCGCTCACAAAGCTCCTCAACCAGCACATCACTTTTGCTTCCATCATGGGCCTAAATGTAAATCAAACAATATTGATGATGAATATTTAGTCACAAATCTCATGCATTGATGTGAATATTTATGTGCATGCTGGTTTTATTAAGTTAATCAGGATACATTAAACTATGAATAAAGAAACATAATATATGATGTGAGGCACAAAAAACCATATGATGTGAGAAATTATGGATTCAATCTTTATTGGCATGGATGACACATGAACTTTCTCTATTTATTATCACAAAAAATAATTAAAACAGAAAAATAAGCATTCTTGTAATTAATATTAATCTTATCAAATAAAAACAAAAATAAATATCGACGCAGTTATATACTTCTAGTAACCCAAGCAACAGTTTCAACTTAGGCAAGCAATCAAATGGAACTAGTGAACTAAACTTAAAAATTCTTTGCAGGTAACATAACATGCATATCAAATTAGCTAATGACAAAATTTTAGTTATAAATAATAATAGAGAATATATTAGTAAAAAACATATTGATGGGAACATATATGTACCTCAATGATAACCCCGTTTGTTTTTGCCTTTGGTCTGTTGAAGTTTCGGACACTCAGTGATTCTGACATCCTTCACAGATGCAAGAAATTGCTGGTCCCCTATTGATTCTAGCTCGCTACAGTAACCAACCGTCAAATGTTCGAGCGATTTCAGAGCCCTAGTTGCTTCAACTGGAATAGTTGTTATTCGATTGCAATAATTTATCGTTAAGCTGGTGAGAGATGTGAGGTTGTGCAAGCAACTGGAAAGCACTTCTTCCATCTTGTCACATGATCTCAAATTGAGTAATCGAAGGGAGGATGGTAAGGTCATCTCCTTCGGACAGCTGAGGTTGGGGCAATCATCTATCCTCAAATATGTAAGAGAGGTGAGGTTCTGTAAACTGCTAATAAACGACTCTCCCACTTTATCACATAATTCGACAGTGAGGATTACGAGGGAGGATGGTAAGGTCATCTGCTTTGGACAGGTGAGGTTAGGACAATCTTTTATTACCAAGTAGGTAAGGGAGGTGAGGTTCTGTAAACTGCTAATAAACGACTCTCCCACTTTATCACATGATTTGATGGTGAGGCTTTCGAGGGAGGGTGGTAAGACAATCCTTCTTGGAAAACTGAGGTTGCGGAAATTCGATATGCTCAATTTGATAAGAGAGGTGAGGTTCTGTAAACAACCGGGAAATGAATTTTCGAGTTCCCCGCATGATTGCAATTCAAGTGTCCCGATAGAAGGTGGTAAGACCATCTTCCTGGGGCAGATCAGTTTGGGACAGTCTCTTACTCCAAGGCTGGTAAGGGAAGTAAATTCATTAAAGGTTTCCACTGGCACCGACACTAGTACATCACAGAACCATATGGTAATTTCCTGAAGTGCCGGTAATTTGCAAGGTATCAAACAGTCATGAAGACTGGTGAGCCTGGGACAAGTAGAAAAGTTTAATATAGTTAAATTCACTCCCCTTAACCAACTTGGATTCAAATTCTCAGCTCCGTAATAACTAATTCTCAATTCTTTGAGAATGGGATGGGGACATAAACCCTCAAGCACCTCTTCGCAGGAGGCATGTGCGATTTCATTCCATCTTAAATCCAAACTATCAATAAATACCTTATTATTTAACGCAGCTTCCTCGGCTTCTTTCTTATCAGAGACTTGATCAAGCCCCTCAATAGTCATTCCTCCATGTATTCCGGTTATGTTTTTTAACATTCCAATGGTATCACCTGTCGCTTTATCAAGCTTTATTTTCGTGTAAAGTCCTTCAAATAGGATTGCTTTAGCAAGATTTGGTATTTGACTCACCAGTTTTAGTTGTGACGAGTTCATTAAAAGCACTTCCATCCTGATTAGTCTATCCGAACCATCAGGAAAGCATTGAAAATGCTTGCAGTCTCTTATATTCAAGAACTCGAGATTGTAAAGATTAGAAAATGAATCGGGTAATCCTTCAATGATTGTACTAGAAATATCCAAAATCTTTAAATGCCTTAAATTGCCAATACTTTCGGGTAATTTGCTGATTTTACAATTAGCCAAAGATAACGAACATATATTTCTAAGTTCCCTAAACCAGCTATCAATTGCCTCAAAACCACATATGCCATTACCGTGAATCATAAGAGAGTGCAATTTGTTATATCTACATAGCTCCTTTGATCTGTCCATATTTAATTCACTTTTAAATATCAATAAGTGCCTTACATCTATAGATATTTTTTGTTCAAAATTCTCATTTTCTAACAAAAAACACTCATCCTTTGTGATAGATTGGGATACATCATGAATCAAGTCATGAATGACACAACCAATGACATAACCAGAATAAGTGGGTTGAAAGAAGCCCATGTTTACTAATTCGAGGATGTAGCCCTTAGCCACAACATTCATGTTCTGTCTTAATTGTGGGGCAATCAAACCTTGGATTACCACAACAATGTTAATTCTTGTTCAAGAAAATTATGATCTTTGGGATATAACGAACAAAAAGAGAAACATCTTTTCAAAAGAGATGGTAAATATCGATAGCTTAATTGAAGTACCGGCATAATGCCATCTTCCTTTTGATTCAGTTCCCATATTTCGCTATCTCGAATGGTTCCCCAATGCCTCTCATCCAAATTTGTACTCAATAGGCTTCCGAGTGTTTTTGCTGCCAAAGGAGACCCTTTCAGCCTCCCAACAATTTTCCTTCCAATCTCTTCTAAACGTGGATAATTTTGTGAGTTAGCCTCCCTAAATGCACAACTCTTAAAGAACTCCCAGTAAACACCCTCTTCTAATCCCACTAAAATTATCGACTGCATATTTCCCGTTCTCGTAATCCTCGCTACCTTCGATGACCTAGTAGTCACTATGATCATGCTTCCTTCAGCACCTTGTTCTATGGGCCGAAATAAACAGTCCCAATAATTTCTACTCTCACTCCAAACATCATCTAGAACAAGTAAAAATCGCTTAGATTCCAATTTTTCCTTGAGTTCTACTTGAAGGGTGTTCAGATTATTAATATCACACTTTTTTTTCGTGGCACCCTCTATTATTTCTTTACTCAATCTTACCACATCAAAATTGTCAGAGACACAAACCCAAATTATCAGCTCAAAATGAGACTTTACAATTTTTGTATTGCAAACCTTTTGTGCGAGAGTAGTTTTCCCTACACCTCCAATGCCAACAATAGGCAAAACAGATACATTGTTGTTTTTCTGACTACTGCTACTCTCGTGCAATTCACCCCCTTTCGACTTCTTTGCTCTTTTTGAACTGCTAGATGCTTGATTTCTCCCTGAAGGGACTCCCAACAAACCGATCACCTTTTCCAATTCTTTGTCACGACCAAACACTTTAGGCTCGGTAACAAATGAGCTCGTCATTGGTCTGGCTGTCTCGCTAAATTTATTGGGATTTGCGGGTACACCGTGTTGATCGCAAGCATTTTTTAGTTTTTCACAAACAAAATCTAGCCTCTTTCGGATTTCCTTTGCTTTGGATGAGAAACCCCCCATCCAATTTCTAAAATTATAAAGTGGTTTGGAAAGGAGTTGACCTAAAAAGTTGCTGCTGTTTCGCGCCTCGACTATCTGTCTCGACTCCTGATAGTTAAATTCGTTAATTACGCTTTGTGCTTCGTACATTACATCTTTAAGTTGCGGAAGGAGACGGTCGATGGTTTCATACTTGCGCCAGCACTCAGATCTCTCGATTAGATGCCAAGATATGGGTAGAAGAGTATGAATCTTTGAGATCTCGTCGTTGAGGGTCGGATCTTCCCGCAACGCATTAACTAACTCAACACCAACCGATATAATCTGCTCCATTGCAAGTTTTGTTGGTTCTGTTAGAGAGAGAGAGAGAGAGAGAGAAGCGGAGCAGGCAAACTGGCTGAGGCAAGTTTGAGCGAGAGAGAGAAAGCAAGAGGAGAAGAACGCTAGTAGCAAGTTCAGTGTAACCAGTGAGAAGACTCGAAGTCTTCCAATAATTCAAGGGAACATGAGGTACAATAATGGGTCCCACATACACAATAATTTGATGGAAAATTCTACATGTCCCCTCTAAATAATTAATGAGTTAATATTTAGTGATAAATCAAATAAATAAATATCTGCAAAATTAAAAAAAATGCGTTAAATCAGATCAATTTACTCCTATATATTATATCGTTATCTTGAAAATATTATGAGGAATGACACGTCATATCACCACTCTAATTTTATAGTGTGTGTTGGTGTTTTTTAATAGAAGGAACCAAACAGGAAAATAGAAAAATAACGTATTTCAAGTCTAGTTGAGAAATCATAACAGATTCTCTCCAAAAATCTAATCAATGATAAGTTTTAAAAAATCCAATATTAATCCAATTTAACCAAGTTTTTCTTAGTTATAACTAATATTTTCCTACGTATGATATAAAGAGAACACGCATGGTTATATCCAATCCAAGGTTGAAAACCAACACAATCTAAAAGGGCCCTAATTCGAATAGACGCACAAGTAACGAGCCGAAAAACGAAAAGATCAAAGAATCACTTAAAACGTAAAAGAACAGCTAAGTAAAGAACCTAGTTTTTTCTATTCGTCTAAACAAACAAAGTAATTTCATGTTACAACAAAAATAAGTTGCTAGCGAGCTATTGCTCTCCTGATATGACATGATAGTTTAGTTTATCTACTTGATTTACAAAAAATTTAGAAAATTGTGAGATCAAAATATTTTTCCCTTGTTCTTCCTGCCTGCTCCTAAATCTCTTGCTCCAGCTTTCTGCGATTTCGGTTCATTCAAGGTCCTATATGCAAATCAACGTGTTCATAAATTGAGAAAACAAGAGCTATCCAAAAATAGTAAATAAAAATCAAGAATTTAGTAAACCTGCAGGTTTATTTTTCCATGCCCACTCTTGTGCAGCCTTGAATTCCCTGCAAAATTGTACAAAATAAGACGAAATTTAGCACCAAATATAAAAATACAAAAAAAATTATATGCTTTTGATCTAGTTGAAGGAATCATATTTAAAATTACCTGTTGAATTCTAGCAGGATCAATATTAGATCCAGCAGCTTGTAATTGCGCAAAGTTTATATCCTATAAATCATGAAATAAATCATTATAATTAATAAATTATTATATTTATAATTCTATAAACTTCACAAAAATGGAACATCTTTTTTATAAAATATTATATCAGTAATCTGAAAGAGGAAAATTACCGGTAAGCCTTGCTGGCCACCTTGAAAATGGAACGAATAAGCAAAGTCAAGTTACAAAAAAAAAAGACGAGTAAATAAAAATAGCAAACAGAACAGGACATAGTTTCATGTACAACCCTATAAACATCAAAAATATCATGTATACCCCTGGAAAACAAAAAAACAAAATGGATAACCCTAAACATATCATCGAAGAGGAAAAATAAAGGAGGGAAGAATGGGTAGTAAACATGATATTTAATAAGTTTTGTCGGGGCATAAATGATATTTCAAGATATTACAGAGGCATATATGAAAATATGCCGTCAACATACCTGACCAGGAGGCTGCATGAACGGCTTCATCTGCATTTGCGGCTGCGATTGCGGCATTTGTTGTTGCAACATCATCTTTTCTGCTGCTCGTACATCGCATACTCCTCTGGCTTCTCCCACTAAAACAAAAAGTCACATCAAATTAATTAATTAAATAAATATATAAATAATTAGTTCGAATTACCTTGCTTTCTTTAGTGATGCAATTATAGTAGTATTTGAATCCTTCGGGAGAATTATAGTAGTATTTGAATCCCACCCCCACTTGGCTCATTTCCCCCCTATATCAAAAAAATAAAAAAATATTAAGAAATCATAAATAATTTAATTGTTACGAAACAATTACCTGTTGTGTAGGACCGCTGCCGCCTTGCTGCTGTTGCATGATTTGCAATTGTTGTTGTAACTGCATGATTGCTTGCTGCGACGATTGGAAACTCGACTGCAATGCTTGCTTCTGTTGTTGGAGAACTATCTGCGGTATCATCTGTTGCTGCTGCTGCATTCTGAATTGCGGGTTTTGCATCCCCATCTGCGACCCTCCTGATCCGTTGTAAGGTTGCTGATGTTGATGTTGTTGTTGTTGTTGCGGGTTTTGCATTTGACTTTGACTTTGGCTTTGACTTTGATTGTGGGTTTTGTTGGTGAGGAGGGAAGTTTTGTGGACCCGGTCCGCCTGCAATATTTGGTCGGTTTTGTTGCATTGGTGGGTTTATATTTACACCCTGTAAATGGAAAAAGAGAGTTTAAAGGTCTTCTTTAGTACTGACGAGGGATAAATTTGAAATAAAATGTTAGGAAACATTTTATTATTGAACTGATTGGAAGGTGGAGTAGACGATTGTATTGGTACAGACCCATTGTTAGGAAACATGGGGGGCTTGAACACATTTATCTGTCATGCAATTTGCAAAAGTAAATATATAAGAAAATGAAGAAAAAACTTAGATATTTCAGTACGTACCGAATCTGAAGGTGTGGTGATTGGACCAGGTCCGCCACCACCTCGTGAACCAGGAATATTGTTATCAGGTCCAACAAAGTTATTATTGAACTGATTGGGTGGACTCGACTGGCCCCACGAATCAGGAGGCATTCTTCTATCTCTTTGCTGATGCTCTTCAAGATTTACTGTTGGTCTAGAAATTACAAAAATATTATAAACTTATTAAATGTGTGTGGTGAATGTATAAATGTAATTACAATTTTATAAATATTTGAAATGCGAACCTGATGACCAATGTCGTGTCAGAACGAGTACTGCTCAGGCCAGGGCCATCAAAAGCTGGGTCACCCCTACTACAAAAATGAATAATTACAATTTTAATTTCATTAAATTAAAATACTGAATTATTCAGTATTAAAATAGAATATTGATTACCCTGTTGCATCCCCAGTTCTGGGTCGCTTTGGATCTGTGAACCGAACAATTAATGGTTGATCACATCCCTATCAAGAAAAAAAAATGAAACTTATATTATATCAATATTAAATTACAAAAAAGAAAATTATAAACCTTAAAATAACAGAATATTTACCCGCATTATATAGTTCCCATTCAAGGCGTTCATTGCTTCTGCAGCATGCTCTCTGGTCGTGTATTTCACAAATCCACAACCTTAAAATTAAAAAATTAAAAAATATATTAAAAATAATTGGAGAAATAAAAAGCAATATGTAAACAAATGCAAAAAAGATAAAAACCTCAACTCTGCTTCATTGGATCTTTCATGATATATACGTCTTCGATTTGACCATACGGTGCAAATATCTACAGAAAATATCCAAAATTCAATTTCTATTGTAATGGGCTTATTGTAAAAAAGAAATAAATTAATCGAGAAAACTAATTTACTTCTTCAATTTCCTGCGTGGTTGCCATTTTATTCATCTGTGCGACGAAGAGCTTATTTTCAACCATTCCTGAAAATTGACCTAAAATTTGATAAGTACAGATTAATTATCTATATTTAATTAATTAATTACCTTGGCCTCCACCTCCTCCTCCTCGGTCACCACTGCCTCGTTCTCCATCTGCATATCTAACTTGAATCGGTCCAGTTCCCTGACAAAGCAAACAAAAAGAATGAATTTTCTTATTATTTCCACCCACCAACCCACAAACACACACACAAATACAAAAGTGTACTTACATTAGACAGTGTATAATTATTATGAAGGGCTCTAATGGCTCTCTCAGCCTCCTTGGGCAAGGCGAGTCTGACGAGGGGAAGAAGGCTCTTAAAGAGGCGTTTAAGATGACTAAGAGAGTCGAATTGTACGATGCGATTTCCCATTTGAAAGATTTGCAGAAGAATAACAAGAAGAGTAATAAGGAAACGGATCCGGGTTTTGTAATTGTGGACGATCCGTCAAAGTTTAAACGGGTCGGTGGGAAAACTACACAAAGAAAGGATTTAGCGAATGCGCTTGAAATTAGGTCGTTTCAAAGAGTAGCTCGGTTGAATAAATGCGAGGTGGGTTTGTTACTGAAGGAAATGAGCGAGACCGATGTACCGGTTTCGTATTCTGGTACGGGAGTGCCGGAAAAATCTATCCGCAAGGCTGCTTTGGAGGTGATTCTAAGAAGATTGCTTCAATTTCTAAAACCCGAAACGTTTCAAGGATCCATTAAGGCAATAAACGAACGGGTTTTATCCATACTGGACGCCTCCGGTTCTGGTCGAGTCGATCTAGGCATGTTATTCGCAATTCTCGCACCGATTTGCGCCGGACCGGTCGAAAAGAGAAAACGCGCCGTATACGATGCACTTTTATGGCGTCCGGTCCACGAACCCGGCGCGTCAGAGATCGGACGCACCGATTCCTTAACTTACATCAAATTACTCAGAACAGTTTACATACCGACGAACGGTACGAGCGAAATGCTTGAAATGCACGGAGAATCGGACCCTACGATGGTACCGTACCACGAATTCGTCGAAATGTTTAACGACCCGGATTGGGGATTCGGTTTGTTGACCACATTGGTTAAGCTCGAGGAAGGGGATCGAGTGCGGCACGGCCGGTTCACTTGCTCGATGTGTAGGTACCCAATTATTGGGTCGAGGTTTAAAGAGACGAAGCATCGGTTTAGTCTTTGTAATAAGTGTTATAGTCAAGGGAAAGTGCCTTCGCTTTATAATTTCGAGGAGTATAGGTTTAAGGAGTATGGAAACGAAAGTGATGCGTTGCGAGATAAGTGCCTTCCCTTTATAATTGCCTATTTGGACAATCGTGCCCTTCAGTCCACTTCTCAGGACAATAATAACATCTTCCTTCCTTCCTCTTTTTCTCCCAATCGATCTTTATTTTTCCTTTTTCCTTATCTCGTTTATTTAACGTATCATCTTTTTTCTCGGAATTGGAATACGATTTACTCGATTTATAGCTCTTCTCTTTAATCTGTGCCTCGGCATCTCGTTCATAATGCCATGCATTATCGTATGCATCGTAAAGATTCTTTGGCCTAGAAACAATAACTCTCGATCTCAATTCATCCTTTAACCCGCTCACAAAACACAGCATCTCCTTTAACCCGCTCACAGATCACGGATAATACCGGATCACGGCCCAGATCATGGATCAGATCAAAGATCAAAGAACATATCGGATCACGGATCAAATCAAATATCACTGTCCCCGGATCATTTCTCAGATGACTTCCAGTTTCTATTGATCGATTTTGGTGATAATCACAGATTAATATCAAATATCACAGGGTCACCGATCACAGATTAATATTTTGATCACGATCATTGATCGATTTTGGTGATAATCACTAATGATCATATCACGATCAGTTTCATCGAATCAATCAGATCTCGATCACGGATCAGATCGGATCAGATCGTATTAGAAACAATACTTTAGGGACATCAAAGTAACTTTTATATATCCCGAAATAAATCAATAAAACCCTTCCAGCATTTGACAATATCATAAGTACCCTTATAAAATCTGAAAATAACAAATATAACTTTCTATAATACAAAAAATTCAAAAATACTCTTGCGAAATCATACAGAAGTCAAATGTCATTGTAAAATAGAAACATGACAACTTAAAAAATATGAAAAAATTTTAAATTTAAAAATTATCTTCACAAGACGTGAAAATATCAAATGTACCCCTCCAAAATTTGAAAATATCAAAAACACCCCTCTAAAATATGAAAATATCACAATATAATTTGCACAAATTGAAACTATCAAAGATACCCTCTACAATATGAAAATTACAAAAGCACATTCAAATATACCCCTAATCTGAAAATATAAAAATACCCTTGTAAAATCGAATAATATAGAAAAAATAAATCTCTGTAAAATCTGAAAATTTCAAAACTAACCTTATAAAAAATGCAAATATCAAATAAGCCTCCAAAATTGAAATTTTAAAAATTATCTCCACAAGAAGTGGAAATATCAAATGTACCCTTCCAAAAATCATGAATATCATGTGCACAAACCGAAACTATCAAATATACCGTCTACAATATGAAAATTACAAAAACACATTCAAATATACACCTAATGAGAAAATATGAAAATACCCTTGTAAAATCTAATAATAGAGAAAAAATACATCTCTGTAAAATCTGATATTTACAAACTCATATTTAATTATGATTTCATTGTTCTGACCTGAATCGAAGAACTGTTTCGAACAAGTTCTGACCTGAATCGCAAAAAGTGAAATCAATTGAGGAAAATCTTGCATCATACCAGCAACACAATCGAAAATTAAATTAAATAGGAGGAAAAGAGACCTGTTTCGAAGAACTTTTTCGAAGAAACAGCAACACAATCGTAAATCCTTCAAGTTGTGACCTGAATCGAAGAACTGTTTCGAAAAGTTCTGACCTGAATCGCAAAAAAGTTAAATCAATTGAGGAAAATCGTGTATCATACCAGCAACACAATCGAAAATTAAATTAAATAGGAAGAAAAGAGACCTGTTTCGAAGAACTTTTTCGAAGAAACAGCAACACAATCGTAAATCCTTCAAGTTGTGACCTGAATCGTGAATCCTGCATAACAAAGAGACCTGTTTTGACCTGAATAAAAAACAGACTTGTTCGAAAAAAAAAATACTGCATAAAAAAGAGGCTTGTTCTGACCTGAATCGTAAATCCTCCAAATTCTAACGTGTTTGCACGATCTGAAAAGATACAGCAGCACAATCTGCGTCAAATTCGAAAAGAAAAACAACAAAGCAAAAAATCTGCAAAAGCAAAAAAGAAAAAAATCTGAAGAGAAAACAACTCAAACCTGAAATTTCGCTTGCAGAATGTCGCTTCCTGGACTAGCTCGTAGCGAGAGAGGACGCGGCCGTGAGAGGCACTTGCAGAACTAAGCAGAGGAGACGGAGAGAGAGAGGGAGGGGGTTGGACAGGAAAGGGATGAGTTAGGTTTGATTAGGTTGAGTTTTTGGATTGGGCCGTGTAAAAGAATCAAGGATGTATTGGTAAACAAATTATTTTTGAGGGGTATATGTGTAAAACATTTAGGGTTTCCAGTCGATTTTAGTTCAAAACGTGTTAGATCTTTTTTGTTTTTGCTTTATTGTGTTTGGTTCAGTGTTTAGAACTTGTTTAAAATTTATTTCGAATTTTACAGAATTTAATTTGCACTTTTTATTGTTGAGTTGTGTGTTTGTGAAAAATCTGAGTACCTGTATACAAAATCCAATTCAAGCTTCCTCGATTGCATTTTTGTCTCAAAACAAAATATTTTTGTGTTCAATTTATGATTGTCTAGGATTTTGTTTAAATAGATTTTCATTTAGATATCTATAAATATACAGAAAAATCCCCAAAGTTGGAAGAAATCGTAATTCTGGCGGTTTACTGTTTTTTGTCATGTCTTATAAAACTCATATATTTATTTCTAAATCTAATTGAAATAAACCAAAAATACCATTTTGTAGACCTTAATCTTTAGTTTAATTAGGTGAAATTTTCATATCATTTGGACTTGTAATGACTTAGTTATTGATGTTTAAAAACTGCTAAAAACTACATTTTAAAAAACTCACTGTACTTAATTGTCAATATTTGCATTTTCTTCTATTTTGTTCATTGAATTTAGAGCACTTTTAGATCTGATTAAATCATAAAATAACATATTTGTATAGTAATTTAAGTGTAGTTTCAGTAGAAATTTATCTCATGTAATTTGAACTTAAATTAAATTAGTCATCCTATTTTGAAATCTGCGTAAAATCTAGATATGTCTGGACTAATTTGTGAATCTGTCTCAATCTAATCACCGTTATGTTTTGTTTACCATTTTTATCGCATTTTTAGATCTTAAATGGATAAATCAAATATGGGGGCGGTTCAATTGAATGTTTATTTGGAGGGTTTATTTAAAGTCCAAATCTGAACGGTCCATTTAGTTTTCGTGGATGGCTGAGATTCCTTCAAAAGAAATGCTGGCCAGGATAATAAATTATAATAAATGGACTGCATTAAATTATAATAAACTAGCAATAACCCGCGCAATAATTACGCGGGACTTCATACTATTTTTTTATATATTCTTTTATATAATTTATTTAAAGAGAATTTGTATGGATACGTTTAAACTCAATCATGTAATCATAATATGTTTGCAAATATATTGATGTTAATAAATGCATTATAATTAACAAATGTTCATGAAATTTGTTTATTATGAATATATTCATTATAATTAATAAGGATTCATGGAATTGATCCATCATTATATCACACCAAATAAATAAAATATAACATGTTATAATTCAAACAAAATTAAATTTCAAAACAAATAAAAAAAACGTGAATAATACAGATAAAATCTAAATATATATTTAAAATGTCATCCATTAACATAAAAAATATTAATTTTTTAAAAAAAAAACACATTTGTAAATTATGCCATAAGAAATTAACAATTGAGTAATAATTTCATACGTGAGTTATATATGGATCCCCAATAACAAAAAAATAACATCCTTGATGAGGCCGCAAGTGAGGATTAAATAAGTCGATTTTTATTATTGATTGTCTCATTTAACGATTTAATTGACCGTTTAATTGAATTGACACGTCAATTCACATTTACTAATATTAACATATTATAAATTATTGATGTATTAATTAAACGTGTCAATCAATATTTAATTGATTCAATTAAATTATGTTAATCAATTCAATTTGTCACCTCATCAAGGATATTGTGATGAGTTTGAGGGTAAATTATAATTTTTACACGTCAATTAACATTTACTAATATTAACATATTATAAATTAATTATGTGTTAAATAAATATGTCAATTAACATTTAATTGAGTCAGTTAGAAATGTTAATCAATTCAGTTTGTCATCTCATGAAGCATATTGTGATGAGTTTGGAGAATTTTTTTTTTATTTTATACATGGATATAATTTGGGTTGCAACAGAAAAAAAAAAAAAAAAAACTTTTTTTTCCACGTGTCAGTTCTTGATTATTTGTTCAAAATATTAACTATAGATAGATGGGCTGCCCATGCCTCCTTTCTCTGAGCGTTCTCTCTCCTCAACCAACGTTCTTCTCGGGATCTCATTTCGCCATGGCAGTCATAGCTCCTCTCTCCGCACGATCAAACCTTAAGACACCTTCCTCTAGTGAAACAACCAAAGCTCTTGTTTCTGATCTGATTGCTCGTGCGAAGATCAAATCTTAACCCTTCAAGATTTGAAAAATCAAATCGCAAATGTCCCAATTTTGGTTCTGATTGCTTCGATAAACTTCTGCTGCGAATCTTCTCCGCACTATCAAGCCCCAGCACTCTTCGGCTCGGGTTGGAAGATCTGAATTGGGTCCTTTGGTGAGATCATTCTAGCTTTATTCATCAATTCGACCAAATGTTTTAACGGTGCCAGTGGGGACAATCCTTGCTTTATTCTCATGAAAATTTGACAAATTAAAATCATAGTAAAAGCATTGGCGTACTGGTACTGAGCACCACTTGACACAGCCTTCTCAAGATTAGGGGTGACACTGACTGAAAATAACTATTGTAGTTTCATTATCTGTGTTTATATCCTTGAATCGAAATAACTATTATGCTATCAAGTTTTTATATTTCAATGAATACCAAATACCAAATGGCAAATAGTAATAGAAATGGTATCACTTTATACTTTACACAAATGATTCCACTATAGCAAGAAATCCGGTACCACTTTACATTAATTGAATTTGATACCGCTTTATACTCCAAATACTATTACTTTTTCTCTAACTAGCCTCGAATCAAATTGTCACTTTAAGCATGAAATCATTAATAACAAAAACAATAGTTTTAAAAGAATTAACAACATACCAAATAGTCTGATGCAATTTTACAGCTTTTAAATAATAAATAAATTATCAAATTTGACATCACATTTTGCCAAATTATCCATACAATTTTCCAAATAAAAGCATGCGTGGCGCACTTAGGAGAAAGGGAGGGAATGTGGGGACCTCTAGAAACTGGGCCGGACGCATGATGGGCTGATATGAAGATTGAATTATCCCACTTATGTATTGTTTTTATGAATAATGTAATATCATTATTCATATATGGAAAAATAAAAATTTGGATGGAGGATATTAAGCCTCCTCCAAAAAAATTTCAAAAAAAAAAAAAAAAAAAAAAAAAAAAAAAATTTCCAAATAAAATGAAATATTCAAAGTTCTTAAGGACGATTGAACAGAACAACCTACAAACAAAAGTTACCATACATGATGCTACAAAAATCATTAATTCTAGAGGGAAAAAAAATCAATAGAAATTGCATCGCTCCATTTTCTGTTTAACTTAGTATATATATCATCACTATTTCCTGTAAAAATATTATTACAAAATGGCACGGTTAGACAACATTCATGAATTATTATAAATTATTATAAATTAAAGGATTGTTCATAAATTACTATAAATTACAAAATGCCACGGTTACAAAATGGCACGGTCTGAAAATGCGATGAGTTACTATAAATTAAAGGATTGTGATAGAAATGCCAATTTTCACTTGTCCTTTATATCAATTTTCAGTCATTAAAAGCCAATCACAATCCTTTGTACATAACAGATAGAGTCTTGTCCAAAATCTAAAAGCCAATTACAATTTTTCAGTCTTGTAATGCCAATAACAGTCAATTGCAATTGCAATTGCCATTTGTATAACCACAGGTTCAATTTAAAAGAGTAAATGCCAATGCTTTTTAAATTTTGTACTATGGAATTGATAAAGAACCCAATTTCTGAGATTAAATTACCCAATTTCAGAGATTAATTACAAATCAATAAATCTAGACAGTATGGCATAACGACATTTCAGGACAGAGAACTTGCGAGATGAATAGGGTAGGAAGAGAGAGTACTGTCGTGTAGTATTTGGGTTCGGGCAGGGAAAATGAGTTTGGGCAACGTTCTTGCTTGGAAAAATCTCAGCCCTACATCGGAATTAGATGAAGAATCAAGATTTGGACTCTAAATAAGATCTCCAAATAAGAGCTCCGTTGAACCCCCATCAAATATACCATGATGTAGTTATCTTGTTCTAGTTTAGTTGGCAATTTGTTTCACCTCATTTGGAATTGTTAATAATTTATTGTGAATTTACTGAATTTGCTATTTTTCGGTTGAATTTTCCCTGGGTTTCTGCAATTATACCAAGTACCATTTTGTAGGCTATCGTATCTTTTTATTGGTTACTCTGCCTTGTGGTCACTGAATTTTTAACAAGTTTGTTTTGCTAGATTCAGTATTGTGTGGGGAATTTTTGTGTAAAGTTTGAGAAATTAATATCAGATTTAATTTGTATTGAATATTTAATTGTGATTAATTAGACTTTGTGTTTGAAAAATAGTCTAGCCATTTCGGGGGATTTGAATCTGAACTTTAAATTTGCAATATAAATTTTTTTATGCTTAATCTGCCTTGTGGTAAATTTTGATGAATTTTGGAGCTAAAAAGACTGCCTGAAATTAAATCTTGTAGTACACCGTATTTTTTCGTGAATCTATTCCCTATACTTTTCATTGTACTTGTTTAGGAAAAAAATAATAACTTGTTGAAACTCTCAAATTTAGAATTTACAAGGACGCTAAATAAAAAGTACAATATAATTTACAGAAAAAATGTCTTTACAAAATGAATAAAAATGCATTTAATTAGAAGTGTACCCGTTTTCAGCAATAAAATAATTTACCAAATATGTATAATATAATTTCATCAAAAATATAATTGTGTATTTCTTGCAAAATATATATAATTGATATTCATTGCACGAAATATACATGAATTAACAATCTCTAATCTTTCCATCATAACAAAAAAGAGGAATTTCAGGTATGTCCCTCCAAAATTAAAATATCAAATTTGTTCCTGTAAAATTATTAATATCAAAATTATCCCTGTAAAACTCTATATATCAAATTAATAATAATAAAAAAAAAACTCTACACATGAAATTAACCTAAAGTTATGAATTATGTTAAACTTAACAAGAAAAATAATAAAATTATTAATTTAACCCTGAATCAACAACTATTTATCATCCCTAACCCTAAGGCCTAAACCCACTTCTGACGAGCTCCCTCACTACATCCTCCTCCATGGCGAAGCTTTTGGCGAACAATACTTCAAAGCTCTTTAGAACCATGCAAAGTTCATGGTAAACAAGCGCTCGTGACTCAACTCTATCATGATTAATTTTTGCCTCCCTTGACATGACTGAAGTCATTCAAATGATTTATGCTTAGTTCGGACAAATTCAGACTTAATTCGGACATATTCAAGTATTTTTAGTTAAATAACATTTAGAATAGGAGTGTGATATTAACATCATCGAGACTCTAGTCTAGTCAATTACATCCCTAATCTTCGCATCTCGTTACTCCTAATTAGAATTTATATAACTTTCAGCTTTTATAACTAAAATTTGATACTCCGGTTGTATAATAAAAAAAAAATTAGAAACTTCAAAATTTAGACGCAATATAAGAACCTAAAGTTCTTTCGTTTTGTTCACCCATCTTTACTTGAGATAACAACTCGAATTTTTGTGGTTATAATTATGTTTTTTTTTTTTTGGATTAAAAGCCCTTGGGCGGTTATAATTATGTTGTAATGATCTATTTTGATGATTGCCAATTTCATTGGATCTCGATGTCGGAAAAATAACAATTTTATTGGATCTAGATATTTTATGAATTATGAATAAATTGAATTGAAGTTTAATGGTACTTGAGATAAGGATTCTTGTAATATTCTAATATTTTCAGTTTTTCAAAAAATCTTGTTCTGGAAGCTACTTTTTATCCAAATTAACACTTGTATCACATTCAAAAAAAATTACAACTTGTCGACAATATACATTCACGCAAGAAAAACTCATACCAACACATTCCCAACATTACCCTAATTACACAAACATTTCTAACCCGAACCTAACTCACTCAATTTACGATTTGCTCCCTTCTAAATGGACCCTCAATATGAAGATTTTGTGATTTTCTTCATCCATATTCTATATCTTGATCCCTCATTTTGTCATCCTATTTCATATTAAGCTATAATTATTTTAGGGATAGTTTGATTTCCAACTCATAAAACACTAAAATTAATCAGAATTAATATTTGATTGTACATAAAAAAACCTAATCTGTAAACACTATAACCCTAATCATAATTAGTAAAAACTAAATTAGAACCAGCAGATATTATCTGCATTGCTATTTTGTTGGTTGTGTGCTTGAGAGAAAGATATATGAGAAGAAGAAGACCTGAAAGAGCAGCGAAAGAGATAATGACTTGGAAATATTTGATATATAAAACAAATAATAACAAAAAATATGAAGAGTTTTGTTAAATTTTCTTTTAACACACACAAATTATGCATTTTTGTTGTTTAATTAATCTTTATGTTTATATTTAATATTTATAACATATGATACCTTTCATCTCCTAACAATACATACTTGTAGATGCTTATTTAATATGCAACATTAAATTATTTTTGGTGCAAATTATATGATAAATTTAGTCTTTTCATTTTCTCTCTCCAGATTTTAAGAACAAAAAGTATATTACAAACATATAAATTCTAAAGTAGATGGTGTCATATATATTATTAATTCTTTTTTTGAATGAGAATGGCAAAATGCCATCTCTGTTTTGTATTGATAAAAAATAAAATTTTTACAATAGTCGAGATAGTTTTAGTGATAGAGAGTATTAGGATATACAACAGAAATGTGTCCTATCCTAGTATATTTGAGTTATGGCCTGTCACCCTATAGTTGAGCTATGCCGTTCGCTCGTTGGATTCCTATGGGATCGAGTGAAGCCAGTCTCTTGCGTCCTTGTGGGCTCTATCCATTGTTATTCGATAGGGAGTTCTTTTGTCCGCGAAAATTCTTGAGTTGCGTTCTGTTGGGCTCCCTCCTCGTTGGGCTCTTTTAGAGATATTCTTTGAGAGTGAGTTAATTCTTCCTTGTTATATCACTAGTCTAGTTTGTGGTCCTTGTAATAGGTGGATGATCGGGTTTTGTGGTGTTATAGAGTGGGTATTTTGGGAGGGGTTATCTGAGGGTGGGTTTTGGAGTTTAGATTTTCGCCCTTTTAAAATAGATGTTGGCTTTTCGTTTGATATGTCATCATTGGTCATTCGGCTTTTCTGATAAAGGGAGATTTTGATTTTTTTTTTTTTTTTTAATTTTTTTTTTTAAATTCTGAAATTCTTGAGTCAAGGATGAATTCCTGACCCAATATATTGTTGGTCCTTTGTTCAAACGAATACGGATACGCACTATATCAATGAAACGTTTGATATTTAATTCGAAGTGCAACATGCATTCCATTACACCAGTTCTAATATACATCGTAGTTCATACCATATATATATTTAATTCAAACAACATGCATCTGATTTGTTACTATTTTTTTGAGGAAATTTGGAGAAGGTTCGATCAGCCCTCCTTCCAAATATTTTTATTAAGCAATAAATTAGTTATTAAGCACCTATTTACTAGAGTTAGTCCTTTTTTTTCTAATCGAAGTATCACATCTGGTCAGAAGGTGTATCATTGTCTCTTCCTCCCTCTCGCACAACACGCACCTATTTACTAGAGGTAGTCCTTTTTTTTTTCAGATTATCTTGCGTCAATATTCTGTTTTGACCCGCTAACCAAAAGAAAATTTGCATGCGCAGCGGGATTCTGAGAGCCCAAGCGTATTGGAGCTTACTTTCCACATACACACCCACAGTGAGTAAGGTGTATACACTGCTCGTGGTAAATCTTTTCTTCTCCCCCCAATTCCACTTGATTTCATCATTCAAGTTTGTGAATTCAAGATTATTTAGGATTTGTTGAATCTGATTGAACTCTTGTTTTGCTTGCTCTGACAGGATCGGTACAAAGAAATCCCTGAGTTGGCATGTTGTTGCGAATTCCCGCACACTGCCAGCCCTTTTTGTCGCATGGCTAAAAAGCGATGGGTATCTAGTGTACAACCTTCCTTCACCCCAGTCGCTATACTAGAAACTCACTTTGTCGCCACGATTCATCTGAAAATGGGAATTGCCGTAAAAGAATGTAAGCAATTTTTTGATTTGTTTCCAAAAATTGGAGTCCTGAGAGTTGTGGGAGTCTAATTCTTCTTCTTCTAACTTGCTTACTAGCTTTTGCCATTCTAATTTTCCTTCTTTGTTTTCAAAATATTTCCAGAGCCATTTGGTTTGTAAGGCTAGATTGAGGTTTTGCAAGTTAATTACACCCATGCCTCCGAACTTCTTGGGCCTACACACTCTGTCCCACGCTACCAATGGGTAACCACTCTCTTTGCTTCCTCTCCAGAGGAATTGTCTTCTTAATTTTTCCATTTCGCTTATTGCCCGTTTGGGGAATTGGAAGACCGTGAACATATATATTGGTATGGCAGCCAATACCGAATTAATTAGAATCACCCGGCCCCCTATGCTTAAAAGTTTCCCCTGCCATCCCTCTAGTTTCCTTCTCATTTTCTCTATTAATTCCTGGTATACCTCTCTCACGGGTTTTTTAAAATGGAGGGGGTATCCCAGGTACTTAAACGGTAGGCCTGCATTAGGGCATTCCAGAATCTCGCTTATTTTCGCTATGGTTTCTTGTCTCTTCTCTTGTATGATTGCGAATTCTGATTTTTCGAAGTTAATTTTTAATCCGGATGAGTTGCCAAAGTGATTGATGATTAGTTTAAGTCTCTGGACCTGTGTTACTTCTGGTTTTATCAAAAATAGTGTGTCATCTGCGTAATAGAGATTTACTTGGGAGTTATAAATGGGTCGTTCTATTATCCCTTCGCATATCATTTTTTTCATGATTCGCGCCATCGTGTCCATTACCAGAATGAATACTTTTCCCGGGATATCCATTTATTAACACTTTGTTGGTTCAAATTTCCTATTGTTTGATTATCTCAAAAACAATGTCGATACTACTAACAAAATCTATCAAGAAATATGTGTAGGAGATATAGGTACAAAAAGCAATGAGAAGATCAAAATATACAAGTAAAAATCAATCAAGAATAGCAACGAACAAGACATCGAAGAATCGCGAAGAAGATCAAGATGTAGAAGAATCACGGAATCAAGACATCGAAGATTCCGCAAGTTGGGATATCAATCTAATCACCAAAACATAGTATAGGTATTCCTAAACTTGTTTATGAATGATTAAACTCAAAATAAAGTCAAACAAATATATTCGAAATCCATCAAATTGATGAAATAAAATAAAAGGCTGAAAACAGCATGTCCGTTACAACGGAACTCAGTGTCCGTTATAACGGACATACTCATCCTACTCAGGATTGGAAATCACAACATAGTCCGTTACAACAGATTAACCAATCCGTTATAACGGACCCCATCACAGCGTTGTAACGGAAAATGTCCGTTACAACGCTAATTATTTTCAAACCTGAAGGATGTCACAGGAGCCAGTCCGTTACAACGGACATACCTGTCCGTTATAACGGACATTGAACTTATTTTCAGAAGAACTATCTCTCCATGTCCGTTGAAACGGATTAACCAATCCGTTACAACGGAATGCCATTATACGTTGTAACGGAGTATACTCCGTTATAACGGGAATTAAATCCAAACTGAAAGTAATGTTCCAGTATGATGTCCGTTGCAACGGACATTACAGTCCGTTATAACGGACTTCGTAACACATACTTCCGTTATAACGGACATATATTCCGTTGTAACGGAATGTTTGAGAATTCGAATATAAGAGCCATAACGGCTAGTTTTGACTTACAGTCCGTTATAACGGACATGAATTCCGTTATAACGGACTATGCAGAAAATGCAAGTTTGGGAAGGGTCTATGTGTTCTATAAATATAACCCTTCCCTCATTCTCTCTCACAACTTCAATAATCCAAATTATACATTTAAAAGAGAGAAACCTTGCAAGCTCTTGAGCTCTTAAATCTTCTAAAACAATCTTAGAGATTAATCCTTCTTTCTCACTGATTCAAATACGATTCCCAACTTGCGTGACCGATCACGTTTTAGTTCGTATTTAGAAATTGTAATAGGCTAGTACAAAAAGTGTAAAGTCCGCTATAGATCGATAGAAAACGTGTAAATCGATCTAGGCAAAAACCTTGTAATCGAGTGAGTTGGAATTCAATCGAACGCCAAAAAGGCACAAGGCATTCCCGGAGACGTAGGTACTTGCCACTAATCGAATCGGTCGATTAAGCAAGTAAAGGGTGAGTTAAAGCTACAGAGCAACCACCTACCGAACTCCGTAATCAACATCGTGTGTTCAAGTGTTCGGTATTTTCTACTCTATTCAAATTTCATTAATTAGCTTCCGCAAGTAGAATTTGTATACCTAGTCGAAAATTGCCCACTAGGTTACCTATTCACCCCCTTCTAGGTTAGAATTAACCAACACACTTTTGTTGCCCCTGTAAATACACACCTCTTAATACAACTTATCCATCTCTCCCCGAATCCCCGGGCTCTCATGACATGTATTGTAAAGTCCCAAGAGACTGTATCAAACGCCTTTTGCACGTCAGCTTTGAACAGCAGCAGGGGGTGTCTATTTGTATTGGCTAGTGTAATTGTTTCACGAGCATACATGTAGCACTCTGTAATTTCTCTGTTTTGCATAAACCCTAATTGGTTGGGCATGATTAGTTGGTTTATTACTGTTTTCAATTGATTGGCTAGCACTTTCGAGAAGATCTTTTGTATTACTGTGGTGAGACTGATGGGACGGTAGTCTTTTGCCATGATGGCCGTATCCTTTTTGGGGATCAGGGTAATGTAAGATATAGAAAAAAGACCCAAATCTCCTTCATCTTGTAACTTGGTGATCGCATTATAGACATCATGTTTGATGTGCGGCCAAAAATGTTGGAAGAACTCACTGTTGTATCCATCCGCCCCGGGAGATTTATTTCTCTTTAACCTCTTAACTACTTCTTCTATTTCTTCTTTCGTGATGTTTTCTTCTAGTTTTTGCATCATCTCAGTGTTTTTATTGAATATTTTTTCTAATTTAATTGGATCTTTTTTGTTTTTCTATCTCTTCTATTTTCCCATTAAGTTCTTATAGAAGTGGAAAAGAATGTTGGCTTTATCTTTGTGGGTTGTTACAGGTGCCGAGTCGCTTATCTCTTGTATAATTGGTATCATGGTTTTGGCTTTGGCTTTGTTGATGGACGCATACTTATGAAAGAATCGGGTGTTCTTATCACCTTCCGATGTCCATTGGACCCTAGCTCTCTGTCTCCAATAACTCTCCTTTATCTCTACAAGGCCTCCGTACCTCTTCTTGGCTGTGGCCTTTATCCATCTCTCCTTCTCCTCTATTTATCCTTTTTCTTGTTTTATTTCTACCCAATTTATTATGTTTTTACAAGACTCCAACTGGTTTTTTTGATTGTGTTTTCTGTTTTTCCTCCAATTACTCAATTTCTTGCTCAATGACGACAGTTTTTCTGAGAGCTCCCTTACGTTACTTGCTTCATGAGCTACCAGATGTGCCTCAGTTATTTGTTGCGCCTCGGAATTTTTGAGCCATGTGTTGTCGTATCTGAAACTTTGAAATATGGGAAACGTGGTTTGAAGTTCTAACTGGATTGGTTTGTGGCCAGATGCTGTGTTTGTGAGTGCAACTTGTTGTGCATTGGGGAAAGTTTCTTGACATGTCGAATTGATCAGAAATCTGTCCAGCTTGGCTCTTGCTTTGGTGTTGGACCAGGTGAACTCTGCTCCATGAAGCGGTAAATCGTGTAGGCTCTCTTTGTTTATGAAGTCAGAGAATATTTGAGTTTCGTCCCACGTTCTTTGTGAGTTGCCCGTTCTTTCGTCCATTTGGGCGACAAGATTGAAATCACCAAAGCAGACCCATGGTTGGTTCGTTTGCAAAGCAGATAGGTCCCTTATGAACGCTATTTTGTCCTGTTTGGGTTGGGGGCCATACACCCCTGTCACTAGTTTGACGTTGTTGTCCCACTTACATTGCAGTTGCATCGTGATCGAGTGTTGTTGTTTGAGTACGCCAACATGTTTAAAGTAAGTATCCGACCATGTCATTATCACTCCCCCTGAGGCCCCGATGGAGTTTATGACTTGAAAGCCAGGGTATTTGGGCCCAAAGATTTCTTTGTGTATGCCTGAAGTATAGTTTTGAATTTTGGATTCTTGGAGGCATATGATGTCGAGACTATCGTTCAATGTTTCTCTTACAAATTTTTTTCTCTTTGTTTAATCCGCGTACATTCCAGCTCACTATTTTAATTGATTTTGTCTTCATGATATTTTCTTAGTTTTCCTTTTCAGCTGGGTCTCTTATCTAGGCTTGGAGCTAATTGCTTGTCTCATCTCCTCATCGATTTGGATCCCCATGGCTGTGAGGGCGTTTATGACATTTTGGTCCTCCATTTTATTTTTGCCAGGTTCCATATTCCATTTGTCCTCTACTTTTTGTTGTTTTCTATTTTTATATGATTTCTTTTCAAAACCATGTGTAATCTCCTTGTATTGGATCAGTTGGGCTTTTTCTGTTGTGGAGATGTACGATTCTCCTTGTTTGCCTTGTATCCGGTCACTTCTTCTAATAGCTATCTCTGTCCTGACTTTTTCCGCCTTTGCTTCCTTTGCTTCGTTCAGTCCCTCGCTGATTATGAAGGGTTCTATTGGTACAAGGTCTTTGTTGGTTTCTCCTCTTTCTATGGTTTGCGGATCTGTCATGGGGGTGAGGATTTAATGGGGGTTATGATGGATGGTTCTTGATCGGATGCGACTATGGGCATGTTTGATTTGGTGTATTCTTAAAATACATGTATTTAAGAATACATGTATATGATATACATGTATCTTAAAATCATGGTGTGCTTGTTTGTTTTGATGGATTATAGATCCATGTATTTCAAAATCCCTTGTTTGTTTTTGTTGAAAATGCAGGATTTAGTATGTACATTATTTTGTTGTATAGTTATAATATTCAATTTAATTACACAATTTGTTTGCTCATAGTTCATATGATTGAAATTAAAGATTATATTAAAAAATAAATAGTATGATTAAAACAGTAAAAAAATACTTAATAACCCACATGGTTAACATAACTTACAAAGGTTAAAAAAAAAATCAAACTAATTTCCATTTATTAACAAAACGTTAATTTGCCGAAGTACATCAAATGCCCAATAATTATCCGTCTAAGTTGCGATCGTACCAGCCTTCGTACCCAGCTCTAATGGACATGCTCTGGAAATTTGTGAAGATCTGATCATAAATGTAATTATTCAAAAAAACCCACACATACATCAAAATTAACAAACCTCAGTTGACCTCTAATTGAGACAATTTGACCACAATTCAGTCATTAATTGCAACATAAGTATTAATCAATACCGGCCCATGGGCTTTCACCGCAAAAAAAAAAAAAGTATTAATCAATACTAATTGACCCACTAATTACAAAAATTACCTTGGCCAAAAATATCTTCAGATGATGCTGTGTTTCATACTCTGCATTATTTCCTTTAGACTTTCTTCATGCGAGCTCAACAATTGGCCATAAGTTAACTAATTTCTAAGGCACCAATTAAACTCAAAAATTGGCCTGTAAGCAAGCGTGTACAACTTCATACATTAATTTCAAATTTTCTATTTTCTTAGAAACTAATTTCAGGTCTTACCAATCTAAATCAACCAAATTTCAGATTTCCAATCTGAATTAACCCAACTTCAGATTTCCATCTCCAATCTCAGTCTCAGTTAACCTAAATTGTATCCAAACTCCAATGCTAGAGTCTATTATTTAAGAATGAAAGAAGCAACTCACCAGTGAGTTCTTCACGCCCATAGCCTGCAAGAACTAGTAGTTTTAACTTTTATCTTCTTTTCGTTCTTCAAAGATGAGTCCAACTCCAAACGAGTTTTTTTAGCAGTGGGGTCTGATAAACGATGCAGATGTGAGAGGGAAGATACTTTGAGGGTTTGGCAAGAGAATAACTAGCATTTTGACATTGTTGGCGAATGGAGAAAACGAAGGGGGCGATTAAAATTATTAACGCCATACTTGAAATACATGGACGGGCCAAGCTCCGTGTATTTTGTAATACACTTTTTTTAACTGGAGTACAAAATCCAGGATATCTAAGGTTAGAATACAATACAGTGGGAAATCAAACATGTGATTTTGGACTTATCCTGTATTTCGGTATACATATCCACCAAAATCCCTCAAATCAAACATGCCCTATGTCTCTACAGTCATTCTGACCCCATGTCAGTAGAGGAGGTGATAGGGTTCTGATGGGAGATTGAGTATTAATTGTATTCTGATCCTCTTGCAATTTTGCCTTTTCAGCGGTCGTTTCTTTTGTTTTCTCTTTTACTACCCAGATCCGCTTCTGTTGGTGTGGTCGTGTTACCGGTTTCCACATCCTTTGCGGAGGTGTTATTTGTTCCCGGAGCTGAATCTTGATGGAGAAAAAACCGTCTTTAACGACTATTTCTGTGGGCATTTTTTCAGGCGAGTGGATCTCCATTTCTACTTCAACCCTTTTTTTTTCATTCCAGCCTTTGACATTGTTTATTTGTTGTATTTTCCCAGATTCCAATACAGCCATATTCAGGATTTTTTCACTGCAGATTGTGTGTGGCACATTGCTGAAGATGATCGTCTTGGTTATTGTTGTGCTTTCTATTTTGTTGTTTGTCTTATTGGAATTTTTTTCGTTCAGTAGACCTGGTTGTATAATTAGAACTTTTGTTGAGTTTATGTTGGTTCTACAATCAGCTTTTATATGTCCCAGTTTTTTACACTGGTGGCATCTTATTCTTTCTGGACAGTTTTCTCTTTTATGTTCCTGGGATAAGCATCGTAGACAGTTATTCCTTGGTTTTGTTGGTTTCTTCCTTTGGACTGTCGTCCAGTCCGATTCTTGACTATTTTCTTCTGTTTCATTTCTTTGTTGTGTCTTGGACTTCATCGGAGCTTGTGCATAGGACATCATGATTTGATTTTTGTGGTTTAGGAAGATTACTACGGCGTTGAAGAGCTTAGCTTTATCACAAGCCTTGATACTCTTGTCTCGCCGTAGCAATTTTCCTTCGAGAATTTGCGTAGATCGCCCTTCTGATCGCCTTGCTCACAAACCCTAGCCGTCACAAACCCTAGCCGTCTTCGTTTTCGTTTTGTATCTTTGTTACTATTTGATCATCAAATTGACCATATACTATATCAACTTGGCCAATTATACTTTTCAAATTGATCATGCTTACATCTTCTCACATTCAAACTTGGGGCTTTTTTGGATTTACAAGTATTTCATAGTATAGGATAGTTTATTTTTAGTATTAGGATTTTTAAAACTGCTATCTTAGAATTTTAGGTAAATGCAAAAATTACTTTAAATGATGATTTGGTTGTAGTTTTAGTAAAATGTAGGCATATATTGCTTCTTTTTTTTTTGAAAGTACAACTTAAAGCAAGAAGCGTACTCTTACGATTATATTCTTGATTGAAATTAAATAAAAGAAGTACATAATGTTGTGCTCCGCAAAAGAGCTACAAATTAGTGCTAGGCTATATAGAGCATTTCCTAGAAATCTCATGCTTACAAAATTATAAGTCCTATTCCAGTCTAATCTAAATAAGTATAACAGTTCAGATCTTTGCCAGTCTCCATGAGTGCACCGTGTTGTCGCGTTCTTCCTGTATTAGGATTGGCATGCGTCCTTTCTTCGCGAAAATTCTCTCATTACGGGCTTTCCAGATGGCCCAGCTGCAGGCAACCCAATGACGTCGTAGGTCGGTATTTGATTTGGAGAGAGTATGTATCCTTTTCCATGATTCTAAAAAGGAGCCGTGTATTGCCTCTAGTAATTTACATAACCTGAAACATTCTTTAGTAAAGACCTATGTGGAGTGAGTGTTGCAGGATCAATTACTGGGTGAACAAAGGAACGGATACCCTCTCCTGGCAAGAGCTATGAAAAAAGAAGGGAAAAGATGGCCAAAACAAACTCGATGCATGGTGGTGGGCATCAAAGTACTCTATGTGGCTAGCGAGAAACAAAGCAATTTTTCGAGAAGAAAGGATAAACTGTTGGGAATTATCCCGTCCCCAGGCCCACACAACGGATATGAAGGCCCGGTCCGGTTCCCAAATTCCGAGATCACGCCTCGACTTCGAGGGTACGATGCAAATCAGGATAGACGATTACCAGCGTGAAATTGATCACGCACGACGGGTTGATCGCTCGCATCCTTCTCTTCTTCGGTGTCACGTTGGTGACTAGCCCGTGCGTCCCATACCACACGTCTCCCACCGTCCTGACACGCCTCCGGTTGTCTTCGTTCGTCCCACGTTCACAGCCTTTCACTCCTTTACTTCTCTGGTTTGATCACAAACGAAGAGCCACAAGTGTCGCTCCTCTACTCGTATCCACCGTGAGTCGTAGCACCTCGGTCGCGGATGCACCTGCCTAGATGATGCACCGGCGAACTTGGATGATTGCGTTTGATTCTCTAAACTAAGAAAACACCTTTTTCTCTCTCTTTTTCTTCGCACTCTTTCAACACGTGATAAGAGTCTCTCTAATTTTTGGACTGAATTAGACTTTAATTGATCTGAATTGTTTGAATAGAGAGAGAGAGAGAGAGAGAGAGAGAGAGAGAGAGAGAGAGAGAGAGAGAGAGAGATCATATTTATACATCATAGGATAAGGATGGGCCAAAAGGTATGTATATCTACTATACACCTTTTCAAACAGAAACTGCATAGATCCTTTTAGTATTCTGTTGAAACGAAATTGTTAAATCGTTCCAACCGACTTCAAACCTTCACAAAAGTCGTAGATAATCTTATTAGCTTTCCAACCCAATTTGTCCCAGACCAATTAGAGGTCGAATCCGAAAGTTATGACGGTTTTACTAACTGTATGTCAAACTGTCGCATTCTTTCGGTATTCCATTAAAACGACACTGATACTTCGCTCAAATGAAATATATTTCTTCATGAAAGTTCTAGATAATATCATTATCTATCTAACCCAATTTGAATCATTCAAATTGGAGTCGTTATCTGAAAGTTATGCCAGTTTTACTAAACTGTTTCTTATGCCCACGAACGCGTACGTTCGTTTGTCCTTCTACATACCATTTTAGCGTTGATCCAAAACTGTATTTCCTTCATAAACCTGCGAACATGTATAATAAAAGCAGAGTACATGGCTAATTCGTGGAAGTAGGGAAGTAAGGACCACAGAGAAGAACCGATAAGAGGCCTACAAAAAGAAGATGGAGACCTAATGGCAATTAAGTTAGAAATCTTAATCTAGTTCAATTACATTATCTTTACATTCCTGTAATTAATAAAACGATGTTGTAAGAGGTAAGCTTTTAATCAATGAAAAGGGGGAAACAACCCTAATTTCCTTCAACAACAAAAAAAATGTGTGAGGATTTAAAGCATGCTAGAATAAACAATATATATTTAAATAAAGGAGAAGTACAACGTTGGACATTTAAGAAAGAGAGTGGCATAATCGAGGTGTTATAATTTGACATTTCTTTTTTTTTTCTAGTTTTTGTACATAATTTTTTCTAGAGAATCTTTAGCTAAAAGATTATGGGAAGCGCTATTTCTAGAGCTGGTATTTCTGAATCTAGAGCAATTATATCAAAATTCCCAAAATATATTTTTTAATCATGGAATGTATTGATAAGACTCTCATCTATTAATTTGTTAGCTATATCGATCTTGATTAATCAGTTAAAAACAAAAAAATATTAACTATATCAATCTTGATTAATTGTTAAAAATAAAAACTAACATCAATGGAAATAATTAAAGATTTATCTTCGTCCATGATGTTCTCTATATTTGAAATAATATCAATGTAAATAACACCCATTCATTTAAATGAATGAAATAAATATTTCAAAACAATAAGAATATTGAAATCAATAAAAATATTCATTCATACAAAATAACAACTTTTTCAAATCTAAAATCTACTAAAACTAATTAAACTCGATATAAAAAAAAAGGTGCAATGAGCTTTGATCCGTAAATAATCTCACTCACTTCTCTGATGTCCAATAATAAAAAGTTGCATTATAAAAGATAATTTATTATAATGAAATAAATAAATAAAACTTATAATTATTTGCTTGAAGTCATACAAAAACAACCTTGGAATTAGAAAAGGGTATTTTGAGAATTTTGATATAGTTGATCTAGATTCAGAAATATCTGCTCTAGAAATAGCACTTCCCAAGATTATTAGAATTTACTAGCACGCATCCAAATAAAAATTAATAATTTTTTGAGGAACTTTTCCTAAACTACTAATTACTCAATATTTCCCAAAAATCCAAACAAGCCCTTATAGACTTGCAGTGCGTAAATTATTATCCGCCATGAATTGACTAATATAAAGTTTATTTAAATGGGTCATTTTAATCTCTCAAATCAACTTGTCAATCAAAATGCAATTGTATGCTACATTTTTTAAAACATCCAACAATAATCTTATGATATTTAT